>OY282640.1:84811970-85053388 GCA_958299015.1 Tetanocera ferruginea | reverse complement strand
AATTAAATTTTAAATTTATAAATTAAAATTAAAATTAAAATTAAAATTAAAATAAATTAAAATTAAATTAAAATTAAAATTAAAATAAAAATAAAATTAAATTAAAATTAAAATTAAAATTAAATTAAAATTAAAATTAAAATTAAAATTAAAATTAAAATTAAAATTAAAATTAAAATTAAAATTAAAAATTAAAATTAAAATTAAAATTAAAATTAAAATTAAAATTAAAATTAAAATTAAAATTAAAATTAAAATTAATTAAAATTAAAATTAAAATTAAAAATTAAAATTAAAATTAAAATTAAAATTAAAATTAAAATTAAAATTAAAATTAAAATTAAAATTAAAATTAAAATTAAAATTAAAATTAAAATTAAAATTAAAAATTAAAATTAAAATTAAAATTAAAATTAAAATTAAAATTAAAATTAAAATTAAAATTAAAATTAAAATTAAAATTAAAATTAAAATTAAATTAAAATTAAAATTAAAATTAAAATTAAAATTAAAATTAAAATTAAAATTAAAATTAAAATTAAAATTAAAATTAAAATTAAAATTAAAATTAAAATTAAAATTAAAATTAAAATTAAAATTAAAATTAAAATTAAAATTAAAATTAAAATTAAAATTAAAATTAAAATTAAAATTAAAATTAAAATTAAAATTAAAATTAAAATTAAAATTAAATTAAAATTAAAATTAAAATTAAAATTAAAATTAAAATTAAAATTAAAATTAAAATTAAATTAAAATTAAAATTAAAATTAAAATTAAAATTAAAATTAAAATTAAAATTAAAATTAAAATTAAAATTAAAATTAAAATTAAAATTAAAATTAAAATTAAAATTAAAATTAAAATTAAAATTAAAATTAAAATTAAAATTAAAATTAAAATTAAAATTAAAATTAAAATTAAAATTAAAATTAAAATTAAAATTAAAATTAAAATTAAAATTAAAATTAAAATTAAAATTAAAATTAAAATTAAAATTAAAATTAAAATTAAAATTAAAATTAAAATTAAAATTAAAATTAAAATTAAAATTAAAATTAAAATTAAAATTAAAATTAAAATTAAAATTAAAATTAAAATTAAAATTAAAATTAAAATTAAAATTAAAATTAAAATTAAAATTAAAATTAAAATTAAAATTAAAATTAAAATTAAAATTAAAATTAAAATTAAAATTAAAATTAAAATTAAAATTAAAATTAAAATTAAAATTAAAATTAAAATTAAAATTAAAATTAAAATTAAAATTAAAATTAAAATTAAAATTAAAATTAAAATTAAAATTAAAATTAAAATTAAAATTAAAATTAAAATTAAAATTAAAATTAAAATTAAAATTAAAATTAAAATTAAAATTAAAATTAAAATTAAAATTAAAATTAAAATTAAAATTAAAATTAAAATTAAAATTAAAATTAAAATTAAAATTAAAATTAAAATTAAAATTAAAATTAAAATTAAAATTAAAATTAAAATTAAAATTAAAATTAAAATTAAAATTAAAATTAAAATTAAAATTAAAATTAAAATTAAAATTAAAATTAAAATTAAAATTAAAATTAAAATTAAAATTAAAATTAAAATTAAAATTAAAATTAAAATTAAAATTAAAATTAAAATTAAAATTAAAATTAAAATTAAAATTAAAATTAAAATTAAAATTAAAATTAAAATTAAAATTAAAATTAAAATTAAAATTAAAATTAAAATTAAAATTAAAATTAAAATTAAAATTAAAATTAAAATTAAAATTAAAATTAAAATTAAAATTAAAATTAAAATTAAAATTAAAATTAAAATTAAAATTAAAATTAAAATTAAAATTAAAATTAAAATTAAAATTAAAATTAAAATTAAAATTAAAATTAAAATTAAAATTAAAATTAAAATTAAAATTAAAATTAAAATTAAAATTAAAATTAAAATTAAAATTAAAATTAAAATTAAAATTAAAATTAAAATTAAAATTAAAATTAAAATTAAAATTAAAATTAAAATTAAAATTAAAATTAAAATTAAAATTAAAATTAAAATTAAAATTAAAATTAAAATTAAAATTAAAATTAAAATTAAAATTAAAATTAAAATTAAAATTAAAATTAAAATTAAAATTAAAATTAAAATTAAAATTAAAATTAAAATTAAAATTAAAATTAAAATTAAAATTAAAATTAAAATTAAAATTAAAATTAAAATTAAAATTAAAATTAAAATTAAAATTAAAATTAAAATTAAAATTAAAATTAAAATTAAAATTAAAATTAAAATTAAAATTAAAATTAAAATTAAAATTAAAATTAAAATTAAAATTAAAATTAAAATTAAAATTAAAATTAAAATTAAAATTAAAATTAAAATTAAAATTAAAATTAAAATTAAAATTAAAATTAAAATTAAAATTAAAATTAAAATTAAAATTAAAATTAAAATTAAAATTAAAATTAAAATTAAAATTAAAATTAAAATTAAAATTAAAATTAAAATTAAAATTAAAATTAAAATTAAAATTAAAATTAAAATTAAAATTAAAATTAAAATTAAAATTAAAATTAAAATTAAAATTAAAATTAAAATTAAAATTAAAATTAAAATTAAAATTAAAATTAAAATTAAAATTAAAATTAAAATTAAAATTAAAATTAAAATTAAAATTAAAATTAAAATTAAAATTAAAATTAAAATTAAAATTAAAATTAAAATTAAAATTAAAATTAAAATTAAAATTAAAATTAAAATTAAAATTAAAATTAAAATTAAAATTAAAATTAAAATTAAAATTAAAATTAAAATTAAAATTAAAATTAAAATTAAAATTAAAATTAAAATTAAAATTAAAATTAAAATTAAAATTAAAATTAAAATTAAAATTAAAATTAAAATTAAAATTAAAATTAAAATTAAAATTAAAATTAAAATTAAAATTAAAATTAAAATTAAAATTAAAATTAAAATTAAAATTAAAATTAAAATTAAAATTAAAATTAAAATTAAAATTAAAATTAAAATTAAAATTAAAATTAAAATTAAAATTAAAATTAAAATTAAAATTAAAATTAAAATTAAAATTAAAATTAAAATTAAAATTAAAATTAAAATTAAAATTAAAATTAAAATTAAAATTAAAATTAAAATTAAAATTAAAATTAAAATTAAAATTAAAATTAAAATTAAAATTAAAATTAAAATTAAAATTAAAATTAAAATTAAAATTAAAATTAAAATTAAAATTAAAATTAAAATTAAAATTAAAATTAAAATTAAAATTAAAATTAAAATTAAAATTAAAATTAAAATTAAAATTAAAATTAAAATTAAAATTAAAATTAAAATTAAAATTAAAATTAAAATTAAAATTAAAATTAAAATTAAAATTAAAATTAAAATTAAAATTAAAATTAAAATTAAAATTAAAATTAAAATTAAAATTAAAATTAAAATTAAAATTAAAATTAAAATTAAAATTAAAATTAAAATTAAAATTAAAATTAAAATTAAAATTAAAATTAAAATTAAAATTAAAATTAAAATTAAAATTAAAATTAAAATTAAAATTAAAATTAAAATTAAAATTAAAATTAAAATTAAAATTAAAATTAAAATTAAAATTAAAATTAAAATTAAAATTAAAATTAAAATTAAAATTAAAATTAAAATTAAAATTAAAATTAAAATTAAAATTAAAATTAAAATTAAAATTAAAATTAAAATTAAAATTAAAATTAAAATTAAAATTAAAATTAAAATTAAAATTAAAATTAAAATTAAAATTAAAATTAAAATTAAAATTAAAATTAAAATTAAAATTAAAATTAAAATTAAAATTAAAATTAAAATTAAAATTAAAATTAAAATTAAAATTAAAATTAAAATTAAAATTAAAATTAAAATTAAAATTAAAATTAAAATTAAAATTAAAATTAAAATTAAAATTAAAATTAAAATTAAAATTAAAATTAAAATTAAAATTAAAATTAAAATTAAAATTAAAATTAAAATTAAAATTAAAATTAAAATTAAAATTAAAATTAAAATTAAAATTAAAATTAAAATTAAAATTAAAATTAAAATTAAAATTAAAATTAAAATTAAAATTAAAATTAAAATTAAAATTAAAATTAAAATTAAAATTAAAATTAAAATTAAAATTAAAATTAAAATTAAAATTAAAATTAAAATTAAAATTAAAATTAAAATTAAAATTAAAATTAAAATTAAAATTAAAATTAAAATTAAAATTAAAATTAAAATTAAAATTAAAATTAAAATTAAAATTAAAATTAAAATTAAAATTAAAATTAAAATTAAAATTAAAATTAAAATTAAAATTAAAATTAAAATTAAAATTAAAATTAAAATTAAAATTAAAATTAAAATTAAAATTAAAATTAAAATTAAAATTAAAATTAAAATTAAAATTAAAATTAAAATTAAAATTAAAATTAAAATTAAAATTAAAATTAAAATTAAAATTAAAATTAAAATTAAAATTAAAATTAAAATTAAAATTAAAATTAAAATTAAAATTAAAATTAAAATTAAAATTAAAATTAAAATTAAAATTAAAATTAAAATTAAAATTAAAATTAAAATTAAAATTAAAATTAAAATTAAAATTAAAATTAAAATTAAAATTAAAATTAAAATTAAAATTAAAATTAAAATTAAAATTAAAATTAAAATTAAAATTAAAATTAAAATTAAAATTAAAATTAAAATTAAAATTAAAATTAAAATTAAAATTAAAATTAAAATTAAAATTAAAATTAAAATTAAAATTAAAATTAAAATTAAAATTAAAATTAAAATTAAAATTAAAATTAAAATTAAAATTAAAATTAAAATTAAAATTAAAATTAAAATTAAAATTAAAATTAAAATTAAAATTAAAATTAAAATTAAAATTAAAATTAAAATTAAAATTAAAATTAAAATTAAAATTAAAATTAAAATTAAAATTAAAATTAAAATTAAAATTAAAATTAAAATTAAAATTAAAATTAAAATTAAAATTAAAATTAAAATTAAAATTAAAATTAAAATTAAAATTAAAATTAAAATTAAAATTAAAATTAAAATTAAAATTAAAATTAAAATTAAAATTAAAATTAAAATTAAAATTAAAATTAAAATTAAAATTAAAATTAAAATTAAAATTAAAATTAAAATTAAAATTAAAATTAAAATTAAAATTAAAATTAAAATTAAAATTAAAATTAAAATTAAAATTAAAATTAAAATTAAAATTAAAATTAAAATTAAAATTAAAATTAAAATTAAAATTAAAATTAAAATTAAAATTAAAATTAAAATTAAAATTAAAATTAAAATTAAAATTAAAATTAAAATTAAAATTAAAATTAAAATTAAAATTAAAATTAAAATTAAAATTAAAATTAAAATTAAAATTAAAATTAAAATTAAAATTAAAATTAAAATTAAAATTAAAATTAAAATTAAAATTAAAATTAAAATTAAAATTAAAATTAAAATTAAAATTAAAATTAAAATTAAAATTAAAATTAAAATTAAAATTAAAATTAAAATTAAAATTAAAATTAAAATTAAAATTAAAATTAAAATTAAAATTAAAATTAAAATTAAAATTAAAATTAAAATTAAAATTAAAATTAAAATTAAAATTAAAATTAAAATTAAAATTAAAATTAAAATTAAAATTAAAATTAAAATTAAAATTAAAATTAAAATTAAAATTAAAATTAAAATTAAAATTAAAATTAAAATTAAAATTAAAATTAAAATTAAAATTAAAATTAAAATTAAAATTAAAATTAAAATTAAAATTAAAATTAAAATTAAAATTAAAATTAAAATTAAAATTAAAATTAAAATTAAAATTAAAATTAAAATTAAAATTAAAATTAAAATTAAAATTAAAATTAAAATTAAAATTAAAATTAAAATTAAAATTAAAATTAAAATTAAAATTAAAATTAAAATTAAAATTAAAATTAAAATTAAAATTAAAATTAAAATTAAAATTAAAATTAAAATTAAAATTAAAATTAAAATTAAAATTAAAATTAAAATTAAAATTAAAATTAAAATTAAAATTAAAATTAAAATTAAAATTAAAATTAAAATTAAAATTAAAATTAAAATTAAAATTAAAATTAAAATTAAAATTAAAATTAAAATTAAAATTAAAATTAAAATTAAAATTAAAATTAAAATTAAAATTAAAATTAAAATTAAAATTAAAATTAAAATTAAAATTAAAATTAAAATTAAAATTAAAATTAAAATTAAAATTAAAATTAAAATTAAAATTAAAATTAAAATTAAAATTAAAATTAAAATTAAAATTAAAATTAAAATTAAAATTAAAATTAAAATTAAAATTAAAATTAAAATTAAAATTAAAATTAAAATTAAAATTAAAATTAAAATTAAAATTAAAATTAAAATTAAAATTAAAATTAAAATTAAAATTAAAATTAAAATTAAAATTAAAATTAAAATTAAAATTAAAATTAAAATTAAAATTAAAATTAAAATTAAAATTAAAATTAAAATTAAAATTAAAATTAAAATTAAAATTAAAATTAAAATTAAAATTAAAATTAAAATTAAAATTAAAATTAAAATTAAAATTAAAATTAAAATTAAAATTAAAATTAAAATTAAAATTAAAATTAAAATTAAAATTAAAATTAAAATTAAAATTAAAATTAAAATTAAAATTAAAATTAAAATTAAAATTAAAATTAAAATTAAAATTAAAATTAAAATTAAAATTAAAATTAAAATTAAAATTAAAATTAAAATTAAAATTAAAATTAAAATTAAAATTAAAATTAAAATTAAAATTAAAATTAAAATTAAAATTAAAATTAAAATTAAAATTAAAATTAAAATTAAAATTAAAATTAAAATTAAAATTAAAATTAAAATTAAAATTAAAATTAGAATTAAAATTAAAATTAAAATTAAAATTAAAATTAAAATTAAAATTAAAATTAAAATTAAAATTAAAATTAAAATTAAAATTAAAATTAGAATTAAAATTAAAAGTAAAATCATAATTAAAATTAAAATTAAATATAAAATATATAAATTAAAATATAAAATTTAAAAAAATATAAAATATATTCTTATATTTTGATATTTATATATTTAATTTTAATTTTTTATTCTAAACTTAAATTTTATTTTTATTATGGAATAATTTTTAATTTTTCTCAAAATTTATTTTTGATCAAGTATTAATATACGATCAATTCTATTGATTTTTGTCTTTTGATGTATCTTTATCCGACTAGAAACACAAAAGTTACAATGGTTTTTCCACAGCAACTTCTATGAGATCGGCAAAATGCTAAAATATCAAAAATTCCAACTTTTTCTATTTCAGCTATAGCACGCACGAACACATTCAAACAGAAATCAGTAAGTGTATTGTATACGGCAGCTAATAAGAACAACAACAACGATTATGGTTGAGAACAACAACACAACCAACTACAAAACAAACAGGTTTGGAAATATATTGCAACTTCAAAATGTTTACAAGCAATGTTGCTCCAACACTGTGTATACATTTCACTTACCATTATGTGTCGTCCTCTTGGCTGTTTCTTACAAAAATTTACTTTCATTCCGTATCAGTCTCATGAAATGTCTTGTCAATATATGATTTTGAAGTTACAATGGTTTTTCCACAGCAACTTCTATGAGATCGGCAAAATGCTAAAATATCAAAAATTCCAACTTTTTCTATTTCAGCTATAGCACGCACGAACACATTCAAACAGAAATCAGTAAGTGTATTGTATACGGCAGCTAATAAGAACAACAACAACGATTATGGTTGAGAACAACAACACAACCAACTACCAAACAAACAGGTTTGGAAATATATTGCAACTTCAAAATGTTTACAAGCAATGTTGCTCCAACACTGTGTATACCTTTCACTTACCATTATGTGCCGTCCTCTTGGCTGTTTCTTACAAAAATTTACTTACATTCCGTATCAGTCTCATGAAATGTCTTGTCAATATATGTTTTTGGTGTGAATTCCTTATAACTTTTTATTTAAGACATATTTTTGTAATTTTTTGTTTTTTAAATACAGTAAATTTATAGGGAATATTTTTAGATAAGTTATTAAAAGTGATATCCCGCAAGTGGTGGCCATTTTCTGCTTCGCACAAATGTGATCTTTCCAACACGTTTTCCATGACCTTTCGCAAAACTTCCGGTGTTATGTTGTTAATTTCGTCTCGAATATTGGTTTTTAATTCCTCAATAGTCCTAGGCTTATTAACATAAACTTTCCCTTTTAAATAACCCAAAAGGAAACAGTCTGGAGTGGTTAAGTCCGGGGAACGCGGAGGCCATTTAAAATTGCTTGTACGCGAAATTATTATTTCACCAAAGATGTCGCGTAAAAGAGCCATTGTGGCCCTCGCAGTGTGCGCTGTGGCTCCATCCTGTTGGAACCATATTTGCGGATGGTTTTCCACGGCTGGCCTTACAAAATTTTCCAACATGGCCCGATATCGATCACCATTGACGGAAATAGCGACACCTCGTTCATTTTCAAAAAAATATGGGCCAATGATCCTTTCTGAAGAAACACCGCACCAAACAGTGCACTTAACTGGGTGTAATTGTCGTTGATGAAGTACTCTCGGGTTTTCCGTAACCCAAATTCTACAGTTTTGCTTGTTAACGAACCCATTTAATTGGAAATGGGCTTCGTCACTCATAACTTAGTTATGAATAAAATTAGGATTATCTTGTGCTTTTTGCTGGAAATAAATTGCATAGTCAAGTCGTTGCTGGTAATCTGTCGGTTTCAATTCTTGGACAAGTTGAATTTTGTATGGAAACATTCTTATGATATGCAAAATTCGCTGCAACGACCCTCTTGAGAGGCCAAGTTGTGTCGAACGTCTCCTGGTTGATGTTTCTGGATCCTCCCGAATACTCTCCCGTACCAGTTCATTATTGTCCAACGTGTGCACAGTTCGTAGTCTGCCGGAACCAGGAAGGTTCCTTACTGCTCCTTGTTGTCGAAAATTTGCAACCAGACGGTTTATTGTTGACTGAGAGGGTGCAACCCGCACATTAAATTGACGACGGTATGCACGCTGAGTCAACACAATGGACCGTTGATTTGAAAAGTAAATTTCAACGATTTGGGCACGTTGTTCAGTTGTGTATTGCTCCATTATAAATTGTCCAAGTCTTCTTTTCAAAATACTGAAAAGAAAAGAAAAACAAAATTATAATAAAAAAGTTATAAGGAATTCACACCACTTCGGTCTTTCTGGGCCACCCGTGGAAACATGTCCGCGGAACTATGTAGTTCCTTTACAATTTTTAAAAATGTTTGTTTACTAAATTTATAAGGAAATCTGCTAAAATTGAATAAATATTATTAAATAAGCTCTTCATAAATACGATACTCATATGTATCGTATTTATGATCATATCATATCTTATGGACCAATAAAGCAAACCTCATTTTACATTTATTATCTACAATTTCATTAAACACACTTAAATTATTTAAACATGTTCATATGCAGCAGTTGTCTTGAAAACCAAACATGTCCCGGAATTGTCTAGTTCCACCCGTTTGAATGTTCAACCAAATGAACAAAACAATGCGCATAACAAAAACAATGATATATCTTCTAAAAGTTATTTTATAATGTCTTTCAATCAGATTTTGACATGTCCACGGAACTATTTAGTTCCGCTTGTTCCATTTGATTGAATGAAAGCATGTTCAAAATGAAATTAACAGAGCGTTTCGCACAACAAGAACGACGAATTGTCATAATTCCATTTCATGCATTAGTTCTTTCGTTCGCTCACAAACATCATCTTTGCACATGTAGTCGATCACAAAATTCGTGTAAAAATTAATATGTAAGAAAGAGATGTCGTATTGATTTTCATATTGCTAAGAAAAAAAAAATAATCATTGCAGCCGGAATTGTTTGAACATAATAAAAACGATTCGAGGGATCGATGAAACTATGTCCGACTGCAAACATAGTTCCAGGAACTATACAGGTTCGGAACGACACATCTCTAATAAGCTTACAAAAAAGCGAATGCTGGCGAAAAACATGAGTACATTTTTGTAAAATTTATTAAACGTTTCAAATATACTGATATATGCTATTATAGGTTCATCTACATGCAAGGAAGCGGAGTAAATTGCAAACAAAACAAAAAAAATATAACAAGGAATCAGTGCTCGTCATTTTTTAATTGACACGTCATGCAAATATATATTAAAAACTAATGGAGGCGCCACCAAGGGACTTTTGGTAGACTAAAAATAAGTGTATGAAATAGCGGCTAAAAGTATGTGGCGGTACTGTCTGTTCCGTCACCCCTTTCCCGTCCACGGTTCACTCAGCTAGCGCATAATTTAGTCCAAACTTTTGCTTCTTTTTTTCAGCGACATTTAGTCGCAAGTTAATACTTTTCTGATAACGTGATTCCAGTAGCACAGTTTGGCTCATCCGACAAGTGATAATCCCAGCAAAATCATTGTTGCTGAATTTTTATTGCTAGTGCTGCCTACATAGCCGGTGGTGATTAATGCAACGCTAGCATAACACATTGCCGTTGCCGTTATCACTCTAGCGGTCATTTGAGCCGGCCACACAAACATTCGTCGATCGACAGTTTGTGTGACTCAATAACAAGCTTTATATTGATTATAAATAAATTATTTGTGAATTCTGAGTTGGGTTTACACCAGGGAATAGAAAAAAACCTTAACGAACGGTTCCTTTTTGTTCGGTTCGAGAAAGCGCAATCTTTATTCGGCTCACACACAAGCACAATCACTACCACGCAGAAGAAAGAGAACGGAATAAAATGTTAAGGATTGTGCTCTTTGATCAAAAAACATTATTTGCTTTGTTGTGCTTTTTGATCATGATATAAAAACTGAACCTTATGTAGCGAATGTTAGCGAATGTCAGTGCTGCTGAACAACAATAGAACAATATGTTGGCGCATGCTACTATTGAACATTTTTTTGTGAATTTTGACGTAGAGTTACGTCTTACAGCGCAGTTTGTATGGGGTCGTTTTAACAGATTTTTTCAAGGTCATTAGGCAACGTTTTTGGCGAATACTTTAGGGTATACCTACAGCCTTTAATACTCTTCGTTCAAAGATAATATATATACTAAAATATCAGATATATCCTGCGCTGAATGAATATCTAATTTTGGATTTTGTCACTATTATATTAAAGTAACAAAATAGTAAAATATAAGCAAAAAATGGATGTTTTTATATAAGAACATCAATCATCAGCTACTTATGTGCCTGCTGCTTTCTTTGTTTTTCTTTCGTTGTTTATGCTTGTATGCTTTGGTTTTGCAAGAGAGAACTGATTGGTTCTCTTTGGCAGCATTGTAAGCATTAGTTCGCGTTAGGTTTATGTATGCACTACTGTTCTAGTATACTATTTTGAAACCAGAGTTCATGAACCCTTTTCAACTCAGTCAATGAACTCAATCTGTCAAATTTACCGAAATGGGTCTGTGATCCGGTTAAATTTACCCAATAGATGGCGTAAAATTTTAATTTTTGTTTTCAATGCAAATTAATTTGGATTCCACATTCCACTAGCACTAGCGAGTGTAGTTTGCAAACTATACATCGAACTGAAAGTGTAGCTAGCAAACTAAATATCAGACAGAGACGAGAGGAAAGGACATGTGCTCAGCGTGAAATATAGTAACCATACGATTTTTTAAACATCGGGATCTTAATTTTAATTTGAAATTAGTAGTTAAACTGACTGTAGCTCGCAAACTATGTATCGGGCAGAGACGAAAGTGGCACCAATGGAAAGTGCATTTGCTTCGCCTTCTTTTCAACTAAGTCAATGAACTCAACCTGTCAAACTTAACAAAATGATCGAAAAATTTTGAAATTTTGCTTGTTTCTTTTTGCTTGCTCATTTAATCATACTTACTATTTAACTTTTTCTTTGTTTTGGCATCGATAAGTAGTCCATAATTGAGTGTTATTCATTTATTTTTTAATTTTTGGAAGATCAATAAAAATACGTGCAAAATGAACAAAACAATCGGACCAAAGAGACAAAGTAGAAGAGGTTACAACTTACGATACTATCGAAACTGTTTCTTTTTTTAAGTAGAATTCGATGATTGGATTATAGGAAAGTTAAAAAAAGTATTTCAGAAATTTTGGACAGGTAGACGTGGCAGCTTTAGTACACCTTAAACACATTTTGCACTTTATCTTAGATATAAAAAAAGCTAGAATAACGAAATCAAAGGAAAACACCTAACATGTGATTTCCAAAAAATAAATAAAAATTTTGCGTTATTGGACTAGTGGGAGTGTCAGCTCCAATGTAACTTAAACATATTTTGCGCTTTAAGAAATTAAAGAATTTAAATAAGCTACAATAACGAAATCAAAGACATTAAGAAAATGCGTACATAAATGCAGCGTCTTTAAACAAAATTTTTGCATGCGCCCACAAATTATTCTGCTGTTCAGCAGTACTAACATTCGCTAACATTCGCTACATAAGGTTCGGTTTTTTTATCATGATCAAAAAGCACAACAAAGCAAATAATGTTTTTTGATCAAAGAGCACAATCCCTAACATTTTATTCCGCTCTCTTTCTTCTGCGTGGTAGTGATTGTGCTGGTGTGTGAGTAGAAGATCGGAATTCGAATAAAGCCGAATAAAGATTGCGCTCTCTCGAACCGAACAAAAAGGAACCGTTCGTTAAGGTTTTTTTCCATTCCCTGGTGTTAACCCAACTCAGAATTCACAAATAATTTATTTATAATCAGTATAAAGCAACGGTAGGCAAATGCGGCCCTTTGTGAAGAAAAGTGCGGCTCTTTTTTAACTTATTAGAAGGGTTCGTGTTACTAAATGTTTTCTCAAACTTTTGTTCAAACCGCACAAAATTTTATGGTTTTTGACAAAGAAGACCAACAAATTTTGATGTTTCGACGAATTTCATGGAAAACTTGGAAGAAGTGATTAATGAAATCAAAGACATTAAGAAAATGCGTAAATAAATGCGGCGTCTTTACACAAAATTTTTGCATGCGCCAATAAATTATTCTGCTGTTGATCAGCAGCACTGACATTCGCCAACATTCGCTACATAAGGTTCGGTTTTTTGATGATGATCAAAAAGCACAACAAAGCAAATAATGTTTTTTGATCAAAGAGCACAATCCCTAACATTTTATTCCGCTCTCTTTCTTATGCGTGGTAGTGATTAGAGATGTGTCGTTCCGAACCTGTATAGTTCCCGGAACTATGTTCACAGTCGGACATAGTTCCAATCGTTCCTTCCATTCATTTTTAGCATGTTGAAACAGTTCCGGCTGCAATGATTGTTTTTTTTTTCTCTTTAGCAATATGAACATCAATACAACATCTCTTTCTCACATCAACATCAAGTCTTAAACGATTTTTTTGATCGACTACAAGTGCAAAGATGATGTTTGTGAGCGAACGAAAGAACTAATTTATGAAATGGAAAGATAACTATTCGTCGTTCTTGTTTTGTGCAATGCCCTTGTTGCGTCTTAATGGGTGCAACTGCAAATCCTTAGTCTTAACTTGACTAAGGAATAGTTGTTTAAATAATTATTCAAAAGTTAACCAGGCACTTTAACCTGTTCATCTAAGGATAGTTTGTTTTATTTGCTTTGGCTAACCAGGCACTTGAACCTGTTCAACCCAGAGGAATAAAAAGGAACCGCTTCAAAGGTGTTGACTTTTAATATTCATTTATTGTTACTATTTAGATTCCTTTTATACAAAATTTGTTCCAACTACAAAATTCTATTCATATTAAAACATAGCCAAACTGGCCTTGACTTTGTCCAGAACATTGCACTGAGACTCATGTGTCGTTTTTTGCAGGCTCAGCTTTTTTGGTAGTTACTGGAATGCTTTGTTGTTTTGTGTTTTGCTGTTATGCTTGTTTATTTGTATGACTACAACTACTTATTAATAACTTAATTTATTTGTATTGTTCGGAACTGAACATTCTCCGCCCCGTTGAACCATGGGTTCAACAGCTGAAATTTAAACTTCAATCGTAAAATCCGAATCTCTTTTATGGCTTGTATCAGGTGCGATGAATTCTTGGCGTGGGTTGTGGTGGTAAGCAATTGATGCTGTGAGATCTCCTGATGCATTTCCAAACAAAGAATGAAATAATGCAACCAACCAAGAAGAGACATAAATAAATTATTGAGTAGTGATGAATGTCATGTGGTCGAATTTCGTTAGGAAGATTCAATTGTAGCTTAGATAATTCACTTTGGATAGCGGATAGTTGTTCTTGATGGGAGTTGTAACGAAGGGAAATGTTGACTGCTGGAGGTTCTGTTGACGAGAACACCAAATCAGATGTCTGAACGGTTGGGATATATGATCTGTGATTGGTTGACTTTATTGTCTTGTGGCCTTGAATGAATGATGAATGACGCAGTTTTCATTCATAGATAGAAGTCCTGAGTCTTGAATGGTGAATTGCGTAAGAACTGCTTCACAAACTGCATTTACCACGACTTCGCTCCTGACAGAATATATCCATGTGTTAGGATTGTGTAGTTGAAGCCAATGGGGGCCGGCTTCCGCATGTTCGATGGAGCATGACGTGTTTGTTTCAATGTGATTAAGCAAGTTTAACTCACATATTGCTATGTTGGATCCTCGTTTATAAAGTGGGTGAATTTGTTGACAAAGATAGTGCTCACTTTCGGTTGACGTGCATATCCTTGAATCAGCTTCCTTTAATGGATAGTATTGATCACGATGCAGATTTACAATCAAAAATGAGAAGGGAGACTGGATTTTGACAAATTCATTGTTTAGATGCCACTGCACAGGAGTAAGTTGTAGTAACTCGAAATCTTCAGTTGATACTAGTGGAAGTTTCAATTTAAAAATAACGTAGTTTGAAGTGACTCGTCCTTCGATTGACATCAAGTTATATAGTTGTATCAATTCTTCGGTAGGTAACCTTAGATGGCTGGGAAGGCTGGCCTTTATGTGGAGTAGCTCTTCTTGTAGCTGTTGAGGTGAGATTAGTTCGGGACTTAATTTACCATGATGTGTGTCTATTAAAATGCTTAGAAGAGAATCTTGCACGCGTTGGAAGTATATTAGTTCCAACGTTGTTTGAAGAGCTAGTTCAGCAACTGATTGAGCGATGCCTTGTTTGTTTACTTCTTGTTGCACGTTCTCAAATCGGAATTCCAGGGTTTTCAATGTCTTTTCGACCTTTACAAATTCTTCTTCAATACTTTGTTGGTTCCTTTTCATGATGTTTATTGTGCTGTCCAGAAATGAGGTTTGGTTGTGGATTTTATTTTCAAGATAATTTTCATTTTGATATATTTTGTGAATGGTACTGGCGACATCTTCTGTATACTGAGAATCTAGAACTCCGAATAAAGAGTTAGCTATGTTGCCGATGATGTTGAATGCACCTCTTTTCGCTCGATGTCCATTGTGTATTTTCAGGAGTTCATTCTTCAGTGTTATTTCATCCATTAAACGCTTAATTAACATAACTATTAATGAACAGTGTTTGGACGTTTGCAAGATTGTGCAGGATTTTTGTAATATTTGTGGATAACCATTCATTAATTCCAAATTCTTCCAGTATGTTTGCATATTAATGTAGGTTATTAGGTTCCATTCACTGGTGATTATTCCAACCGACCCTAATTTTTCGAAATAAATACCCGGATTAGACACAAATGGCTGAACCTCTATTGGCGCAGAGGAAGCGTATGGTATAAATAAGCAAGCCATCAAGATAGTTACAAATGCTAAACTTGTGTTCATTCGTGTTCGTTTTGATTGGTGAGAAGAGTTGGTATGATCTGAGTGTTTAATCTTCCTTTCATTTGTTTTAGAGCTGTCTTCTTTGCGCTTGCTACCTTCATCGTTTTGATCTGATGGAATGAGTAATAATTTTGGACGGGCCTTGCTACATCGTATGCATTGTTGTTCAGTTGCTCTGGCTGTTAACTTTCCTTTGATTGGCCAAAAACGTTGCCTTATTGTTGCTAATAATGTCTGGGAGCCACAGTGTTTGTTGTCCTTGTGTATCATAATGAACAAAAGTTTTGCTAACGGGTCGTTGTAAGGAATTAGCATTGGATGCTTAGAGTCGTAGTTTAGTGTTGATGCTTCCAGCCGTCCACCCACTCGAATGATGCCTTTATCATCAATGAACGGAGTCAAACTGCTAATTGAACTTGATTTGTCAAGTCCTTGATGATTTTTTAATTGTTTTAACTCGCAACTAAAGTCAGACATCTGCATGCTTTTTATGATAACAAAAAGTGCATCATCCATTTCTTTGGGGTTAAGCGATATTTGTTGTTGCCTCAGATTCTTTTTGACTTTTGTGTGGCTTATAAATCGCAAAATATACCCTAGGATTCCTTGTAATGTTCGGAAAGAGTTTCTATGCCTTATTGTATACACTAATTCTCCGTTAATATGTGGTTGCAGCAATCCTTTTTCAATCTCTGTTGTAGCAATAGCGACGTCGTTACTGGGCAATACTACCAATTGCTTCCTTTTTTCCAGGTCGTTTGGAATTTGAAGTTGAGCTAAAAAACGTGGAGGCCACAAGTCCTGTCTCCCATGTAAGAAAAATGGTCCTTGAAACCATAGGTCACATGCTGCGAGAGCTTTCGCTGTTAATCCCCTTGACAGCACGTCTGCTGGATTGTCTCTTGATCTGACATGTCGCCACTGCTCCGGCAGGGTTAGCGTTTGAATTGTTGCTATTCTGTTAGCCACAAATGTTTGGAATGTTGAAGATTGAGCATTGATCCAACTTAGCACAATTTCTGAATCGGTCCACAGAAATAATGGTTGATCCTTGGTTTTCATGTCATCCCTGAGGCGAGTTGAGAGCTGTGAGGCTAATACTGCAGCGCACAGTTCCAGCCGTGGTAGTGTTTGCGTTTTGAGTGGAGCTATCCGAGTTTTTGCACACAATAGTCGGACTATTACTCTACCATCCTTAAGAGTTGCTCGAATATATGCTGCAGCACCGAAAGCCCTTTCAGATGCATCAGCGAATACATGAAGCTGAGTTGAGGTTGGTACTTCTCCTCGAAATATGTGTCTAGAAACTTGGAGGTTGTTTAGGTTTGTCAAATTATCTCGAAATATGGACCATTTTTCCTTCAGTTCTGATTGTAACGGTTCGTCCCATGATAAGTTAAGCTGCCATAACTGTTGAATAAACATTTTCGCCTTGACAATTACCGGTGCCAATAATCCTAGTGGATCGAATAACTTGGCCAGATCAGGCTGACGGTTCGCTTTGTAACTACTTTAACTGGGTCCAGTTTTACCTTAACGCAAAAATAGTCAGTTTTTGGTAGCCACAGCAATCCCAGAGTTTTAATTGAGATTCGTAAAGTCCAGATTCACTTCTTGATCACATTGTGGTATATTCTCTAGGAGCTGCGAATGGTTTGCACACCATTTTCGCAAATTGAAACCATGCTTCTTTAATATATATATCAGTTGTTGTTGAGCTTCAATGGCTGTTATCAAACTATCAGAACCTCCCAGACCGTCATCTACATAAAAATTATCTTGTAGAATTTGAGCTCCCAACGGGTAATTATTGGCATTTGCAGTTGCAATTCGCTGTAAACATTTTGTGGCGAGATACGGTGCTGATCTTGTTCCATACGTCACAGTGGTTAATTGATAATATTTGATTGGAAAGGCTGGATTCTCTCTCCAAATAATTAATTGGTATCGTTGATCATCTGGATCTACTAAAATTTGACGATACATTTTTTCGATGTCTGTAGTGAACACGTAGCGTGGTAGCCGGAACCGAAGAAGAATTGAAAAAAGTTCGCTTTGAACGGTTGGTCCAGTGTACATTAGATCATTTAGTGAATATCCTGATGATGTCTTGGCTGAGGCATCAAAGACGACCCGAAGTTTCGTTGTCGTGCTGTCGGGCTTGAATACACAATGATGTGGAATGAAATAATTCGGAGTTAGTACAGAATCGAGATTCACTTCTTTCATGTGCCCAAGTCTTTCATAATCCTTCATAAATTGAATGTATTCCTTGCGTACGATATCATTTTTTAGAAGTCGGCGTTCTAGACTCATAAATCTGTTGTGGATCATGGCTTGTGATTGCCCTAAGGCTGATGTGTTTTCGATAAAGGGGAGTTTAACGACAAAGCGGCCTTCCTCATTGCTACGAACATTTTGAGCAAAGTGAGATTCACATCGCTGCTCTGCTGGTGAAAGATATTTCTTACTTGTTTCAACTTCTTCTATTTCCCAAAATTTTTTTATCAGTTCATTCGTGGTTTCTTCTTCTTGACTGAATATACCACATGTGACAGCATCGTAGCTTGTTGATCCCACCATTCCTGCTACTATCCAACCAAACACCGTATTCTGCAGTATGGGCAACTGTTCACCGATGTTGATTTGTTCTGGTCGGATCAAGTGATAATACAGTTCTGCTCCCAGTAGAACATCGATCTTGTCAGATTTGAAGAATTCAGGATCTGCTAACTTAATGTTTTCTGGGAGTGACCAGGTTGAAATGTCAATGTTCAGTCTTGGTTGAGGTGATACGATGTGAGACAGGACGACTGCTTCGAGTTTGGATGTGAAGTTTCCAGTTCTTGAATGCATATCTACGTTTACTCGCTTAGTTGATTTATGAGTACCCTTTCCAATGCCTTCGATACAGAGCGATGATGATGTTGTTGATAGCGATAATTTCTTAATCAGTCTTTCAGTTATGATATTAATCTGAGAGCCGGAATCCAGAATTGCTCGAACTTCACACGATCTTCCATTATTTGCTGAGATTTTAAGTTTTGCTGTTGCTAGTAGAACGTAGTTATATTTGTTAGTTTCATTTTGAGCCGCAGCTACCGTGAAAGGCACAGTGTTGTTATTTGACTGATCAGGAACTTGATGATTTACTGTTGTTTTCTGAATTTTAGCATCTCCCTGTAAATGCAGTAGTGTGTTGTGCTTTGCTGAACATTTTGTGCAGCTTCGTGATTTACATGTCTTGGCTGTGTGATTTTCTTTGAAACAATTGACGCACAGGTTTTGTTTCTGTATCCATTTCAGTCGTTCTACGGCGGACATCTTGAGAAACTGTTGGCAATAGTAAAGAGGATGGCCACCTTGCTTACAAACCTTGCAACTGATGTGATTGGATACTGCTGTCGATGTTACCACTCTTTTGATATTACATCCTATGGCTTCTAATGCTTGGAACCGATTCTTTAAGAATTTGAGAAAGGTGCTTATTTCTTGAAGCTTTCTGGGGTCTTGAAGTGATTGCTCGTAGAGCATATGGGTTTGGTGATCAAATTTCTTTATTAAAATGTGCAACAGCAGAGGATCCCAGCTATCTGTCTCGACTCCAAGATTCTTGAGTGCGGCTAAGCTTTCATGAATGGTGTCATGAAAGTTTCGAATAGTCTTGGCTTTTGATGTGAGGTTTGGAAGGGATATCAGCCGTTGTATTATAGCTGATGTAAGCATTCTCTTATTGCTAAAACGATCTTGTAGAGCTTCCCATGTGATGTCGTAATTATCTTCTGTCAATTCGAGATGACCAATCGCGCGTTCAGCCTCCCCGAATACATTGGTTTTGAGGTACCACATTTTCTGGATTTTTGGAATTTGTTGCTGATGTATCATTCGCGTGAATATGTCTGCGAAAGTTTGCCATTTCAAGTAGTTTCCGTCAAACTTCGGTACTGACATTTTTGGTAGATGCACCAATTGGTGATTTATTGCCTGGAATTCATCATTGATATTCTTATGTTTTGTTAACAATTCTTGTCGGTGTATGACTCTGGCTTCGAGTTCTGAGTATGCCAGTATGTCATATCCTTTTGCTGCCGGGTCCTCGAACAGTTCCCATAATTTATAGTGAATTTCTTCAACTTGGCTCCACAGCTTGCTTAACACGATCAGACACTGTGAAGGAGCCTCTTGTATTGAATTGCCCGCTAGTAGACGTTCCAGTGATGACATCATCGCCTTTTGTCTCCTACACATGGCCTCAAAACTAACTTGGACTGGAGAAATTGATGACGACTGATCCTGCTGAGTTGTTGGTGCGACCGAGGATGCATCTTTTGTAAATCCTCGTATGTCTCTTGGGGTTGCCTTTGTAGGTGGTTTCAATTGGGGTGATGACTTCGATTCCAGGTTTTGTATCTCGGTTGTAAAAATCTGTTTGTACTTATTGGCCACAGTCAAAATGTTGTTATAGTAGTCTTTTTTAAAGTATTCATGATCTAATGATAGATCCTTTATCGTACGAATCTTCGTGTCATTTTCTTCAAATTGATCCCACACTTTATTTAGACGCTGCAGTCTCTCTTCAAAATAGATTGATGTCGTCTTTCGATCTGGAGAATCCTTTTTGAAATTCTTCACAATTTGCTGAATTTCATTGCCCGCCAACTTTTGCAAGGCAACAATGATGAAAAATCTTCCATGATAAATGCTGATGAAACTGAACCACCAGAATGATATGTTGAATCTGCCTAAGAAGTGTTGCAGATCACGTCGGGGTCACCAGAATGTTGCGTCTTAATGGGTGCAACTGCAAATCCTTAGTCTTAACTTGACTAAGGAATAGTTGTTTAAATAATTATTCAAAAGTTAACCAGGCACTTTAACCTGTTCAACTAAGGATAGTTTGTTTTATTTGCTTTGGCTAACCAGGCACTTGAACCTGTTCAACCCAGAGGAATAAAAAGGAACCGCTTCAAAGGTGTTGACTTTTAATATTCATTTATTGTTACTATTTAGATTCCTTTTATACAAAATTTGTTCCAATTTTACATAGAAAAAGAATATATAAAACTAATATGTAATATGTATATATGTATATATATTGATTTAGCATATGATTAAGCATAACAACAAAATGCACACACAACAAAAACGGCCAAGCTGCCCTTGAAATAATTGTTCAGCACATTGCACTACAAAATTCTATTCATATTAAAACATAGCCAAACTGGCCTTGACTTTGTCCAGAACATTGCACTGAGACTCATGTGTCGTTTTTTGCAGGCTCAGCTTTTTTGGTAGTTACTGGAATGCTTTGTTGTTTTGTGTTTTGCTGTTATGCTTGTATATTTGTATGACTACAACTACTTATTAATAACTTAATTTATTTGTATTGTTCGGAACTGAACAGCCCTGTTCATTTCATTTTGAACATGCTTTCGTTCAATTAAATGGAACTAGCGGAACTAGATAGTTCCGCGGACATGTATAAATCTGATTGAAAGATATGATAAAATAATTATTGGAAGATGTATTGTCGTTCTTGTTATGCGCATTGAACATTCGAACGGGCGGAACTAGATAGTTCCGGGACATGTTTGCTTTGCTTCGGTTGCTGCTGCATATGAACAAACTTAAATTAGTAAAATATGTGGAATGAATTTTAGATAAAGAAGGTAGAATAAGGTTTCTTATACTATGCAAATGAGTATCGCATTTATAAAGAGCTAATTTAATGATATATATTCCTATCTGAGCAGATTTCCCTATAAATTTAAGTACACAAACATTCTTCAAAAATGCAAAGGAACTACATAGTTCCGCGAACATGTGTCCTCGAACTAGTTCCGCTGTACAAAATAAACGTCCCATGTTCGTTCCGGCTCCGAAACTATTAAGCACAAGCCTAGTAGTGATTGTGCTTGTGTTTGAGTCAAAGAGCCAAATGCGGAATAGAGAGAGAAAAATGTTTAAGTGCGCGATTTTTATTCGCTACGTTTAAGGCATGGTTTTTCCATTCTCTGGCTTACACACATCTTTTTAAATTAAAAACGAACTAATTTAAGTAAAAAATTGTATTAAACAAGGAAAATAAATCAAAATCCCGAAAAATCCCGAATTCCCGGATTGCAGTTTTTAAAATCCCAAATCCCGAGATTTTACAAAATGCTTCGGGATTGAAAGCCTTATAATACGTTCACATTGAGCACTCAATTATGTTAATCGAGTTAATAGACTAAGAGCCAGTGACCGCCAGACGTATGTATATTTATTAAAGCTAAGATTTTGTGTGTGGTTGCATACAACAGTGGGTAACAACTTTTGGATATTGTGAATCCAAGGCCGAGGGAACTTTAGAAGCTTTAAGCTCTGAAAGTTACAAAAAAAGGGTCCTACTTACGTCATGGTATCAAAGCTGAATTTGATTAATGTTATTGAGGCCATCATAATGGACACAAAAACCAACTGTCAGACACCTGGCAGGGGGGTTCCTTAAGCCAGACACTTAAAAGGGTACAAAAATAGATGAAGCCGGAAGCAGTGTCCCTTCAGATTAGGAAATAATGTTACAATATTGGTATCATTTAAAAGGTACTTTCATCAAGGTTATGTAATGTTCAAGAAACTTTTCTGTTAACCAATAACTTTTGGAATTATAACGGTTTATATTATTTTATATAATTTCTTTTTTTAAATAATTAAAATTTATTTAAAAACACAAGTTATTAAGATATAGCTAAAATATTATATTTCCAATACGAAGTTAATGCCTATTAATTTGATTTACAATATGATGCATTTAATGCCCAAATAACACTGTCCAACACACAAAAATTTCAGTAAAAGTGTTTTGTTTTTTCCTTTATTGACTACAAAAATTGTTAACAAGAAAGTCCTGTTTTTTCCTTTATTGACTACAAAATTTGTTAACAAGTTCGTATTTGTAAACAACGCAAAAATTAATTAATTTTTCAAAAGAAAAAATAAAAATATTAAAAAGCATTGGAATGTATGCTTACATAAATTTAGACTTGGGAACAGCATTGCTTTCGAGCTAGCGACGATTAGTAATTGTTAATATGTGGCGTATTATACTTAGAAATTAATAAATTTTTAAAAAATGTAATTAATTCATTTATTTTATTGTTGTTTGTTTAAAAAGTTTCACTTAATAAAATAGTAATCTCAAACCTTGTTGTCGTAGTAAATAGTTTGCTGTTGTTTGTTAAGCGTTAACATCACCACTATTGCTTGAGCCACCACCAACGAGCCACATTTCGGCGTATAGACCTTGGCATCGGGATTTCAAAACGAACATGAAGAAAGAAGGAATGATGTTGTTGTTGTTGTTGGTGGTTGTGGTGGTGGTGGTGCTGCTGCTGCTGCTGCTGTTATTTTTATTGCTCCTGCTGCGGCAGCATTTATACTGCTTAACATGTGCGAGGAAAGTCCTGGAAAATCACTAGCTCCTTTCAGTGGCGGTGTATCGTTATGCGTAGCTGTGTATCGTTGAGCTGGCGCTTGTGGAATTCGAAGGGCCAGAGTCCGATGAACATCCAGAAACAAGCACTGATGTTGCTACCAAAACGGGTACGACGCCAGCGCAAAGCTGTTGTTGTTCTTGTTGATGTTGTTGCTGCTGATGTTGCCTCAGAAACAACCACTTATTCTGTTGGCGCATTGCCACACGCATTAAAGGGATGACCGCCTTGTGCACGTTTGCTGTTGACTGGCTGCTGCTGCGGCCGCATTTATACTGCTTAATATAGGCTAGGAAGGTCCTGCAGTGGCGGAGTATCGTTCATACGTAGCGATGTATCGTTGAGTTGTGGAACTGCATTGTGGCATATAGAATGAATCAGTTGGCATGACGGCAAGAAGTTGAGCGATTTTTGCTTGAAATCCAGTACTTCCTCTTCCATAGAGCGCCGACAATAAAGCGTGAAAAGGAATACTTTAGCTTTTAATGTGGAAAGGAACAGTTGAAAACTTACTCTCTGCAATTTCAAGTTATTGTTTGTCTGCCGATAATATTCAAATTTTTAGAAATGTCACATAGAATTAAAAATGCCATGCAGCTATATACACAAGTTATATTTATATATTTTACAACTTTTATATATTTCTATCTTCTAGTATCTCATAAATCACAGTTAAATCGAAAAACAAGTTCTCAAATGAAGTTTTGATGAAGTTTAATGCGGACAATTGTTTTTGAAATGAAACGTGATTAATCATTTAACATGTTGAAAAACGAGTTTCAACGAGCCCTGCTGCAGCGCCCTTCGTCAGATGACGAACTTGTTATTTTTTGATCACGAATGCCGTGAACAAACGCTTCCCATTCTTGCACAATCGTGTGTTCATATGGAAGCATTCGCAAAAAGGAGGAAAAGAGGAGTACCTGCTTTATAACATTTAACTTTGCAAGTTTTTTTTTTAAATTCATAAGATATTAATTATTTATTTTCTGACAAATTTATTGACATATTTTGTCAAATTCTTAAGATTCTTTCAGATTTGGGAGTGTTCAAAAAAAAAAAAAAAAGCTTTTCTGTCATTAGCAAGTACACACACCAGCATTTGAACTCGTTGAAACTCGTTTTTTAATATGTTTAATGATTGAACACGTTTAGTTTCAAACAACAATTGTACGCATTTAACTTCTTCAAAACTTCATTGGAGAACGTGTTTTTCGATTTAACGTCATTAACTCGATTTAACACAATTATCGCTCAATGTGAGCGTTATATTATAGTACGTTCATATAGACTTAATTTAACATGTTAAACGAAAAAGCTTTTTCATTCAACTCAACCGTTCACATTCCTGAACAAGTTTCAAATTGACGGGTTGTTTGTTTTTGTTTTGGAATAAATAAACAGAAATGTTTTGATACGACAAAAAATCTCTGCTCTGCAGCTGCTGCGCCCTTTGTCAGGCTAACTTGTCGTATTTTTATCACGAATTTCGTGAACAAACGCTTCCCATTCTTGAACAATTGTGTGCTCATATGGAAGCATTCGCAAAAAAGGAGGAAAACCAGCTTTGTAACATTAAATTTTGAGAATTTTTTTTTTTTTAAATTCATAAAATATTAAATTATTTATTTTGTGACAAATTTATTGAAATTTTTTGTCAAATTCTAAAGCTTCTTTTAGATTTGGGAGTGTTAAAAACAAATCGTGTGTTCAAAAACCTTTTCTGTATTACACATCGTTTACATTAGACAGTACTGTTCAGACTGCCAAGAATATGTATTAGTTATCAAAAATACTTCGAAATTAGGTTTATGACGTATGCGTCCAGACAATTGGCAAGACAGTAGATAAAACAGTGAACTAATTGATATCAAATATTCAGTGTTCCTTACATTATTGCAATTGTTTGCGCTGCTTATATTTTAAAAAATATATTTTAGTTTTGATCTTAAATTTTCAATGAATTATTTGACTTTGTAGTTTTGTAGTTTTGGACTTTGTAATGTAGTTTTACTGTCCCAGCTACTGTCTGGCAACTGTCTTCAAAAAAGTTCAGACAGTTGACCAGACAGTTGAAAAGTGAGTGAGTATGTGTAAAAAAATGTGAATGTGTTGCAACTGTCTTAACACTACTGTCTAATGTAAACCCCCAAGTTAGCAAGTACACACACCAGCATTTAAACTCGTTGAAACTCGTTTTTCAACATGTTAAATGATTAAAAACGTTTAATTTCCAACAACAATTGGACGCATTTGACTTCATCAAAACTTCATTTGAGAACTTGTTTTTCGATTTTTATTATTATTATTATTATATGCAATCTTTATTTACTATTTCATAATTTTTTTAAGTTTGTTCAATGATTTTATAATAAAGGTATATAGTTAAAATATAACAATCATGTATTACAATTAGCATTTAAAGATTACGTTAAAACCTCAGACGGATTTAATTCCGTGTATGAGAGGTGTGAGTTTAAGAAAAAATATTAATAAACAATATTAGGTATTTAAAATATAGACTTTGTACTTTTAGAATATAAACTAAGGCACAATAATATCACATACGTTTGCATATATATGAGATCAAAAATTTAATGTTAGTTAAATAATATAATTTCTAAGATTTTGTATATAGAGTTTCAGTTTGTTGTTAAAAATTTGTAAATTTGGTGATTTCTTTATATCTTCAGGCAATGTATTGTATTGCTTTATGGCGCTGTGCTTCAAGCTCTTAAGTTGTTTTGATGTTCGTGCTTTCGGTACCTCGAAATTATGTTTTTGACGTGTGTTATGTTGATGAATTGTATTTTAAGTTGTGAGTATTAGTTTGGATTTCAGCATACTATTTTGTACTTTATAAATATATTTGCATTTTTCGAAGAAGATTATCTGGCTTATGTCCATTTGTTTGGTGCTTTTATATATTTCTCTAGTAGAAATTGTTGCATTTTTTTTAAATAATATTTTTAAGGCCTTATTCATCACTCTTCCTATTTGCTCTAGCTGAAATTTGCTGCATTGGCTCCAGCTGCATATGTTGTAACGTATTCTGGATAGAATATGCTCTGTATATATAAGTTTCGCTGCGTTTTCGTTAATTTTTCCAATTCTCTTGATGACCATGACTAGCGGTAGTATTGAGTTTTTTTTTTCTCTGATGTGGTTTTCATAATTAATGTTCTCGTCTATTATCATACCGAGATATTTTTTATGCTGCACTCTTTGGATTTCTGTGTTGTGAATATTAATTTTTAAGCTTATATTTAAGCCCAGTCGTAGTATACTGACATGTCGTGATTTATTTTCTCTTCTAATTCTTTTTCTGTCTTCGCTGTTGTTATAAAATTTGTGTCGTCAGCATAAATGTTGTATGTGGATTTGAAATGACAGCTCTTTATGTTGTTTATGTACAGTAAGTATAGCCTTGGTCCAAGTATCGAACCTTGTGGAACTCCGATTTCGCATGTCAGCTCTTCGCTAAGTTCTCCATTTATTTTTGTTACATGTGGCCGATTTTAAATAGATTTGCATCAGTTCATTTGGCAGCCCTCTTATTCCTATATCTGAAAGAGCGTTCAACAATTTCTTATGATCTACTAGGTCGAATGCTTTGGAGAGAGATCAATAAATGTAGCTGCTACATGTTTTTTTTTATTTAGAGCATCATAAATTTTTTCCATTGAAGACGTTATTGCAGATTCTGTTCCACTTTTTTCTAAAAAGCCAAATTGATTTTTATCAAAACCGATGGTGGAGTTGATAAAGTTCTCGATTCTCGAATCGATTGCTTTTTCAAATATTTTGCTGATCGAATTAAGCACTGAGATTGGCCTATAATTTTCGCATAGTTCTTTTTTACCTTTTTTGTAGATTGGAGATATTATGGCTTTTTTAAGACATTTCGGAAAAACACCCGTTAGGAAACAATTATTAATTAAATCAACTAATATTTGTTTTATTGCTGGAAGGAGATCTTATTGCTGGTCTTTAACTGATATTTCATCTATTCCTTGTGCTGCATTTATATTAAGACTACTAGCAATTCCCGGTGCGCGTTGCTACACCCGACACCTATATTGGAAAAGTATAAATATATAGCGAAACCCGGAGCACTTCGTTACACTGAAGAACAATTGTGAAATTATACTATTTCGGTTACAAAAAGATTATATGAAAGCTTTTACTACTAATGATTCAAACTTTAACATAACGTTAATGTTGCATCAGTTCAGTTTGTATCAATGCTGAAAAATTCAAACATTTGTTTTAGCAATTTATAAGACACAGTAAAGTGAAACCAAGTGTTGTTTTTTGTATGAAATCTTAAAAAATAAAAAAATAAATAAATATAAATTTAGTTCTAAATAAATATAAAAATAGTTGTATTTCGAACTTTATGATTTCTTATCCTTGAACTCAATCCAATACATTTTGATAAACAATATTTTTTGTTTTTCCATCCGGTGCGTAAATAAATAAAGTCCTTGGAATTCCAACTCTTGAACAGGCATCGTATAATTGACCGTGCAAGAAACACGGCTGTTCCAAATTTAATCCGCATACTTGAAGCGTTTGTCCTTGCGCCTTATTGATAAACATGGCAAATGACAGACGCACCGGAAATTGTAAACGCTTGAATTCGAATGGCATATCTGTTGGTATCAGCGGAATACGCGGTATGAGTACAATTTCGCCTTTAGCTTTTCCAGTCAATATTATTGCTTCAATCAAATTCGGCATCAATTTTTTTACAGCCAATCTGGTGCCATTGCACAGTTCTGGTGCGTTTAAATTCCGTAGCAAAATGATTGATGAGCCGGCCTTTAAATTTAAGCAATGCGGTGGCATACCAGGTGGTTCTAATGAATTTACAAATTCGATTGGATAATGTATGGCATCATCGTTATTCATTGCGCTATCAATAGATTTATATGATGTCACTGCACCTGGTAATTTTTCTTGGATCAGAAAATTAATTGCATTGACATGTAAATTTGTTGGTGCCAAAATTGCGCGTTCTCTCAACTAATTGTGATCTCTGTAATTTTGTACAATATTTGGAAAAACGCGTTCAATCAGTTCTTCTTTTGATTTGAGAATTGTACAGAAATTATCTGGCAAAGTAATCAAACCATTTGCATTATCGATTTGAACTTTTCCATTGCCGATTTCTAACAATTGTTTCGAGAAACGATCTGCAGATTGATCATTGTGCAACTGAACACGCATATTTATGTGCAATGTCAATTTTTGGACATATCGCCACAGAAAGGAAGACTTCAAGCATGCATTAATATCATCCGCTGGTGTGGATCGTGCAATCACGGGCAATGTTTGTCGAAAATCACCAGACAATAATATCAATGCACCACCGAAAAGTTGTTGATTGCCACGTAAATCTTTCATTGTACGATGTCTCCAGTTGTCTCCAGTGATTTTTTGTGGCTCATTGAACATTCATCTAATAGAACAATTGCTGCTTGTAAGTAATAAAATTATCCAAAAGAATTTGCTTCGGCAAAATTTATGTCTGTTTACGTCGGAATCCAAATGAAAAAGAAAGCACACTGGGTACATTGGGTGGTGTGAATAAAAAATAAGCAAGTGTCTTCTGATATGTGACATCTTGAAAACTTCAAAAGTGTCAAGTGTGAAAATGAAATTTAATATCGATAATGGATAATATTGATATTATCGATATTGTAGACAATTTTTCTTTATGTAAAAAACTTTTGTAGACTATTACAAACATTTAAAAAAAAAATCAGCGCAGGCGTTCTGCGATTTTAGATATATATATCAAAACAGTGGGCGCAAAAGTGGGCGTGGTCAATTTTTCTTTCAGTAAACACTTAAATTGGATTACTACGAACATTTGAAAAAAAATTATCCAAATCGGTCCAGCCGCTTTCCGATTTTAGATAAATCGAAAAAAGTGGGCGCAAAAGTGGGCGTGGTCAATTTTTCTTTCCGACAAAACTTAAATTGGATTACTTCGAACATTTGAAAAAAAATTATCCAAATCGGTCCAGCCGTTTTCCGATTTTAGATAAATCAAAAAAAGTGGGCGCAAAAGTGGGCGTGGTCAATTTTTCTTTCCTTAAAAACCTAACTTGGACTAAAACGAACATTTTAAAAAAAAAATTATCCAAATCGGTCCAGCCGTTCTGAAGTGATGCGATTTCAACCAAACGTACACTTCTTTTTATATATATAGATAGACGATTTGCTGAACTTCAGCGTGAGTGACTGGTTTGAGGAACAGGGTCTTTTAATTTTTTACATTTGTTGCATTAATGTTTGTTGTTTTGATGGTTTTTGCTATTTTTGTTCCAACTTCATTAAAATATTTGTTAAAATTATTCGCTATTATTTTGTTATTGGTTGATGTTTGTTCTTGGTTTTGAGATGCGGTTGTTTGTTCGGTTTTGTTTCTTATTGTAGAATTTATTATGTTCCATAATTTTCTTGTATTATTTCCGGATTTTTGTATTTGTTCGTTTATATATTTTTATTTGTTGATTTTTCATAAGTGTTTCAACTTCTTTTTTGTTTTTTTTGTATTCTTCCTTTTTTATTGGATCATCTGGCGAAGATTTTGATTTTTTGTATAAGTCTTGTCTGAGCTTCAGTTTTCTGTTTTTATCCAACCATTGTTTCTGCATCTAATGTTCCTATGACTTGTTGACTTCTTTTTGGCCTCTCGTATTATTTCAACTAATTGTGACACTTCAATGATACTGCATTATTTAATTTGCTTTTATCTATTTTATCCATTTTCGTATAATGTACTTTGGTAATTGTTTTATTGACCATTGGTGGTTTATATGGTTGTAGAGCGGTAATTGTTGCATTTTCTTTTTTTGTTGTATTTTCAAACAAGTTGATATTAACATCTGCACAAAATATGACATTTTTATTTTCATTGCCAAGTGTTTCTTCCAAAAAATCTATAAAATTGTTGCAGTTTTTATTTGGAGCTTTATAAAATGTGCCTATGGTAATATTTTTTGCAAATTTGTTATTTCAATTATAGTTGTATTGTATTTATCTTCTATTACTATTTCGCTGAAATTAAGGCAGTCTTTAACAAAAATAGCCGTACCTCCTCCTCGTTTCTCGTTTCTGCAGTTGTGTATTGCTGTAAAATTTGGAATATTAAACGTATGTATTTCATTTTCATATAACCAAGTTTCTGTTACAACTATGATATCTATGTTTTTGATATTATATATAAGCATTTCCATATCCATTAGTTTTTTGCGTATACTGCAGATATTTATGTAGAAGATTTTGAGTTCTTTATATTTATTCATACTTGTTACTTAAGAAAAACTTGTTGCTTCTGTTGTAGCCTTCATTTTTATTATGTGTACACTACAATTATTTGCACCTGCTTTGTGGTCACATGAGTAGTTTGCTCCATATTTGTTTGCTCTAACACAATTTATGCATTTAAAGTTTGTGGTAATTTTGCATGTTCTGGTGTCGTGTTTTCTGCACAGTTACCGCATGCCTCTTCTCCTTCACACTTTTTGCTCGTATGATGATATTTCTGACATTTAAAGCATCGGGTCAATGAAATATATTCTTTAATAAATCTAGATTTATAATTGAGCATGACGTATCGATTTGATATTTTTTCTAATGTTTCCCCAGACACTTCTACTATATAATTCCATAGTTTTGTCTTCTTGTTTACAAATTTATGAACCAATTTAAAATTATCGCTTGAGTCTATAAATTGATTTGTTGCCACTACTTCTTTTACTAGTTCTTGTTGGCTATAGTCGCACTACATGTTCGTAATAATTACTTTTGGCTTTCTTATCCTCGGAGCAGTAATCTTGTAACCCTCAGCTAATTGTTGTTCAATTTCTGTTTCTAATTTTTCTATACTTGTACTATCTGCCGTTGAAACTATGATACCTCCATTATTGATGTGCTTAATAGATGATATGCCCACTTTAATTTTAGCTCGTACAATTTTTTTCTTTAATTGTTTCTCTGTTTCTCTGCTTTCTTGATTTTTTTCTGTTGGCAATATAATGATACTATTCTGAATTTTTGATCTACTGGGTTGTGGTGTTTTAATGTTGCTCGCCACTACTGTAGCATATGTTAGAGTAGGTTGTCTGTTGTTCTTTATTTCTAAGTTTTGTAGTACCTTCTTTCACGGTTGCCACCTCCAATTCCCACAAAAATTACCTTTTTCCCAGAGTAACAAATATTAATTACCACAAAAATTCCCATGGTAAACATTGAACAAAAAAATCCCACCACAATTAAAAAATACCATTTAAAATCCCACAAGCTTTTAAAAATACCACAAAAATACCACGCATTTCAAAAATACCACAAAAAATCCCATATGCATTGAAAATTACCACATTTATTACCACTGACAGTAAACATTTTCAAAATTATTGGATTTAAATATGTACTTGCTTTGTGTTTTATAAAAAGAAATATTTGTTTATATTAAATTAAGTTTAATATTAATTATATTGAAAGTTGAATTGAAATAAAACAGCAATTGTCATTGAAATTAAGCTAACACATTTATTACGTTTTAGAGTTTGGCACCTCAAATAAACTTTCACCGTCTTCATCGCTGATATCGCAGTCTGACACCTGTGGAGGAACCTGCGACGTTCTCTACACCATGATAGAATAATAAGGTAGGCTCATATTAATATGGCTGCTCAAATGTCTATTTTTACACAAACAATGCTGTGAGTGCGTCAAACGTCAAACGAAAAGGCAACAACAACAATTAGAACAACTCAAATTCGAACAGCTTATTTTGACATCTAGCTCTTTTCCTCTCCAATATGCGCCTGCTTTGTTATTCTATCATGCTCTGCACCATTTTCAGAGTAGTGCCATATAGCACATCCTGTATACAACTGCTGCACTTTTCGCGACTAGTCAACGATACATTCAAATTTTCAACGGTAGCTTGATAATTTCGCTGTTTGTTTACATTTGTTTACATTATTTGGGAGCGATTGCATTTTTGAAAATTTGGATTCGTTCGATAGGGCATATTTTTAAATCAGGGGTAATAATGCATATGTAAATATTTAATCTAAAAAACGATTGAAAAGGCAAGTTTTCACTAAATAGTAATTAAAATCATTAAAAATTGCCAAAAACACATTTAAAAAAAAATACATTAAAAATTCACAAAAAAAAATACCACGTGAATAAAAAAATACCATACTGAATTAAAAAATACCATGGTAATTTTAAATTCCCAAGGCAATTAAAAATTACCACAAATGGGATTTTTCCACTAAAGGTGGCAACCGTGCCTTCTTTATTTCGCTCATTTCTGTTTTTATATTTTCATTTGTTTGTTTTATTTCTTCATTTGCAGTACATATTCTATCTAAGTTTGACTCACCCTTAACCACTGTTTGAATTTTTTTTTATCTGTGTCGCAGATCCAAAAGCATTCCCAGCTAGACAGCGCTAACAAGTTTACAAACACAACGAAAATAAATTTGGTGATTACTAATATACTCTTACATTGTTGTTTGATGTTAAACAAGGAAGGTTATATTTGTATATATTTCTTATTCTTTTAAACGAGCAAAAATAAAAAATATATTAAAACACCAAAAACAACGCCAGCTAAGAAAGATTTGTTAAAGACATAAAATTAAATTAAATTAAAAGAAAAATTTTAAAAAAGTAGTGATAGAACATTGAAATATGGAAGTGAATCTAATGGAATCTGCATATTGAAATTTTGTTTCCGCACCTTTTTTTTGTAAATTTCATTTTTTTTTAATGTGCTTTTATGTTTGTGTTGTTTAATAGATACTTTTATGTCTGTAATATATATATATTTTAAATAAAATTATTCTATATTATTAATAGACGATTTAATGCAATTAAAAATATTTTAGATTAATTTAAAAATATTAAAAAAAATTAAGTCGAAAAAATATAAAATGCAAAATAAAATTTAAAAAATGTGTTTGTTTTCTTTGACGCTCGTACCCGAGCATCTTTTCATTAGAAGTTAGAGCTCTAACCACTACGCCACGCAGAAGAAGCGTCTCGCAGCCGCAAATTTTAAACTTATATAAACGGCTGGATTCGCTTATTTTTCCTTATGTAATTTTGTATTGGTGTGCAAAGTGCAGCTAATAGTCTTTTTGTATGAAAAAATGTAGGTGTCAGAAAGAGATGCAACATCACACGTATACAAAAAAGCACGTTACCTTTTGCCCGACGCCTGAACAAAGGTAACAACCTTTGTATGGAAAATTTTATATGGGGGTAACGCACTTTTTACTAGCGCTCGTGATAAATAACCAGTTATCTAACAGTTACCGTTCTGCCTGGGTTTACTTTTTAATGTAGCAATGGCAGCATAGTCCTCATCTGTATAAATGATGCAGTCTATGTGCCACCATGATTGGCATAATCCCTCACATTTAATTCCTCTCGTTTCTACCTTTTTTTACGCTTTTTGCAAAATGTTTTATATTTTTCAGACTCAGTTTCTTCATCCGCCATTTCCGATCTTAAAGCGCTTACTACATGTGCCTGACTGTGATGGCAATATATGCAGCTTGGCTTATTTGAAATTAGCAATCAAGAATTTTTCAAATTTTTAATTCCAATTAAAGTTTATTTTGCTTAGTCTTTAGAAAAACTGTTAATTAAAAGTGTTTCGTAAATTAATTCGGTGTTTATTAGCTATTTCTGCCGTTTTTTAATTTATTTTTAGGAGCGATTTTGGGGAGATTACGATTTCCGGGGCGCCGCAATTTGACGATGGATTCGAAGAGAACTCTCAATATAAATAAGAATAGCCAAAGGAAAAATGTATTTATCGATTTGTTTTCGAGTTATCGATTTTTTCATTTTTGTTTTTTGTTATAAGGTCTATGAAGAAAATTGGTTATATTATTCTAAATATATAACCGATTTAAATTATTAAGTTATTATTTAAAAGGTTATATATGTGACTTTTAAAATTTAAAATGAACGAAATCTGTTAAGTACTTTGTATTTTATAGGTATGTTTATGCAATAAAAGAATATTTTCTTACACAAAACCGTTATTTTCTAAAAAATTACCGTTATTACTATGAATTATAAAGAGTAAATTGTTAAAGCCTGAAAATTTGTCTTTCATTTGGAATATAATATATATAATTTACTTGACTTTTTGTGGTGTTTTTTTATGATACAATGATTTGCCCTTGTACGGAAAGTTGTTTATTTCACTCATATTTACCGTAGATGTTTTGCTTTCCTACTCCATATTTTCGAATATCGCCAATACAGTAAACAATTGTTATTAAGGCAACATTGTAACTATAAAATTTATATTAGAGATGTAACGTTTAGTGATTTGGACGGATACCGGATTTCCGTCGAGCTGCTAATCCGGATGACCGAATATCCGGCATCCGGATAGTGGGTCCATTGACTGGTTGTTAACAAACTAAATATATTTCTTATTCGACATGCTACAACCACTGAGCCACATGACCACTGATAAATTTAATTTAATTTAATTTAATTTTATTTAATTTAATTTAATTTAATTTAATTTAATTTAATTTAATTTAATTTAATTTAATTTAATTTAATTTAATTTAATTTAATTTAATTTAATTTAATTTAATTTAATTTAATTTAATTTAATTTAATTTAATTTAATTTAATTTAATTTAATTTAATTTAATTTAATTTAATTTAATTTAATTTAATTTAATTTAATTTAATTTAATTTAATTTAATTTAATTTAATTTAATTTAATTTAATTTAATTTAATTTAATTTAATTTAATTTAATTTAATTTAATTTAATTTAATTTATTTTAATTTAATTTGATTTAATGTTATTGAATTTAATTTAATTTAATTTAATTTGAATGAATTTAATTTTATTTATAATTAATTATTTCATTAATTTATATTATAAAATAATGAATGAATGAAGCTCAAGTTTCTGAATTTTGCGATTTCAGCATTTTTTCGTTTTTGTGATTATGATCTTTTTAATTGTTATTTTAAAATATATATTTAAATTAAATTGAATTAAATTGAATTAAATTGAATTAAATTGAATTAAATTGAATTAAATTAAATTGAATTAAATTAAATTAAATTAAATTAATTAAATTAAATTAAATTAAATTAAATTAAATTCAATGAAATTAAATTAAATTGAATAAAATTTAATGAAATGAAATTATATTAAATTTAATAAAATTAAATTGCATTAATTTAAATTTAATAAAATTGCATTTAATTAAATTAAATAAAATTAAATTAAAAACATTTAATAACATTTAATTACATTAAATGACATTATCTTTTCTTTATTTTCATTTAATTAAATTAAATTGCATTAAATTACATTAATTTAAATTATATTAAAATGCATTTAATTAAATAAATTAAATTAAATTAAATTAAATTAACTTAAATCAAATTAAAATAAATTAAATCAAATTAAATAAAATGAAATAAGTTTAAATAAAATGAAATAAAACTAAATAAAATGAAATAAATTTAATTAAAATTAAAAATTAAATTAAATTAAATTAAATTAATAAAATTTAATTTAAATTATATTAAATTAAATTAAATTAAATAAAATTAAATTATATTAAATTAAATTAAATTTAATTAAATTAAATTAAATTAAATTAAATTAAATTAAATTAAATTAAATTAAATTAAATTAAATTAAATTAAATTAAATTAAATTAAATTAAATTAAATTAAATTAAATTAAATTAAATTAAATCAAATTAAATTAAGCTAAATTAAATTAAATTAAATTAAATTGATTAAATTTATGAAATTAATTAAATTAATTAAATTTATTAAATTAATTAAATTAATTAAATTAATTAAATTAATTAAATTAATTAAATTAATTAAATTAATTAAATTAATTAAATTAATTAAATTAATTAATTAAATTAATTAAATTAATTAAATTAATTAAATTAATTAAATTAATTAAATTAATTAAATTAATTAAATTAATTAAATTAATTAAATTAAATTAATGAATTAAATTAATTAAATTAATTAAATGAATTAAATAAATTAAATTAATTAAATTAATTAAATTAATTAAATTAATTAAATTAATTAAATTAATTAAATTAATTAAATTAATTAAATTAATTAAATTAATTAAATTAATTAAATTAATTAAATTAATTAAATTAATTAAATTAATTAAATTAATTAAATTAATTAAATAAATTAAATAAATTAAATAAATTAAATAAATTTGATTGAATTTAATTGAATTTAATTGAATTTAATTGAATTTTATTGAATTTAATTGAATTTAATTGAATTTAATTGAATTTAATTGAATTTAATTGAATTTAATTGAATTTAATTGAATTTAATTGAATTTTATTGAATTTAATTGAATTTAATTGAATTTAATTGAATTTAATTTAATTTAATTTAATTTAATTTAATTTAATTTAATTTAATTTAATTTAATTTAATTTAATTTAATTTAATTTAATTTAATTTAATTTAATTTAATTTAATTTAATTTAATTTAATTTAATTTAATTTAATTTAATTTAATTTAATTTAATTTAATTTAATTTAATTTAATTTAATTTAATTTAATTTAATTTAATTTAATTTAATTTAATTTAATTTAATTTAATTTAATTTAATTTAATTTAATTTAATTTAATTTAATTTAATTTAATTTTAATTTAATTTAATTTAATTTAATTTTAATTTAATTTAATTTAATTTAATTTAATTTAATTTAATTTAATTTAATTTAATTTAATTTAATTTAATTTAATTTAATTTAATTTAATTTAATTTAATTTAATTTAATTTAATTTAATTTAATTTAATTTAATTTAATTTAATTTAATTTAATTTAATTTAATTTAATTTAATTAATTTAATTTAATTTAATTTAATTTAATTTAATTTAATTTAATTTAATTTAATTTAATTTAATTTTAATTTAATTTAATTTAATTTAATTTAATTTAATTTAATTTAATTTAATTTAATTTAATTTAATTTAATTTTAATTTAATTTAATTTAATTTAATTTAATTTAATTTAATTTAATTTAATTTAATTTAATTTAATTTAATTTAATTTAATTTAATTTAATTTAATTTAATTTAATTTAATTTAATTTAATTTAATTTAATTTAATTTAATTTAATTTAATTTAATTTAATTTAATTTAATTTAATTTAATTTAATTTAATTTAATTTAATTTAATTTAATATTAATTTAATTTAATTTAATTTAATTTAATTTAATTTAATTTAATTTAATTTAATTTAATTTAATTTAATTTAATTTAATTTAATTTAATTTAATTTAATTTAATTTAATTTAATTTAATTTAATTTAATTTAATTTAATTTAATTTAATTTAATTTAATTTAATTTAATTTAATTTAATTTAATTTAATTTAATTTAATTTAATTTAATTTAATTTAATTTAATTTAATTTAATTTAATTTAATTTAATTTAATTTAATTTAATTTAATTTAATTTAATTTAATTTAATTTAATTTAATTTAATTTAATTTAATTTAATTTAATTTAATTTAATTTAATTTAATTTAATTTAATTTAATTTAATTTAATTTAATTTAATTTAATTTAATTTAATTTAATTTAATTTAATTTAATTTAATTTAATTTAATTTAATTTAATTTAATTTAATTTAATTTAATTTAATTTAATTTAATTTAATTTAATTTAATTTAATTTAATTTAATTTAATTTAATTTAATTTAATTTAATTTAATTTAATTTAATTTAATTTAATTTAATTTAATTTAATTTAATTTAATTTAATTTAATTTAATTTAATTTAATTTAATTTAATTTAATTTAATTTAATTTAATTTAATTTAATTTAATTTAATTTAATTTAATTTAATTTAATTTAATTTAATTTAATTTAATTTAATTTAATTTAATTTAATTTAATTTAATTTAATTTAATTTAATTTAATTTAATTTAATTTAATTTAATTTAATTTAATTTAATTTAATTTAATTTAATTTAATTTAATTTAATTTAATTTAATTTAATTTAATTTAATTTAATTTAATTTAATTTAATTTAATTTAATTTAATTTAATTTAATTTAATTTAATTTAATTTAATTTAATTTAATTTAATTTAATTTAATTTAATTTAATTTAATTTAATTTAATTTAATTTAATTTAATTTAATTTAATTTAATTTAATTTAATTTAATTTAATTTAATTTAATTTAATTTAATTTAATTTAATTTAATTTAATTTAATTTAATTTAATTTAATTTAATTTAATTTAATTTAATTTAATTTAATTTAATTTAATTTAATTTAATTTATTTAATTTAATTTAATTTAATTTAATTTAATTTAATTTAATTTAATTTAATTTAATTTAATTTAATTTAATTTAATTTAATTTAATTTAATTTAATTTAATTTAATTTAATTTAATTTAATTTAATTTAATTTAATTTAATTTAATTTAATTTAATTTAATTTAATTTAATTTAATTTAATTTAATTTAATTTAATTTAATTTAATTTAATTTAATTTAATTTAATTTAATTTAATTTAATTTAATTTAATTTAATTTAATTTAATTTAATTTAATTTAATTTAATTTAATTTAATTTAATTTAATTTAATTTAATTTAATTTAATTTAATTTAATTTAATTTAATTTAATTTAATTTAATTTAATTTAATTTAATTTAATTTAATTTAATTTAATTTAATTTAATTTAATTTAATTTAATTTAATTTAATTTAATTTAATTTAATTTAATTTAATTTAATTTAATTTAATTTAATTTAATTTAATTTAATTTAATTTAATTTAATTTAATTTAATTTAATTTAATTTAATTTAATTTAATTTAATTTAATTTAATTTAATTTAATTTAATTTAATTTAATTTAATTTAATTTAATTTAATTTAATTTAATTTAATTTAATTTAATTTAATTTAATTTAATTTAATTTAATTTAATTTAATTTAATTTAATTTAATTTAATTTAATTTAATTTAATTTAATTTAATTTAATTTAATTTAATTTAATTTAATTTAATTTAATTTAATTTAATTTAATTTAATTTAATTTAATTTAATTTAATTTAATTTAATTTAATTTAATTTAATTTAATTTAATTTAATTTAATTTAATTTAATTTAATTTAATTTAATTTAATTTAATTTAATTTAATTTAATTTAATTTAATTTAATTTAATTTAATTTAATTTAATTTAATTTAATTTAATTTAATTTAATTTAATTTAATTTAATTTAATTTAATTTAATTCAATTTAATTTAATTTAATTTAATTTAATTTAATTTAATTTAATTTAATTTAATTTTATTTAATTTAATTTAATTTAATTTAAATTAAATTTTAATTTTAAATGAAATTAATTTAATTAATTTAATTTAATTTAATTTAATTTAATAAAATTTAATTTAAGTTAAATTAATTTAATAAAATTTAATTTAATTTAATTTAATTTAATTTTTTATTTTAATTAAATTTATTTAATTTTATTTAATTTTATTTAATTTCATTTCATTTTATTTAATTGGATTTAATTTATTTTAATTTGATTTAAGTTAATTTAATTTATTTTAATTTATTTAATTAAATGCATTTTAATGTAATTTAAATTAGTGCAATTTAATGCAATTTAATTTAATTAAATGAAAATAAAGAAAAGATAATATAATTTAATGTAATTAAATGTTATTAAATGTTTTTAATCTAATTTTATTTAATTTAATTAAATGCAATTTTATTCAATTTAAATTAATGCAATTTAATTTTATTAAATTTAATATAATTTCATTTCATTAAATTTTATTCAATTAAATTTAATTTCATTGATTTTATTTTAATTTAATTAATTTAATTTAATTTAATTCAATTTAATTCAATTTAATTCAATTTAATTCAATTTAATTAAATTTAATTCAATTTAATTCAATTTAATTCAATTTAATTCAATTTAATTCAATTTAATTCAATTTAATTCAATTTAATTCAATTTAATTCAATTTAATTCAATTTAATTCAATTTAATTTATATATATATTTTAAAATTACAATTAAAAAGATCTTAATCACAAAAACGAAAAAATGCTGAAATCGCAAAATTCAGAAACTTGAGCTTCATTCATTATCCATTGATTTTCGTTTAACAGCAACAACAATAACCGGTTTCATTTACAACAACTCTACAATAACAAAATATATGGTAGCCATCGTGGTAGCTGCAGCAAGGGAAAGGGACAGGCAAAACAAAAATAAACGATGCTAGCAACAATTAAGCGCATGCGTCGTAGCACTGGTAGCCACAACAACACACAAACTGACGTTCATTTGAAAGTTCACGACAATGTGGTAGCTTTGGCAATGGAAACACGAAGTTACGTTCGTTTGAACGCATGCACGATGGGAGCGTAAATGAGAGTGTGGGAGCCATTGCATATAGTTATTTTTGAGTTGAAATTTTTATATGGTTTGAGTTCTCTATCTATTGTATGCTCAGTGCTACAACCATAACACAATAATAAAGAAGCTCATATTAATATAGCAGTTTTACATGCAATAACACTAAAGTTATTAGTGCAATAACACAGCTACTATAGCTTTTTCGCACTTTCTCAGTAAATGTCATCAAAAAAATTTAATAGTAAATTTAGGCTGGATATTCGACATTCCATTGGTTTCCATTTTATATGCTTAAGCCATAATCGATATAGATATATAATATATATATATTATATATATATTATATATATTATATATAGATATATAATAAGAAGCAATGATATATAATATAGCAATGATGTTTATAATAAATAGATTTGAAAGGGCATTTAATGACCTTTCAAATGACATACCAATCTTAAAGATCCATTGAGTAACGGCATAGATATAGATGTTTTTTTGATCAAATCTTTTAACAAAAAATTTTTTGAAAAAATCGATAGCTCGATAACTAATAGAGCTATCGATTTTTTGTTCAGCGAATCATATTTTTTTGATCAAATCTTTTAACAAAAAATTTTTTGAAAAAATCGATAGCTCGATAACTAATAGAGCTATCGATTTTTTGTTCAGCGAATCATATTTTTTTGTTGTTCTCTACCAGAAAACACTTTCAAATCGCGGCGCCCCAGAAATCGTAATCGTGCCGCGATTATTTTTACGTGCACTTCAGTTGATTTTTTTTTCTCTTCTTCATTAACTTCATTAACTTCTTCATTTAACTTCATTAACTCGATTAACATAATTAAGTACTGGCACGATTACGATTTCCGGGGGCCCCGATTTGAAGATGTTTTCTGGTAGAAAACAACAAAAAAACATGTTTCGCCGAACAATTAGTTATCGAATGATCGATTTTTTTTTTAAATTTTTTGTTAAAAGATCTGTTCAAAAAACATCTATATCTTTGCCGTTACTCAATGGATCTTTAAGATTGATATGTCATTTGAAAGGTCATTAAATGAACTTTCAAATATATTTGTTAAAAATATCATTGCTACAATATTTTTAATTTTATAAGCGAATTTATTCCAAAGTTGAATTTTTTAATAAAAAGAACCGTTATTTTCTAAAAAATTTACGTTATTAAGTTACTCAAAATATATTTTTTTTGAAAAGCTGACAGTTAGACCTTTTGTTTGACATATAAAAATAAACATTTTTTATATCATTTCACACTATATTACATCAAATTTAAATTTTCCAAGTGTTTTTTTTGTTAAAAAATCTGTTCAAAAAATGTTCTATATCTTTGCCAATATCCAATGAATCTCAAAGATTGACATGCTATTCGAAAGGTAATTAAATGCCTTTTCAACGATATATAATACAAATATAATTTCAAAAATGTTTTTAAATTTATAAGCGAATATATATCAGATTTGAATTTTTTAATTAAAAGAACCGTTTATTTTCTTCAAAATTTTCGTTTTACAGATACTAAAAATATATCGTCGCTGCGCCTTAAAAATCAGGTATGTGATTTTTTTTTTATTGCATAATTGAATAGATCTACTCAATGCCCATCGGTCTAAGCATTGGAGATATTTTTGCAATAAATTCCTAGTAGTTTTTAAAATTTTTAATTAAAAATTTGAAAAATCGGTTATGTGCTTGAAAAATTTGATCATAGTAAAAACAGAATGTCTGTAAAAAATCGGTTATGTGTCTAAAAATGGAAGAATGCATCCTCGCTTCGTGCTGGAATAAGAAGTTTAAGTTTTTTTTTAATACTTATCTCTAGAATTTTATAGCAAAAAATACAAAATTATGACATTGCAATAATTTTGGAAGCGAAGAGAATAAATCAGTTTGTTTGCTCTCCTGAAAAGTTGTCGAAAACACATAACTGAATTTTTAGGCGCAGCGACAATATATTTTTTGAAAAACTGAAAGTTGTACCTTTTTTTCGATAGATAATAATATGTAAATTTTTTATTAACTGATCGACTAAAAATTATAAATTTTTTTCACTGACTCGAAAATCCCGTTAATTCATATAAATATTGTAGCTACAATGTTGCCTTAAAAACAATTGTTTATTGTAATGGTGATATTCGAAAATATGGAGTAAGAAAGCAAAACATCTAAGGTAAATATGAGTGAAATATGCCATTTTCCGTACAAGGGCAAATCATTGTATCATAAAAAACACCATAAAAAGTCAAATAAATTATATATATTATATACCAAATGAACGATAAATTTTCAAGCTTTAATAATTTACTCTTTATAATTCATAGTAATAACGGTAATTTTTGAGAAAATAATGGTTTTATGTGAGAAAATATTTTTTTATTGCATAACAATACCTATAAAATACAAAGTACTCAACAGATTTCATTAATTTAAAATTTAATTAAAAGCCTTATATATGACCTTTTAAATATTACCTTAATCATTAATATCGGTTATATATTAAGAATAATATAGCAGATTTTCTTCATAGACCTTATGGCAAAAAAAAAATTTTTAAAAATCGATAACTCGAAAACAAATCGATAACACAACATATCCTTCGGCTATTCTTATTTTTATTTAGAGTACTCTTCGAATCCATCGCCAAATCGCGGCGCCCCGGAAATCGTAATCTCCCCTAAGTACACAATGTGAACGTACTATTAGGAAACACAAATGATGTTTAATTGTATCATGGTTTAATGCATCATAATAGCCTCTGAATTTTGCCTCAAAATTTTGCTGAGGTTTCTGACAGCTTCAGCAACGTTGCTATTTTATCGCAAATAAATATGCAGTTCAATTGATAAAATATGGCATTTGAACTTCCTAATAACTTCTGCCAATTGGAAACTCAAGTAGCTGGTCACCACTTCAAAATCAGTTGCCTTAATTTAGGACTTATAAAGGACAATAAATCGGGATGTGTTTTAAAATCACTTGGAAAACCACTTTGTGGAGAACGCGAACTGAATTTTTATTTGTCTGTGAAAATGTCAACTAATTCTGTGTTTGGTAGTGTTCAAAGCCTCGTTCCCTTTTTTCATCAGAAGATTAAAATAAATATTTGCAACCGAAAGGTATGTAACACTCCTTTTACATAAGTCAAGAATTTGTCGGTCAATTTGCCGCAAATCGGAAGTGACGAAAAAGGTAAAAAGTTGACTGTACACAGTCAAGTGTACTGGCAATTTTTTCGAACTCGAAAAATTGCTTTCAATTCTTGACTATTGTAAAAGGGGACTTTTGGAATGCTTTTAATTTTTGAAATTGGTGGTTTGGAAGCTGTGTCATTTTTAAACAACAGCATTATTCATAAAATCGGCTTTTTAATAATAGCTGCGTTCGATTCGCCAGGCTGTACTCAATTGATGTAGCTTATTTAAAAATTTGTATGAGAAAACAATAACAAAGTCTCCAGCTAGTTGAGCATAGAGAAAGTCAACTATAGCCCGTTTCAAAAGAGAAGCACGGTTGCCACCTCCAATTCACACAAAAATTACCTTTTTCACAAAAATTACCTTTTTCCCACAATAACAAATATTAATTACCACAAAAATTCCCATGGTAAAAATTGAACAAAAAAATCCCACCACAATTAAAAAATACCATTTAAAATCCCACAAGCATTTAAAAATACCACGCATTCCAAAAATACCACAAAAAATCCCATATGCCCAATCCCAATCAGAGAACGATGAAGTCAGGTTTTTGTCAAGTTGTTTGGTTTTTTGTTAACTTTGAGTAGAAAACAAAATCGAAGAGCCAGCGACAGCAAGACTTACGTTATAAAACAAATGTAAAAATTGTGTGCTTTTTCGAGAAAATTGCATTGAAAGTTAAATTAACAAAACAAAAATTGCCATCGAAATTAAGCTAACACATTTATTACGTTTAAGAGTTTGGCACCTCAAATAAACTTTCATCGTCTTCGCCGTCTTTATCGGTGATATCCCAGTCTGACACCTGTGGAGGAATCTGCGACGTACTCTGCACCATGATAGAATAATAAGGTAAGCTCATTAATATGGCTGCTCAAATGTCTATTTTTACACAAACATGCTGTGAGTGCGTCAAACGTCAAACGAAAAGGCAACAACAACAATTAGAACAACTCAAATTCGAACAGCTGATTTTGACATCCAGCTCCCTTCCTCTCCAATATGCGCCTACCTTGTTATTTGATCATGCTCTGCACCATTTTCAGAGTAGTGCCATCAGTGCTGTCACTTGAAAATTATAAATAGAGGTAGATTGTGTCTGAAAAAAGTGGTAGATTAAGAAAATTAGTGGTAGATTTTTTCCGATCTTAAAAAATTGGGGCTTATATGCCGTACTCTCATAAAAATTATGGTATAGCTAGCTTTATTTTGACATTAATTTAAATTTTATTGGAAAAGAAAACAATTGTGCTCAAATTATTTTCCAAACATTTCATTACATCAATTTTCAATTGTGATTAGCGGATTATGAAGACTATTAAACGTAAAAATCTCGCTATTGGATCGAACTTGAGCTCAGGGATGGGAAATGACTTTTCTGAAATTGTACCAAATCGAAATAAAAATTTTTGACATCAAATTGTACTTTTTTTTTCTCCATGAATAATTAACTTTTTTGATGCATTTAATAAATTATTTAAAGTAAAATAAAATTAATAGAAATGGACAAGCAGTTCAATATACATACTTAGTTAAATAAATAAAGTACTCTACATTCAGTTTTTAAATTGTAATTTGACATTTATGCCTTCGTGCTAGGAAGAGACGATCATGTAATAAAAAATATAATAGTAGAGCTGGTCAGGGTGGCAGTTCGTTTGAATGTGTTGTAAATATGGTTGTAAAAATTCACAAAAAAGGCAATGAAAACTTTATGAAATACAAAAAAGCATATTAAGTCGATATGACGAAGACCAAATGTATGAAAATGTACTTAAAATGTCTTCGTGGTACTTACGTACTTTTTATTATAAAATTGTACTGAAAAAGTACAATTGTACTGAAAAACCCAACACTGCTTGAGCTAATTTGTATACACTTTTAAACGCTTGTGGCCCAAGACGGTTTTTTTCAATTATGAGCTGCAAAGTACAAACCGAACCGCGAGCAAGCCCAGAGCCAAGTTAGGAGCTGCTCGCGAACCAGAAAATGAGCAATTTTCAAGCAAAGTTTTCATGCGCACCAACAAATTGTTAGCTCAGGTGTTATATTAAATTGAAAAATTGGAACAATTGAAGATCACTGGAAATGGACTTTTTTGTTTTTTTTTTGGCAAAATGTGTATTTGGAGCTAAAAAAGATAGAGGTGAAAAAATTTAAGACCGTTCGCAAGTAGTTTAGAAGTTATAGGGGTCAACGTTTGTGAAAATGGGCTTTAAAACTTGTGATTTTTTTTTTGTTTTCGAACCGCGCGATTTTTTATAAAAGTTTTTATGTTCTGACATATATATGTAGCTGGAAGGGTAAACCGTCAAATGTGCATATTATATAAAATGCAATATCTTCAAAAGTAATCCATGGATTCTTTTGATTAATAGCTCATTGAAAAGGTTAAAGCATTACCTTTCTTTCGATATCCATAATGTTTAGATTTGTAGGAAAATTTTATTAAAATCACAAGTATTTCAGTACGATTTTTGCAACTTTGTACCCCCATTAACTTCTAAACCACTTGAGAGCGGTCCGAAATGTTTCCATAATTGGACTTAGAAGGTCTAAATACATATAATAACAACAAAAAAAAAGTAAAATTTGAGTTTCCAGTGATCTTCAATTATGCCGAAAAATTTTTATAGAGCCATATCTTAGCTTTTCGTGTGCACAAAACTAAAAATATTTCGGGATAATTGAAAAAAAAAAACTGTAAAACTAATTGTTTTTCTTTTTTTTTGCATGGATTGTATGATTAATAATATAATACAATTCAAATTCAAATACAATTCAAATCCAATCACACATTTAAAAATATTCCATTTCCTGTCTCGGTAAAATATTCTTAAAATTTAATTATTGAAACAACTACAGCAATTATTATTTAAAAATTAGTTGATGATAGAAATTATCATTGAAATAAAATAGTGGTAGATTTTGAGAAAAGGTTAATAGTGGGTGGTAAAAGTGGTAGAAGTCAAAAAAGTCGAAAAAAGTGGTAGATCTACCACAATTGTGGTAAAGTGACAGCACTGAGTGCCATATAGCGCATCCTGTATACCATGCAGCGCAACCTGCGTTGCTGTATGTGACCTGGTGATAAAAGTGTCCTGATCCGAAACAACTCCTGCTACTTCCAGTGATGGCGTTGTCTCTGTTACGTTTTTTAATCTCAACAGTTCATTTTTCACCAGTGCGTCGACGCTGTCGTTAGAACCTTGGTCGATGCTCGCGAAAATGTGGGCAGCTTCATATCTTGACGACGTACACGCACAAACGCACGGAGTTTGCGGCAATTTTCTTTTTCTACCAGCTATGTTTCTTTTCAGAATGTTCACTGCTGCACTTTTCGCCAACGACTAGTCAACGATACATTCAAATTTTCAACGGTAGCGTGATAATTTCGCTGTTTTTTACATTTGTTTACATTATTTGGGCGCGTTTGCATTTTTGAAAATTTGAATGCGTTTAAAAGGACATATTTTTGAATCAGGGGTAAAAATGCTTATGAAAATATTTGATCTAAAAAACGGTTGAAAAGGCAAGTTTTCACTAAATAATAATTAAAACCATTAAAAATTCCCAAAAAAATACATTTAAAAAATATACATTAAAAATTCCCAAAATAAATACGTGATTAAAAAAAAACATACTGAATAAAAAAATACCAAGGCAATTAAAAATTACCACAAATGGGATTTTTCCACTAAAGGTGGCAACCGTGAAGAGAAGAACAATTTTTGGTTTTCAATTTTCTTTTTAATTTTACAATTTCTAAACCTGTTTTGCGTCGAAGGATAGCACAGCCGATATGGAAAATATAAGAAAAAAATAGAAAATAAGAAATTATGGTACGAGAAAAATAAGGTACGAGTTATCTCGTAATTGGCATATCCAAATGAAATTTTATATAAGTAAGCCAAAATACGATCTCGTATTACCTAAAAATGCCTAAATTTATGTTGGCACCTTACGTAAGATTTATGAAAACAGCCTTGGCAATGAATGCGTTAAAGAAGTCGCACGATAAGGAATCACCTTGCCTGAAACCTCGCTTGGTATCGAAAAGAGGGAGAGGTCCTTCCCGATTTTCACTGCGCTGCTTGGTATCCTGCAAAGACGTATTAGCTTCGCAGGAATACCAAATTCAGACATTATGGACTATAGGTGACTCCTTATTCGACTGTCGAAGGCGGCTTTGAAATCGACGAAAAGATGGTGTGTGTCGTTTTGTTTTTCGAGGGTCTTTTCCAAGTTTTGTCGGAGTGTAAAGATCTGGTCGAAAGCGGTATTAAGAAGGCTTATCCCATGATAGTTGGTGCAAATGGTGGGATAACCTTGATGCGTGCGTCCACTGTGCGAATATATGGTTGAACGGATGAGTGCGTTCTTGAAGCAGGAGTTAGAGGCGAGAAGCGAAGGCTTCGGCTGTCCGTTTTGACTGTAGCTTATCGACTCCTAGCTTTCTCTCACCGTTGCCAGATTGGGCGATTTATCGCCACTTGGGCGCTTTTGTTTTGGTTTTCGCGCCTAAATTTTTTAGGAAATCCCATTAAATTAATAAAAAGTTAATTTAATGTCAAAATTGTTTCATTACCATTAACTATAACAATAATAAGGCATTGTTTTTTACATTAAATCAATTTCTTATCAAAATAATGCATTAATTTTTCATTACCATTAAATTGTAAGGCAAATAATGCATTAATCTTACATTATCATTTTGAATAATGCATTATTATTACATTATCATTAACACCCTATCAAACCAATTTTGATGAAAGGTATTTTATCTAATACATATCTGCTATGGAGGTGACAGGTGGATCATTGGCACTTTATAGGTTCCATGGAGCATTTGGACCACAATGTATGATTCTATGGCCAATCGGATGCAATAGGATTATCTCAGGTCACAGGCGGGTCAATGGAACTTTTATGGGTTCCATTGACCATTTGGAACACAATAGATGATGCTATGACCAATCGGATGCAATGGGATTTCTGAGGTCACAGGTGGGTCATTAAAACTTTTATGGGTTCCATGGACCATTTCGACCAAAATGGATGATTCTATGACCAATCGGATGCAATGGGATTATCTGAGGTTAAGGGTGGGTCAATGGAACTTTTATGGGTGCCATGGACCATTTGGACCACAATGGATGATTCTATGGGATAATCTGAGTTCACAGGCTGGTCATTGGCAGTTTAATGGGTTCCATGGAACATTTGGACAACAATGGATGATTCTATGGCCCTTCTGATTTTTTCTGGCACTTCTGAAATTTTTTAAACAATTTTTTTAAACAATTTTTTTAAATATATTTTTAGAGCATCAAGAGCTTTAACAACTTTGGAAAATGACATAAGGTCAATTAGACTATCTGATGAAGAGTTTTCCGATGATTGGTCTTGTATTTGGTCAACAGCATCTATTATTTCATCGTTCTGTCACACGCCACGTATTCTTCGGCATTTGCAATAGGAATCACTTCCATTTCCTCGATATCTCCAGATCAGACCTACTTGAAATCCTACCTGCGTGAGACACAAAGTACCAAAGTACATTATAATATTATAAACATTATTGCGAAAGACATTTACGTTCTGAAAGCAATAGTTTCGCAACTCACACGCTCCCACGAACGTTTTACAAACGCAAGTGAATTTGACAATGTAAATGACTTCACAAACTGTCTGACTGTCAAGCCTTTCTCCCCTGCGAGAAGTGGTTTACGAATCGAAAGAATATGTTTTTTTAAGAATTATAAACTAAAACTAACAAATTAAAATGCCACAATTTTATAACTCATGTAAACTGGTGCGAGCACGACCTAAGAAAACATGATAAAAATTATATGTTTGCGCATATAATAAACATCTGCTTTCAAAAAAACCTTCTTCACGCCTTCTACGGTTTAATACCAACAAAATGTTGGAACCTAGATGGACACGTGATAAAGAAGTTAACAAAAAGCGCAACAACAAAATCTTTGCAGAAGCAATGCAGTCAACTTTTTGAAATTTTGCGACTAGCAAAAGAGAAGAAAAGCAATGCTTTGATAAAGTGAAAAGTGCCTGGGTATTTCCTTTTTAGTTTTGCGGCAGTTGCACTTATAAGCTTCTCAAAGTTAGTGGACTGCATCCGACGAAACCATGGTCTAGTCTGCTCAGTTCTTCTGAAAAAAATTTTTTGTTGTTGTAGTAAACCTGTTACTTCATGAATTATTCAAAATATAATTCTTAAATAATATATTTTTAAGAATTATAAACTAAAACTAACAAATTAAAATGCCTCAATTTTGTCTTATTTTCTTTTTCATTGGTCGATTTTGGGCGATAAATTTTGTAAATCTTGCGCTTTTCTCAAAAAAAAGTTCTGGTAACCCAGCTTTCTCTGTGTAGGATCGAGAGTTTTCCCAGCTGCGCACAGACGTGTGCGGATCTTGGCTGCGACATGACATTTTATGTCATGACGGGGGCAGCGCTCGTATGCGTCTTCAAGGTACTCGTAAAAACTTTCTTTGGTCTCGTCATCTTTTCTTCTGTTGGAGCGTGCGCACATATTAGGCTGATATTGAAAAATTTAGCCTTGATACGGATTTTGGCAAGTCGTTCCTTCACAGCAGTGAATCGCAGGACATGATGCCGTATTCGCTTGACAACTACAAATCCGCATCTAAACTCTTGCATTTTCGCATGGCCGCTGTAGTATTTATCACAGGATGCTTGCCGTAGGCAACCCTGTCCCTTCCATCGCTTTTCTTGGATTACAGTGATATCAGAATTATATCTTTCCAAGATATCAACCAGTTGGATAGAGGCACCATCCCAATTTAGGGTTCGGACATTCCAGGTGCATATCCGTAAATCATTATCAGTTTTTCGTTTGTGGTATTCGTCATCAGATTTGGGGATCATTCTTTTATTTATTCTTATATTTTTCATTGAAATAATTTTATTACGTGGTGGGCTTCAAACCCAACGCACAACCTTTGCTTGATGGCCAAAGGAAGCCCGCCGCTCAGATTCGCCGCCAAAGTCTATCGGGCGATAGTTTTTTTTTTGACGTTTCCAGGAGACATCACGCGGAGGTTTGAGTCGACTTGAGACGATTTCGACATGGATAATGCTGGCCTCGCCAAGTTGAGGCAGTCAGACACGTTGCCATGTGAAGATCGCCCCTTATCTCCCGAATCCTGAACATGTATATTTTTTTTTTTTTTTGTTCTTTATAACAATAATAATCTTATAATCTTTTATAATAAAAATCGATTTGCGTAAAACACTAATATTTTTAAAAAATTTCATTGTGAAAAAAATTGCTAAAATTACACTGGCTTACAGCCAATATGTACTTTGAATGCCACTATTCTTTTCTCATGTAAAATCGGTCGCTAATTCCGAAAAAAAATTTTTTTTTTTTCTGTCACTCCGTTTTCGAGATATTGCCCACTGTAGGGTTTTCAACGAAAAAAAAAAGTTGGTTACACTTAATTGCATATATCTCCAGAACAAACAACAGAAATCAAACAAATGATATATCAAATAAAAGCTAATAAAATTTCTTACAAACAATGCAAACATAATTTTTTGGTCGAGTTGTTAGTTTTGGCGGAATAAATTCAAATTTCAGGGATTTTTTTTATTTTTCAGAAAAATTTCCAAAAAAAGACAAAATAGTTGCAAATTTCGTTAAGAAATCAAAATATTTTGTTACTTTTGATATTTTTTACTAAAAGCCTCTATTTTTCCAAAAAAAATAAGCTATTGTTGAAGAAAATCTATTGAGAAATGAAAAAGTTGTGTTTAATGGAACAAAAGAACCCAAATTGTGTGATTATCAATTTATACTTATTTTATTGCCATAAAAAAAAATGAGAATTAAAGTTTGTTGTAATAAAATCATATATTCTTAATTTTTATTGTTCTTTTAATAATTTACATTATTTAAATTGTATATAATTACACGGTGTGACGACTAAAAAAGCACAAGCAAACCTTATAGAAATTCTTAAAGAGGAACATGTTGTGAGTCCATCGCACCTTGTCAGACTTCTCAATGTCGTCACAATTTTTTGTAATTAATTTTTTAAGTTGAAGTGTTCAAATTTTGTAATGCCGACTTTCATTGAATTTTTACAGCCATGTACCTTGTCGGAAATAAAAACTTAATTGCACTTCTTTTCAGTAGAATTTTACGTAGAATAAGGCTGAATTAAAAGAAATTTGATTTAATACACAATGAAGCGTGTAGCGAAGCAAATTCTTTAGTGCTTCGTTAATTTCGCAAAAAAATGCATGTTTCTATGAATTTTTTTGACATAATGTTGCATGAAAAACATTATTATTTTCAAAAAAACTCATTGCGCGTAAATGTACCATTTCATTGAACTCAAAAATATCAAAATCGGTTGAGAATTAGCTGATTGGTGGCAATTTTAACGTTTTTTTTTTTCGTCATATGAGTTTTTTGAAAATAATAATGTTTTTCATGCAACATTATGTCAAAAAAATTCATAGAAACATGCATTTTTTTGCGAAATTAACGAAGCACTAAAGAATTTGCTTCGCTACACGCTTCATTGTGTATTAAATCAAATTTATTTTTATACAGCCTTATTCTACGTAAAATTCTACTGAAAAGAAGTGCAATTAAGTTTTTATTTCCGACAAGGTAAATGGCTGTAAAAATTCAATGAAAGTCGGCATTACAAAATTTGAACACTTCAACTTAAAAAATTAATTACAAAAAATTGTGACGACATTGAGAAGTCTGACAAGGTGCGATGGACTCACAACATGTTCTTCTTTAAGAATTTCTATAAGGTTTGCTTGTGCTTTTTTTTTTGGTCGATTTCGTCACACAGTGTTATTATTAATAATTTTTATTGTTCCCTTAAATCATTTATATTGTTATTTACATTGTAAATGATTTTTATTTATCATTCAGAAATTAAAAATGATTAGAATTATTGTTTTGTCGTTTATTTAATTCGGGATCGGTTTCTCTGATGAGAAACCAACAATAGTCGCCCATCATTCCTTTGTCCCAAAATCCTTGGTCCATTCGCCCATTCTCAATTACTTTTATCTGTTGGTGGAATCTTTCCCCATGTTCGTCGCTCTCGTCACCGAGATTCTTCGCTTTCTTTGTCTAACGCCTTGACAGTGTTTTTCATAAGTCCAAGTTTGATGTGCAACGGTGGGAGAATTATGTTTTCCTTTTTGACGAGTGGGACGTTTTTGACGTTGTTCTCTAAAACTTTCGACTCAATTCTTTCTGGCCAGTCCTTTTTGTAATAGTGGTGTTCACGTGCTCGACTATCCCACTTGCATACAAAATAGCAGTGCTTTGTGTAGCCACTCTGTAAACCACAAAGCATACCAACGACTTTGAGATCAGAACATATTTTCCAGTCGTGTTGTTCATATTTAATACATGTCAATAGCTTCGCCATTGTTTCGTACGTTTCCTTTGTGTTGACTGCATGTGCGATCGGAATCGATGGCTTTTTGTTTCCTATATGAAGTAATACCGCCTTCAAGCTCACTTTGCTGCCATCAATAAACAAACGCCACTCTTTGGGAATGTACGGCTGACCGAAGGTATTAAATAAGCCAGGAATGTCTACGCAATAGCAGATATTGTCATTCTAAGTAAAGTGTATAGCAAACGGTTTTTCACGATTTCTCTAGTATGTCACCTTAACATCGGGTCCCAAAAAAATGAATTGTTGCAAACGAGAACCATGCAATTCCGATTTTTCCTTTGACAGTTCCAAATCTCTTATCCAATCATTCAGCTGCGCTTGCGATAAAAGGTGAGTTGTGTTTTCAGTTGTAATAGTACTACCACTTGTGGTTCCTTCCGACTCCACTGAATCTACGGATTTTCGATTGTTTTCCCGTGTTGAATCGGGACAAGTAGGATATGGAACATCGTCAGAATGAGATACTGGCAATGAAACATTCGGGACAGTGGCGTATATCACTCGTTTGTGTTTTCCAAGACCAGTCACTTTGGCCAGACAAAAAAAAACAATCGTTTAGGTGGCAAAGCGGTTGTCTCCAGATCATCGGAGCATCGAATTTCATGTATCGTTTTTACCCGAGCTCCATTCAGACAATATTAATTTGCACGACTGACACAAAATACTTGGCGTCCATGATTTACCAATGTTCTTAGCCGCAATACCAAAATAATGAAGATATGACATTTGCAATAAATTCGTAAAATTGACTGGTTTCTTTTCGAAAGTAAATTCACCGCACACGTAGCAGAAAATATCTAGGTCGTTTTACACTGGAATTCTCGCAGTCTTTTACTCATTTTATTTTGAAGTATATATTATTTTTCATTTTTTCCTTTCGTTACAAATTATGCGTCCGTTTGTTTGCCACGTTTTTTAGTATAATGCATGAATGTTTTTGCTTTTATACATCTCGAAAGTGCTGCAGGTACAATAAAAGAAGGTAGGTCCACGACTCAGAGAGCGACCGCCGAAACTGTCAAAAAAACACAAAATAAGTATTCACATGGCATAATAAAAACAGGTAGGCTCTATTTCTTATAGCCATAAGTGTCGAAATCAGACGTTTTGCTGTGACGGTTTCGACGGTTGCATTCTCAGTCGTGAGCCTACCAAACCCTTCACTTGATTCCTATGAACAATAAAAATGAAAAATAAAAAATTATAGTACAATAACCCAATTTATTTATATGACAATAAAATATGTAAAAAAACATAACTTGGGTGCTTTCGTTCCATTGAACACAACTTTTTCATTTCTCAATAGATTTTCTTCAACAATAGCTTGTTTTTTTTGGAAAAATAAAGGCTCTTAGTAAAAAATATCCAAAGTAACAAAATATTTTGATTTCTTAACGAAATTTGCAACTATTTTGTCTTTTTTTGGAAATTTTTCTGAAAAGTAAAAAAAATCCCCGATATTTGAATTAATTCCGCCAAAACTAACAGCTTGACCAAAAAATGATGTTTGCATTGTTTGTAAGAAATTTTATTAGCTTTTATTTGATATATAATTTGTTTGATTACTGTTGTTGGTTCTGCAGATATATGCAATTAAGTGGAACCAACTTTTTTTTTTCATTGAAAACCCTACAGTGGGCAATATCTCGAAAACGGAGTGACAGAAAAAAAAATTTTTTTTTTCGGAATTAGCGACCGATTTTACATGAGAAAAGGATAGTGGCATTCAAAGTAAAAACAACTTTTCGTTATTTGTAAACCAGTGTTATTCGAAAACGATTTGCTAATGTTGAAATTCTCGCTTCGGTAGTGATTAGATTATGATAAAAATCTCGTTTCGAGAATGAAATGTGCACTTCTCCCGCCCTCTGGTTCATTAGCAAACATTTTCTAACTTCGTTTTCGAAATATATATCCGATATCTTGGATTCACCTCGAATTCAAGGCAAATTTGTTTGGTTTATTGGGATGTAATAAACCTGAAAGGTCAGGGTATATTAACTTTGTGCAAACGTTTGTAACGCATAGAACGAAGCGTGTCCGGTATAGAAGAGTATATAAAGACTGTACCAGAAATAACTGTCCTTTTATTTTTAGGTAATTTATAAAAAAGAGTTACCTCTATAGCAACATATTTGGTACCTAAATAAAGTATAAATATTGCAGATTAAAAAATAAATACTCATTAGTAAAATAAAGAAGCTACTGAAAAGATGTCGTCTCTACAAGAAGAAAAGCGGAAAGCAATTATGTGCAAATACCTGGAAAATCCATACACCACGTACAAAAAGATCGCTAAGGAAATTGGCGTGTGCGTAAAAACTATCGGAAGGACCATAAAACGATACAAACAGCTTAACCCTTTATCAAAAACGCCAGGCTCAGGGAGAAAAAGTTGTCCAGCGAACCAAGCGGTGGCCCAGAACGTTAAGCGGCTGTTTACTCAGAATCCAGGCACTTCGGTTCGTGATATGGCAGCAAAAGCGGGAACATCGAAGTCAAGTGTTCAACGGATTAAAAAATTGTACAACCTAAGGAGCTATAAAGTACAAAAAGTACCTGATATGTCAGAAGAAAAGGACGCCGAAGCCAAGATGTATCTCGATGTACTCGAACTGTATCGCGATTTCCTGCCCAAATTTGATTGCGCGATCATGGACGATGAAACGTACTGCAAAGCGGATTACAAGCAATTACCTGGACACGGATATTATACTGCGGTTAGAAGGGGTGGAGCATGCTCTAAATTTACCACCGTAAAACATACCAAATTTCCAAAGAAATACATGGTGTGGCAGGCCATTTGCAAATGTGGCCTTCGAAGTAAGGAATTTGTGACAGATCGCACAATCAACACCGAAATTTACATCAGAGAGTGTCTGGAGCGGCGTTTGCTGCCTTTTATACGTCAGCAACAAGGTTCAGTACTATTTTGGCCTGACCTAGCAACATGTCATTACGCCCAGAGAACGATGGATTGGTACCAAGCTGTCACTGTGGTACGAAGAGAAGCCAATCCTCTGAATTGCCCCGCACTTCGTCCAATCGAAAGATATTGGGCTTTAATGAAAAGAAATCTTAAGAAGACCAAACAAACTGCGAAAAACATCGAAATATTTCGACGTAAATGGCGTCGGGCATACACTAAGGTCAACGAAAGGTCGGTAAAAAACCTAATGGAGGACCTTAATCAAAAAGTGCATAATTTTTTTTAAGTGTATTTTTTTCTGTGTAAATAAAATTTTCATTTATTTTGTAATGTTCACTTAATAAAACACTGAAAGTTAAAAAAACATCATTGGTTTTTTTACAATAAAAAAAAAACAAAAGGACAGTCCTTATATTCTTGATCAGAGTCACCTCGTGAGTCGATTTAGCCCTGTCCGTCCGTCCGTCCGCCCGTCCGTCTGTTTGTTGTCCGTAAACACAGGATAACAGAAAAGAGTTAAGATAATTGTATGAAACTTGATACACATGTTCACATTGACCCAAGGATCTGCGCTATTGAATATTTTTGGAATCAAAACTTCGTATGGGAGTGTTATGTTTAACGTCCGATGGTCTCCGTGCTTTCACGAGGAGAAGAGTGACCATGGACGGAAAGAAAAAGACGTTTATTTGATTTTGTTGATTATGGTTGATTTATATTTTATTTTGTTTAATTTATATCAACAATGGCCCGCTGTCTAGGCGTGGCTGCGACCAAAGTTTGATTTTTATTTTATAATTTTAATCTAAAAAGGCCCGCTGTCTAGGCGAGGCTGCGACCAGTTTAGATATTATAAGCTTGAAACTATCTTTCTTTCTTCGATCGTTTCTACGCCGGTCGGTGGTTTATAAAGGAAAATCCTCAGTTTTCGAGGGCGTTTCCATATTCCAATAATTCCAATAATTTCCAATAAGTGGAAATTCAAATAGATACCAACCAATCAAAATCAATACATAAGCTACACATATTTAGGAAATGTAAATCATTATGTAAATTTACATATCGTTCTACTTCCCCTTAGTGATACGCGATCACGTACACTTTGCATGTTACGCAGTTGCAGGCAATGCACCTTACAAGCAGCGCAGTAACTAGGGTAGGTAAATGAACGGCCTTTGCTGACAGTGCAAGCCAATGCCAATGCAACCAAACAGTCACTTGCTTTGTTTTTGTTGTCGCCGACGTTTAAGTCGGAACCACTTGACAATAAAAACAAAGCATTGGTTTTGTTTATTTTGGTAATTTAAGCATATGCGCTTAAATTAGGTCAGTATGTTTTTCTTTTCTTGAACGCCGGCAATTTGAGTCGCTGTACTCAAATTGGGTTGTTGCCGTTCGTAGTATTATATTTTTTGTTTATTATTGTGTCGAAATGCAGATCGCTGCATTTTTGATATCGACATCTGGTAATAATATTTATTGAGTTGGTTCTTTGGAATTGGTGTGAGGTCGGGTGTACAAAGTGTACATGCAATGTTGTGGGATACAACATCCCTCCCCCCTTATAAAAGAAAATTTTTCTCCTTGAAGAGGTTGAAAAATTTTCTGTCGCGATACCACCGATCAGTGAGCAGAAATGAGGATTACATGAATTTTTTTAATAACGAATAATTTTTTTATAATTTTTATATACAAATACGTTTTAAGAATTTCATACAAGTAAATTAGTATATATAAAGTTAAATTTATCTTATAATATAAGTTTGATCATGTGGTTGTTTTTAATATTTGTTAAAAAAAAAATTTTTTGTTATTGTTTAATAGTTATTAATCTACTTATATATATTGTTTTTGTTTTTCTTTTTGGTAATCTTATAAGGTAGGTTAGTAAAAATGTTTTATACATTATGTTTTTTTGTTTTTGTTTTTGATATTATTGATATTATTTTGTATATTATTATGATAATTAAAATTTAGAAGAAAAAATTTATTTGTAACATCTAAGTATTTGTTTCAAAATATGTATTTGTGTCCTATGTACATTTATATTTTTCTTATATACGGACGTATTTTTTTTACTTTTACATTTTAAAAAATATTTTTATATATAGTTTGAAAGTTTTTGCGTTATTGCCGCATGATTTCAATTTTTTCGTTTCAATTTGTAAGCGGAATTTATTTTTTAGTTTTTGCCCCATAATTTTCCCATAATTTAAATTTGTTAATTTCAATTTTTTGGTTTCAATTTGTAAGCGGAATATATTTTTTTCGTATGAATCAGCTCAAATTCGAGAGAAGTTAAAAAGTTTTGGTTCATGAAGAAAACAAAAGACTGCCTGTTTTAAAAAGAAAGAAGTAAAATAACATGTTTCCCTAGGCTGGTAAAAATCGTTACCAAATTTGTAGTTCTGATTTTAAGATGTGTTCGTATTAAGTTTTGGTATTTTTATGAATGTGTTTTATGTAATATTGTAATGTTAACCAAATGTTGTATTTTAATCGGAGAATAATTTCAGGTTGTTATTGTGTATTACTTTAATTTTATTGCGAATTTTTATAGCAGTATTTTCGGGTGAAATAATATTAATAACTTCAAATGGACCTTCCCAAAGAGATGAAAATTTATTTTTTCTGGTCTGGTTTCTAATCAAAACCTTTTCTCCAACGTTAAATGTTTTTGGTTTGGAACCTGCAATTTTAAATCCGTGTTGTAGGCGTGCCTTTAACTCATTTGCATAATTTTCGTAGTTATAGTTTAATGATGGGTCTTTTTGTAAAGTGGATGGAATTTTTGCAGGGTATCCATAGAGTAATTCATGAGGGCTGTAATAGGTGCTACTGTGAGGCGTGTTGTTGAAAACAAATATTGCATAAGGGATCCAATCGTCCCAAGTGAGAGGGTCATTATTGACATAATGTCGAAGATATTCCGCAAGTGTGCGATGGCTTCTTTCAAGTGCTCCATTTGTTTGTGGATGATATGGAGTTGTTTGTAATTTTTTTATTTTTAATAGTTTACAGACTTCTTTAAATAAATCGCTAAGAAAATTAGTACCTTGATCAGTTAAAAGTGAATCTGGAAATCCAAATCGACAGAGTATTTGTTCTACAAAAGCTCTTGCAACTGTGATTGCTTCTGCATTCTCTAAAGGTATGGCTTCAGTAAATTTGGTTAAATCATCTTGAAAAGTTAAGATGTATTTATTACTTTTGTAAGTCACTGGAAGTGGACCTACTATGTCTAAAGCCACTCTTTCAAATGGTGAAGAGCTCGTCGTTGTTATTTTCGTTGGCACTTTTGGAGATTTATTTAGTTTATTTTTCTGGCATGATTCACATTTTCAATTTTACTTCAATTTTCATTGTTGGCCAGTAGTAGTTTGCTTTTAATCTTTTTAGCGTTCTATTTACACCTTGATGTCCTCCAAGCGGTGATTCATGATATTCTCGTAAAATTGTTTCTATTTCATTAATGTTTTCCAAAATTGTTCTTTTGTTGATATGCAAATTAATTGTTTTGTCGGAAAATATTTCTTTGAGCATTGTTTTAAAATTTTCTTTAAACTGTGAGTTAATGTTTGGGATTGATATGGCTATAGTATCATGATTTTGATTTTCGCTTTTTATTTTGTTTAGCGTTTTCTTTGCTAATTCTTGATCTTTTAACGTTTTAAAAGGGATGGGTAATGTCGTCGTATGCAAATTTACGTTATTATATGAGTATAACTCTATTTCACCTATTAAAGGTTTTATGAATTGTGGAATTGATTTTATTATAAATTTTTCTTCTAAAGATTCTGTTAGAGGTAATATTAATATTTTTTTTTAATATCTAGCTAATCTGTACATTGGGTCTTTTAGCTTCATTAGCCATTCGAGTGGTTTGTGGTCAGTGTAGATTGTGAACTTTTTACCGTAAATATAAGGTCAAAATTGTTTTACGGCAAAGACAATTGCAAGCAATTCTTTTTCCGTGGTGCTATAGCGTGTCTCTGCATCGTTCAATGTTCTACTTGCGAAACATATTGGCTTGTCTTTTCCAATTATACCTTGAGATAAAACTGCGCAAAGTCGGGCATCACTCGCATCTGTCGTTACTATGAATTCTTCATCAAAGTTTGGATATGCTAATATTGGAGGGTAAATTAGTTTTTCTTTTAATTTTGAAAATGCTTCATCGCAGAATGCGTCCCAATTGTATTTGATATCTTTTTTAAGTAGTTTAGTTAATGGTTTTGCTGTACTGGAAAAATTTTCAATAAATCTTCTATAATATCCTGCGAACCCTAAAAATGATTTTATTCCTTTCACATTCTTTGGAGTTGCATAAGTTTTAACTACTTTAATTTTTTCGGGATCTGGTTTTATACCATTTTCAGAAATTATGTGCCCTAAATACGTTAATTCTTGTTTGAGAAAATTACATTTGTCAGGTTGTAGCTTAAGATTGTGTTGACGCAATCGGTCAAATATTTTAATTAATTTGTTGTTATGATCCGATAACCATACACAACGATGTCGTCGACGTAGACAAAGCATTCAAATCCCTGTAAACCCATAAGTACGTTGTTCATAAGCCTCTGAAAAGTTGCTTTAGCATTTTTTAAACCAAATGGCATTCTGTTATATTCGTAGTGCCCAAAAGGTGTGCTGAAAGCAGTTTTACATTTGTCAGATTCTTTAACGGGAATCTGATGAAAACTTTGTCTAAATCCAGAGTGCTGAAATATTTTGCTCTTCCCAACTGGTCAAGTATATCAGTAATATTGGGCAATGGGTATGCGTCACCGACTGTTAAGTCGTTTAATTTTCGAAAATCGACTACAACTCTCCAACGTTTGTAACCTTCGGAATCTGCCTTCTTTGGAACAAGTAAAAGTGGCGAGTTCCATGGACTAGAACTTGGGCGAATAATACTATCTTCTAACATTTCATTAACTTGTTTATGAATTTCTTGTCTTTGACTTTCAGGTAGTCTATATGGTCTAACAAATAATGGAGGTTTGTTTGCTTCAGTTATAATTTCATGTTCTGAAGTTTCTGTACAAGTGAGGTGGTCTCCTTCAAAATAAAATAAATCGTTATAGTTTCTACAAATTTCTAAAATTGATTTCTTTTCTTCTTTATTACAATGTGTTAGTTCAATGTTTGTTTCTATCTTTTTTAATCTATCCTTTATTAAATCTTTTGTTTTATCTAATTTGATTTCATTGAAATTTCATTGAAATCTTTTCCCACTCATATTGAATTTTATTTAAATTTATTTCTTTAATATCTTCTGTTGTGTTCATAAAAATAACTTTAACTTTATTTTTAATTGGGCGTACCAGGGTTTCCGCCAAATATTCTCCTGGGTTTATTTGTTTCTTGTGGATCACTACGTCTTTTGAATAAGCAAAAGGGATCTCTAAAAGTTGTTTGCAGCGAGGTTGTAAGGTAATGGATTGCAGCCTGTAGACATCAGGTTGAGTTGACTCAATCCTATTTTTACAATTCCTTTCATTATCCAAGAATAATGCCTCAGTTTCCTCTTTTTTTGCCTTCACATTATTTTTACCGTAGACATTAGGTTGAAGATTCTCAATATGACTTATGCCATTCGGCGCATACTCCTGCTCTACATTCCTATTTTCACAATTTTCTTTGTTACCCATAGGCAACACATTGTTTCCCTTTTCTGTGTTTTTACAAATATCTACAATATGTGATTTTAAAATTTTATTTTCGCTTACAGCTGCGTTTGAGCAGTCTACTGGTATTTCCAGTTGTTTATTCTTGAATTCTATTTTACAGTTAAATTTTGTGCGAAAATCGCTTCCTAAAATTCCATCATAGGATAAATTAATATTTTTATTTAGAATATGCAAATTGTGACTCAGTGTTATCATCTGGTCATTATATGGAACATTTATTGTTTTTATGTGTTCACCTAATGTTTGCATTGAATTACCTGAAATGGTTGTAACAGTGTGTTTACTTTGTTTGTTAATTCTATACTTTTGTTCTGTGTCTTTTAAAAGGCTTATCTATGCGCCTGTGTCTACTAAAAGTGAAGTTATATGTTTGTCTGAAGGTTCGAGTTTAATACGAAGCACTGGCTCATCGTATCCTTCGCAAAAAGATATTATAATTGAATATGTTAATATTGTGCTTGGTGCACATCGGCTTTTATTTGCATCCGGGGAGAAGCGCCGCTGATTTCTTCCCGTGCTATTTCGTTTCCCGATGCATGATTTACGTGGTGAGTTTGATTAGGAGTATTGTATTAACCTCTGAATTGGTTGTTTTCTCTGATCGGATATGGATATTGTCTGAAAGCTCTATTATTTTCTAAGATTCTGTGATTTTGGTGTTCTTTATATTCTTGCCTTGGCCGCAATCTACACTCTTTGTACGTGTGATTCGACCGTTTGCAGTATGAACAAAATATAGATTGTATTTCTTTCTTTATATTATGTTGTCTGTTTTGATAGGAATTTTGACTATTGTGATTAGAGTAGACATGATTATTTTTGCGATAGCACGTATTTTCAGTGTGCCCTGACTTTTTACAACATTGGCATGTGGGTTTAAAATGTGAGGTTTGGTATTGCGAATTTTTTTTCCAGCCGTACTGAATGCTCCTCGGCATACATGATGGCTTTCTTCAAGTCCCGCTCATTGTGAGCTTTAAGAATTAATCTTAAATTATGATTCCGCAAACCATCCTCGAATACCCGTATTGCCAAGTGATCGTTCTCGCGTTTTATAAATATGTGCGAACCGAAATTTCGCTAGTGCTAGAAAATGTAGCTGAATTAAGTGAATGCAGCAGTTTTCCAATTCGTTCACCGAATTCTTTAACAGTTTCTCTCAAATTTTGTCTAGCTGTCATAAGTTCGTTTTGGGCAGAGAATCGCGTTTTTTCTTCTTTAAACTCATTCTCCAAATCTTGTACCAAATCATTCCATTTGGTAAAAGATTTAAATTGGATGAGCTCAAAAGCTGAGCCTTCTAGCCGTGTTTTTATAACCTCTAGAATGAATTTATGTTCTGCGTCGGTCTTAGCAGAAGAAAAAAGTATATTACCGCATGCAATGAATTTATTTAATTCGGCTGGATTGCCGTTAAAAACCGGTACGATATTATAAATGTCGTTCAACGAAAACTTGAGATCCATATTTAAGTACTCAGGATCAGAATCCGCGTCGAAACAAAAAGAATTTTCGAAAAATGGTAGAGAAGCAAAGTTCTGTACTACCTTAGTCGCGTGTTGACGAGTAAAAATTTTGAAAATATTTTTTTTTTATCAGAGCAGAAAATTATAAAAATATATTGTTTTTTTTTCTTTTCGCAAAAACTTTCAATTGTAAAGTCTACTTAAATATTATTAAAATATGTGAATATGTATATAATTATTTATTTATTATTTTTTGTTTTTTCTTTGCTTACTATTGTTGTATCAATTCTTCCTGGTGTTGGTGATGTGTTCTGGTGTTGTTGATGTGTTCTTGTGTTGTTGGTGTTGTTGATGTTGGCTCAGTCCTTTTTCCTGCTTGACGTTGTTTTTTTTTCTCTGATTGTTGTTGATGTTCTCCTTCGCTTTGTTGATGCCAGGAGGCTCTTAGTAGCCCTATAGCTGGTTATCGTGGTCTTCGTTTATAGATGGGCCAGGAGACTTCACGTCTTAGAGCTGGTTAACCTGGGCTTTTTTTTTCCACTTTTTATTCACAGTTTTTTTTTTTCACTGCCGCTGTTATAGCCTCGGCACGCTTTTTTTTGTATTTTCACTTTTTAAAATTTTCAAAGCCGATGTCGAGACCTCGGTACGCTTTTTTTTTTTAATAAAAAAATTTTGTTTATTATTTTTTTGAATATTGAATTTATTTCTTGTGTTATTGAAGGATTTTTCCTTTTGTTGATTTTTGGGATGTAACGTATCCCTCCGCTGCCACCAATGTTATGTTTAACGTCCGATGGTCTCCGTGCTTTCACGAGGAGAAGAGTGACCATGGACGGAAAGAAAAAGACGTTTATTTGTTACAAAGTTCTGTTCTGTTTATTTGATTTTGTTGATTATGGTTGATTTATATTTTATTTTGTTTAATTTATATCAACAATGGCCCGCTGTCTAGGCGTGGCTGCGACCAAAGTTTGATTTTTATTTTATAATTTTAATCTAAAAAGGCCCGCTGTCTAGGCGAGGCTGCGACCAGTATAGATATTATAAGCTTGAAACTATCTTTCTTTCTTCGATCGTTTCTACGCCGGTCGGTGGTTTATAAAGGAAAATCCTCAGTTTTCGAGGGCGTTTCCATATTCCAATAATTTCCAATTAGTGAAAATTCAAATAGATACCAACCAATCAAAATCAATACATAAGCTACACATATTTAGCAAATGTAAATCATTATGTAAATTTACATATCGTTCTACTTCCCCTTAGTGATACGCGATCACGTACACTTTGCATGTTACGCAGTTGCAGGCAATGCACCTTACAAGCAGCGCAGTAACTAGTGTAGGTAAATGAACGGCCTTTGCTGACCGTGCAAGCCAATGCCAATGCACCCAAACAGTCACTTGCTTTGTTTTTGTTGTCGCCGACGTTTAAGTCGGAACCACTTGACAATAAAAACAAAGCATTGGTTTTGTTTATTTTGGTAATTTAAGCATATGCGCTTAAATTAGGTCAGTATGTTTTTCTTTTCTTGAACGCCGGCAATTTGAGTCGCTGTACTCAAATTGGGTTTTTGTCGTTCGTAGTATTATATTTTTTGTTTATAATTGTGTCGAAATGCAGATCGCTGCATTTTTGATATCGACATCTGGTAATAATATTTATTGAGTTGGTTCTTTGGAATTGGTGTGAGGTCGGGCATGTACAAAGTGTACATGCAATGTTGTGGGATACAACAGGAGCATTTGATATCAAAACTGAGGTGTGCGCAAAAAATGGGCGTCATCTCCTCACCAACCATTTAATTCAGATTAGTTAATCCTGTATTAATTTTATAGGTAGATAGAATGCATGGATTTTGAAAGGAAGTTATGTCTATTTGTTTTAGTATTTTAATATATATTTAAATATTATAGGAGGTTTAGGGTATTCCATAGTCGGGCTTGGCCGACTTTAGATTTTTTGTCGCAATAAAAAATTAACAATTTTGGTTTGATTTCTCTGATGGAAATAAAGAAAAAAAAATTGTTTTCTTTGTTTTTTGAGAACTCTTACAACAGATAAAAATGTGTTCACATTATCTGAGCTTCATTCTTTAACAGATCATATGAAAAGTTGTATGATTTATCATATAGTCTGAAGCGGCTTTAATATAGTTTTAATTATCTTTATCTATATAAATAAAAAACAAATGTCGTTCGTTGGTAATTGCATCAGTTGAGAACGGCTGGAACGAATTGGATATTTTTATACCACCACGCGTACTGCGTAAGGGGTATATTAATTTTGTCATGACGTGTGTAACGCCCATAAGGAGGCGTGGTAGGTATAGAAAAGTACATATATTCTTGCTCAGCATCACCACCTGACTTGATTTAGCCATGTCCGTCTGTCTGTCTGTCTGTCTGTCTGTCTGTCTGTCTGTCTGTCTGTCTGTGGACACGATTACAGCCGTAATTTTAAAGTTATCGTGCTGAAATTCGATATATAAGCTTTTTTATAAAAAACTAAGATCAAGTTCGAGAATGGGCTAAATCGGATGAAAACCACGCCTACCTCCCATACAACCCCAATGACGACAAATCCATAATGAAGCGAATATTTACGCTACAAAACTTAAATTCGGTATTTGTATAGTCTTTAACAAAACTCAGGTTTGTTACAAAAATGGGCGTCATCCACCCACTAACACGCCCACCTCCCATACAACCCTAATATTGAAACCTATATATAGAGGCTTGTGTCGAAGCTATAAAAAAATGGAATCGAACGTGGGAGAAAAATAGGCGTAATCCACCCACGAACACGCCCACCTCCCATACAACCCCAAAATTGAAAACAATATAAATAGGCTTCTATCGAAGCTACAAAAGTAAAATTAGATATTTATTATTTTTATAATCAAATTAAGATGTGTTAAAAAAATGGGCGTCATCCATTGATGAACACGCCCACCTCCCATACAACCCATAATATTGTACACTCTATGAATAGACTAATATTTAAGCTACAGAACTGAAATTGGGTATTTGTGTATATTATATCAAAATTGAGGCGTGTTAGAAAAATTGGCATGAACCACTCAAGAACACGCCCACCTCCCATACAACCCCTAGTTGAAAACTAAATAAAAAGGCTTGTCTTTACTTTGCAGGAAGACAATTTGATATGAATGTATTTTAGTCGTCATCAAAATAGTAAAAGTTATGAAATCTCATATAAAAAGAGCTGCAATTTAAGATTTTGTACCATAACGAATCGCCCGTGGGGGTATTTTAACTTCGGCCAAGTCGAAGATATACCTTACTAGTTTTATTAAAAGTTCGTAGTAGTCTAACTTAGGTTTTTACGGAAAGAAAAATTGACCACGCCCACTTTTTTGCCCACTATTTCTATTTATCTAAAATCGGAAAACGGCTTCACCGATTTGGCTTATTCTTTTTTTAATATTCATAGTAATCCAATTTAAGTTTTTACGGAAAGCAAAATTGACTACGCTCACTATAACGCCCACTTTTTTCGATTTATCTAAAATCGGAAAACGGCTACACCGATTTGGCTTATTCTTTTTTTAAATGTTCGTAGTAATCCAATTTATGTTTTTACTGAAAGAAAAATTGACCACGCCCACTGTTTTGATATACATATCTAAAATTTGCAAAACGCCTGGGCTGGTTTGGCTAATTTTTTTTTTAAATGTTTGTAAAAATTGTGCTTCCAAGGTTGGAATCAATCGTTAAAGAAATTTCAACGGCGGAAACAAGAAAATCCAGGACATGTGCTTGATGATGTCGAAAAAGGCATTATGTGACTTAGGCATGACAGCTCCCAATCGTCCGATGCACGTCGTATTCAATCATGAGTTGCGACGCGAAAAGCAATATGATTACGATGCCTTGAAGGAATTAGTTCGAACGAGCGTTCCACTGTTGAATCGACGGCAAAAATATGCGTAAAACACTTATGAAAGTTGTGAACGATGGAACTGGAGGGATGTTTTTTTGGATGCTCCCGGTGGAACTGGAAAACCTTTTCTGCTCGCGTTGATTTTGGCAACGATAGCTCGACGAATGATATTGCACTTGCACTTGCTTCATCAAAAATTGCAGCTATGTTGTTGCAAGGCGGTCGAACTGCTCATTTAGCACTCAAGTCGCCATTGAATATGCAAACCAATGAAAATCTAACCAGCAACATTTCCAAGAACAGTGCGATGGCCAAAGTTTTAGACAAAACGATTGTTGTATTTTATTTTTCTAAATGTTATAAAAGGTTTATATGTGTGTCTTGTTGTATGGGTGTGAGAGTTTATGTGTTGCTGTTAGATCATTTGTATGTTTATTCTTACTTTCTTTGGTTTGCTGCGGGGTCTTCCTTCTTGGATAATCGTACTTTTCGTTTCTTGTTGAATGTTCTTCCTTTTGCTCAATAAAAACTACACTTTATATTTTGTTACTTCACATCAACTGTCTTTTATTAAATTTTACTCTTATATTTATACACCTTTCCATCTTACTATCTTAACTTCCGCACTAGAAGTTGCTACCTATAACATAACAAATACAATAGCTAAAATAGTATATACTTGCATATCAATTGTTATATAAGCTTACATGCTAAATAATTTACAAACTTACATTCTAAATAATATATAAACTTACACACTAAATACTATACAAACTTACACGCTACCTAATATACAAACTAACATGTTAAATAATATACATACACACATACTTAATAATAAACAATTTAAAAACCTTAACAACTTACATATTTTGCAAGTTGCACATACCGACATACATATTCAGGTGCTTACCAACCTAAATTCGTTTTTTAATTTTTGTGTCACCTCGATATTTGACACCGCACTTTCGCGTGTTATATTTGGACATAAGTTCGTCAACAGTGCGGTTTATTAACCTAGAAACATTCATAGAACAATGCAATTCGAAACGCAAGCACCATGCATTCATTTATTTCCGCGATAATTTGTATGGCTTAATAACGGAGACGCAGCCGAAACAGTTTTTCCAAAGGTTTTTCCAAACATTGCACAAAATTACAAAAATCATGATTATTTGAGCGAACGTGCTATAGTGGCTGCGAAAAACATTCATGTCGACGAATTGAATTTTAAGATTCAATCTGAAATAGCTGTCGAATTGATGACGCACAAATCGGTGATTCTGTTACTTCCCAAGATGATGTCGTCAACTATCCAACGGAGTTTTTAAACTCGCTTGAATTACACGGATTACCGCCTCACAATCTCCGACTGAAAGTTGGGTCGGTTACACTGGTTTACAAATAACGAAAAGTTGCTTGTACTTTGAATGCCACTATCCTTTTCTCATGTAAAATCACTCGCTTATTCCGAAAAAAAAATTTTTTTTTTTTTCTGTCACTCCGTTTTCGAGATATTGCCCACTGTAGGGTTTTCAACGAAAAAAAAAAGTTGGTTCCACTTAATTGCTTATATCTCCAGAACCAACAACAGTAATCAAACAAATGATATATCAAATAAAAGCTAATAAAATTTCTTACAAACAATGCAAACATAATTTTTTGGTCGAGCTGTTAGTTTTGGCGGAATAAATTCAAATTTCGGGGATTTTTTTTATTTTTCACAAAAATTTCCAAAAAAAGACAAAATAGTTGCAAATTTCGTTAAGAAATCAAAATATTTTGTTACTTTTGATATTTTTTACTAAGAGCCTTTATTTTTCCAAAAAAAACAAGCTATTGTTGAAGAAAATCTATTGAGAAATGAAAAAGTTGTGTTCAATGGAACGAAATCACCCAAATTGTGTGATTATCAATTTATGCATTTGGACTTATTTTATTGCCATAAAAAAAAATGAGAACTAAAGGTTGTTGTAATAAAATCATATATTCTTAATTTTTATTGTTCTTTTAATAATTTACATTATTTTTACATTATTTAAATTGTATATAATTATTATTAATAATTTTTATTGTTCCCTTAAATCATTTATATTGTTATTTACATTGTAAATAATTTTTATTTATCATTCAGAAATTCAAAATGATTAGAATTCTTGTTTTGTCGTTTATTTAATTCGGGATCGGTTTCTCTGATGAGAAACCAACAATAGTCGCCCATCATTCCTTCGTCCCAAAATCCTTGGTACCCATTCTCAATTGCTTTCATCTGTTGGTGGAATCTTTCACCATGTTCGTCGCTCTCGTCATCGAGATTCTTCGGAAAAAAATTCAAATGGGAGTGCAGAAAGTGAGTTTTCAGAGACATATTTACGCCCATATTTTTATAGTTCTTGAGCAACTCGTTGACTATTTTCTCGAAAGATTCACTTTTATTGTTCCCGAGGAAGCTAGAAACAGTCGTCCTAAAAGAATCCCACGCCGCTGCCTCAACTGGTGACAATAGTTCTGCGAATTGAAGATCGTTTAACACCTTTTTTATTTGCGGTCCAACGAAGACACCTTCTTTTACCTTGGCATCAGAAAGATTTGGAAAAATCGTTTTCAAATATGTGAATGCTTCGCTTTCTTTGTCTAACGCCTTGACAAAGTTTTTCATAAGTCCAAGTTTGATGTGCAGCGGTGGGAGAATTATGTTTTCCTTTTTGACGAGTGGAACGTTTTTGACGTTGCTCTCTCCAACTTTCGACTCAATTCTTTCTGGCCAGTCCTTTTTGTAATAGTGGTGTTCACGTGCTCGACTATCCCACTTGCAGAGAAAACAGCAGTACTTTGTGTAGCCACAAAGCATACCAACGACTTTGAGATCAGAACATATTTTCCAGTCGTGTTGTTCATATTTAATACATGTCAATAGCTTCGCCATTGTTTCGTACGTTTCCTTTGTGTTGACTGCATGTGCGATCGGAATCGATGGCTTTTTGTTTCCTATATGAAGTAATACCGCCTTCAAGCTCACTTTGCTGCCATCAATAAACAAACGCCACTCTTTTGGATTGTACGGCTGACCGAAGGTATTAAATAAGCCAGGAATGTCTGCGCAATAGCAGATATTGTCATTCTTAGTAAAGTGTATAAAAAAAACAACAAAAACAAATTGGCCATTTCAGCCCTTGAAAGGACTTTGACCGAGCTGCTAATGATCAATTGTGTTGTGTGTGTTATTAAATGTTTGCACACAATTGACCGAGAACTGGACCTACATGTTTTATGCCGACTCCGAACGGCTAAAGTTCATGTTCTCAAGAAGCTTTACATGACATTATTTACTCTCTGAGGTTTGCCATTGTCTGCAGAGAGGTGGTGACCGATCAGAAAAATTTTTTATTGAAAAAACTTTTCGCCGCGGCTGGGGATCGAACCCGGGCTCTGATCATGCTAAGCCACACACTTAACCTGCATGCCACGGTCACCACAAGTAAAGTGTATAGCAAACGGTTTTTCACGATTTCTGTAGTATGTCACCTTAACATCGGGTCTCAAAAAGTTGAATTGTTGCAAACGAGAACCATGCAATTCCGATTTTTCCTTTGACAGTTCCAAATCTCTTATCCAATCATTCAACTGCGCTTGCGATAAAAGGTGAGTTGTGCTTTCAGTTGTAATAGTACTACCACTTGTGGTTCCTTCCGACTCCACTGAATCTACGGATTTTCGATTGTTTTCACGTGTTGAATCGGGACAAGTAGGATATGGAACATCGTCAGAATGAGATACTGGCAATGAAACAGTCGGGACAGTGGCGTATATCACTCGTTTGTGTTTTCCAACACCAGTCACTTTGGCCAGACAAAAATAGCAATCGTTTAGGTGGCAAAACGGTTGTCTCCAGATCATCGGAACATCGAATTTCATGTATCGTTTTTTACCCGAGCTCCATTCAGACAATATTAATTTGCACGACTGACACAAAATACTTGGCGTCCATGATTTACCAATGTTCTTAGCCGCAATACCAAAATAATGAAGATATGACATTTGCAGTAAATTCGTAAAATTGACTCGATTCTTTTCGAAAGTAAATTCACCGCACACGTAGCAGAAAATATCTGGGTCGTTTTTACACTGGAATTCTCGCAGTCTTTTACTCATTTTATTTTTTTATTTTTTTCTTTCGTTACAAATTGTGCGTCCGTTTGTTTGCGACGTTTTTTAGTATAATGCATGAATGTTTTTGCTTTTATACATCTCGAAAGTGCTGCAGATATGGTACAATAAAAGGTAGGTAGGTCCACGACTCAGAGCGCGACCGCCGAAACTGTCAAAAAACACAAAATAAGTATTCACATGGTATATTAACAGGTAGGCTCTCTTTCTTTTAGCCATAAGTGTCGAAATCAGGTGTCTTGCTGTGAGCCTACCTGTTTTTATTGTAACCTGTTTGTTCTTATCTTTTCTTTCTCAAAACCCTTGACTTGATTCCTATGAACAATAAAAATTAAAAATAAAAGATTATAGTACAATAACCCAATTTATTTATATGACAATAAAATTTTAAAAATAACATATGTAACTTGGGTGCTTTCGTTCCATTGAACACAACTTTTTAATTTTTCAATAGATTTTCTTCAACAATAGCTTATTTTTTTTTGGAAAAATAAAGGCTTTTAGTAAAAAATATCAAAAGTAACAAAATATTTTGATGTCTTAGCGAAATTTGCAACTATTTTGTCTTTTTTTGGAAATTTTTGTGAAAAATAAAAAAATCCCCGAAATTTGAATTTATTCCGCCAAAACTAACAGCTCGACCAAAAAATGATGTTTGCATTGTTTGTTAGAAATTTTATTAGCTTTTGTTTGATATATCATTTGTTTGATTACTGTTGTTGGTTCTGGAGATATATGCAATTAAGTGGAACCAACTTTTTTTTTTCATTGAAAACCCTACAGTGGGCAATATCTCAAAAACGGAGTGACAGAAAAAAAATTTTTTTTGTCGGAATAAGCGAGTGATTTTACATGAGAAAAGGATAGTGGCATTCAAAGTACATATTGGCTGTAAACCAGTGTTATCATAATGTTACGAAACATAAACCAACCACGTCTTTGTAATTGCACCCGGCCTTCGGTAAAAACCTGATAAATAACGTCATCGAAGCAACAATACTTAAAAGAAAGTACAAAGGTGAAGACGATTTGATACCACGGATCCCAATGATCCCGACCGACATGCCATTCGATTTTTAACGCTTGCAGTTTCCGGTAAGGCTTGCATTTGCAATGACAATTAACAAGTCTCAAGGGCAGTCATTGCGTGTTTGAAGTATTAACCTTGAAAATCCAAGCTTCTCGCATGGTCAGTTGCCACCATAAACACCATCAGCATTTTTTGTTTTCGCTCCAGATAACAAAACAAAAAATGTCGTGTATCATAGAGCATTGCAATGAACGAAATAATGTTATCACAGCTAAGCAATCGAAAAAAGATTTATTTTTTTAATTGGTTACCTGATCAGAGATCTTTCAATCAATCCACCACGACTTTGCAACGGAACCACACTTTCAGTGAAAATAAAAATTGAAGGCAAAATAATGTTTGCCGGGTCAGCTAGTGAAAATAATAAAAAAATTAAAATAAATGTTTTTGCTTTTGTATATAGTTACGTCCCCAACGTACCAAGCGTTTCCAACGTAACCAAACTCACACCCACTCATTATCTTCTCATCATTCTTAATAAAACACCCACTCATTATCTTCTCATCATTCCTAATAAAACGCCCACTCATAACTCTAATCGAAATCTTCTCACAGAAGCAAAGACGCTGATTTGGCGCATTCTTGCATGCACCAAATCCAGCTGCATTTTATAAACAATGACATTTATGTTGCTCATGATGCTTATGATCGCAAAGCTTAATTCCTCTCTTTAAGTATGTAGATCGTAACTTTTAAGTTCCTACTTCTCTTTGTTAGTATGTAAGCTTTTAGCTTTAAGCTTTAAACAGAATTAATAAAGGATGCCTTAAGATGTTCTCTGACGGGCAGTTGATAACAAACTTGTGTTTCAATAACATATCTGGCGCAGTCGGCAAAGAAAAATATTCCAAGGAAAACTTAGAATATTAAACGTGACGGTCAATGCAAAAATTCTTAAAGAATTTCGAAAAATGCAAGTGAAAATTGCATTTGGAAAAAACTTAGATATTAAACGTGACGGTCAATGCAAAAATTCTTAAAGAATTTCGAAAAATGCAAGTGAAAATTGCATTTGGAAAAAACTTAGAATATTAAACGTGACGGTCAATGCAAAAACTCTTAAAGAATTTCGAAAAATGCAAGTGAAAATTGTATTTGAAAATAATTCTCGACAAAGAGAAATGTGACGGTCAACGCACAAACAGAAATATTCTTTTTGGAACAGTTGAAAAGTGCAACTGAAAATTGTAAAACTCTTTTAAAAAAACAACTTTGTGCAGAAGGAATAAATAAACAAAAACTTATTGTAAAACAAAACCTAGTGTACAGTAAAATCAATAAATCAATAAAAACATTAATAGTTTGAATCGAGCGAAATAGACAGCAGCAACCAAAACAACCAATATCCACAAAGCATCAGAAATCCCAGCAAAACAGCAACCAACATACATATAAACGACAGCGGCAATCTTAAGTGAAACAACAACAATTAGTTAAGGTAGAAACTTGATTCGAAATAAAAATTTATTTATTGTAATTTATTGATTATTATTACTGTTTTAAAATTTTTATAATAAAATAAAAAAAATTTATTTTAAAATTTATTGATAAAATGAATTCGGAAATAGCAACCTATTTTAATCTCTTGTTAAAATGCATAGGAAACATTCAAGATTTTGATGGCACTGATAGAAATCAGTTGCCAGATTTTCTAAATCAAATCGAGGTACTTTTACCTTCAATAGAAACATTCGATAACTCAAACAAATTAATACTTTTCGGATATATTAAGATTAAGTGCATAGGAAAAGCTAGGGAAACAATCCATAGGGCTGGAGAAATAAAAAATTGGAATCAACTAAAAGAAGTTTTGAAAAGTGGCTTTGGGGAAAAACAATCAAGTTACGAATTGATGGACACATTAAAGACAATGAGAATGGACGGTACAATTGAAAATTATTTTCAAAGAATTAATAATGTGATAAACAGACTCATAAATCGGATACTGACACACGAAGACACGACATATACAATTGGAGAAATAAATAGAATTGCTCTGTATACCTTCCGGTAAAATTTGCCAGAGCCAACAAGGAATATGATCTTCGCAAAAGATCCCAAATCATTAGATAATGCCTATACAATCATTTTAGAGGCAAGGCATCAATTCTTTACAAATAGAGGGATGAATAATAAAATTTTTGGGAAAAATTTACCTAATAATCAACAAAAAAACTACAACAATAACAATTATAATAACAATAAGTGATCAATTTAAAAACAACCGCATCAATGGTAGTGGACAATTAAGACAAAACCAAATTAATGATAGCAGTCAGTTTAGAAACAACAACTATAACAGTGCTCAATTAAGGCAAAATCAAAGTAATTATAGCGGTCAGTTTAGAAATAACAACAGCGGTCAGTTAAGAAACAATAACAGTCGTCCGTTCAGAAATCAAAACAATAGCAGTGGTCAATTATAAATCATCCAAAAAATAGAAACAACGACGTGAGTACTTATGACAATGGTCAAACATTTGAAGAAATGGACATTTCTACCAGCGAACAAAATTTTCGGCTCCCCCAACAAAACGATTACCCTATATAGTTATAAAAACGCATTCGAAAAAATTAAAATTTATTTTGGATACTGGAGCAGAGTATAGTTTAATAAATCCACGATTATGTAACCCGAAATGTCGTGTTTTCTCAACCATGAGAAGTTTAAGAGTACTTAACGGAATAGTTAATACTAATATTCAATATAAGATTCCATTATTCAAAGAGTTCAATAAACAGGATCTTTTCGTTAAATTCTTGGAATATGATTTCCATTACAAATTCGATGGATTGATAGGTAATAATATTTTATTAGAACTTAATGCCATTATTGATTACAAAAACAGATGCTTAAAAACAGATAATGCAGTAATTCCCATTTATTTGAATGAACATGAAGAATATTATGAAGAAAGATTACATACTGATGAAATTTTGGAAATATCGTGTAACGAAGAAAACTCTAGTGATATTTCAAATACTATTTCAAATCACTTGGTAGGAAAAGATCTAACAGAACTTAAAGATGTTTTGTCAGCTTACAAGGATGTATTTTATAAAGATGGGGACAATTTGTCATGTACAAATGACATTAAACATAAAATAGTCACTAAAAGCGATACCCCAATTTATAGTAAACTTTACCGATACCCTGAAGTGCATCGTGACGAAGTAGATAGGCAAATAAAGGAAATGTTGAGACAAAAAATTATAGTAAAAAGTAATAGCCCGTACAATTCACCATTGTGTGTAGTAAAAAAAAAGACCAATGAAAATGAAGAACAGAAGTGGCGGATAGTGATAGACACCGCAAACTTAACGAACAGACAACTGAGGACCGTTTTCCTATGCCGAATATCGAGGATTTATTCGATAAATTAGGAAAATGTAATTATTTTACCACCTTAGATCTGGCGAAGGGTTTTCACCAGATCGAGGTCGACCCTCAGGACAGAGAAAAAACGGCCTTTTCAATAAGAGATGGTCATTATGAGTTCACACGAATGCCATTTGGGCTTAAAAATGCCCCGGCAACTTTCCAAAGATTAATGAATCTGGTTCTAAAAGATCTCATTAACAAAACGTGTGTCGTCTACCTTGACGATATCCTCATATTCTCTACAAGCTTCCCTGAACATTTGGTCGCAATACGGAAAATATTGCAAAAATTAAGAGAATGTAATCTTAAAGTGCAGATTGGCAAATGTCACTTTGCAGATATATCCACGAAATTCTTAGGCCACATTGTAACAAGTAATAGAATTAAACCAGATGAATCTAAATTAAAAGCCATTAAAAGAATGTTACCACCTAAAAATATTAAAGAAATAAAGCAATTTCTTGGTATAACCGGATTTTACCGAAAGTTCGTGAAGGATTACGCCAAGGTTGCGTATCCAATTATAAAGTACTTGAAGAAAAATTCGAAAATTGATTTGAATGACAAAGAGTACATCTCTGCATTCAATAAATTAAAAACATTGTTAATTAGTGACCCCATTCTTAAAAGTCCGGATTTTACTAAACCTTTCACACTTACTACGGACGCATCTAGTTACGCAATCGGGGCGGTACTTAGCCAAAATGGTCATCCTATTTGTTATATATCACGCACTTTAAACGATCATGAACAACGTTATGCTCCTATCGAAAAAGAGCTACTTGCAATAGTCTGGTGAGTCAAACATCTTAGAGTTTACTTATACGGACGGAAATTTACAATATGCACTGATCACAAGCCATTAGTATGGCTTAATGGAATTAAAGAACCCAACATGAAACTTCAAAGATGGATAATCCATCTAAACGAATATGACTTTGATATTTCTTATATTAAAGGCAAGCAAAACTGTATTGCAGATGGGTTAAGTAGGCTAATTGCTAAAAACGACACTAAACAAACTGAAGATGAAATTTCAGTATTGAACGAAGCAGACATTTTAAACGTTGGTAATAATGACGATGACGATAATTTTAGTATGGACGTTGAGGTTATATCTACAAACGCTACGATACATAGTGCACCCAACGACAGCATTGGTTATATCCAAATAACCGAGAAATGCATAAATATTTTTAAAAATCAAATTTATTTACAAATAGGAGAAAAGGAAAAATTTTTCACAAAAATTGTAAACAAAAAATGTCAAAACTTTATTACCGTTAGTGAAGCATCTTGCTTATCAGGATTAATGAGTAATGTAATAATTGAAAAAGGGTTAATGTGCATCTATTGTGATAATGATGAACTGTTTTTAAAATTTCAAGATATTTATGTGAAACAGTTTCAAAATAAAAATTTACGAATGTATCGGTCAAACATTAAGTTAAAAGACATATCAGATAAAAATGAAATTCTTACGATTATTAAAAGCGAACACTTAAGAAACAATCACAGAGGCATCAACGAAGTTTACTTAGAACTAAAAGAAAAATATTTCTACCCAAATTTATTTAAAACTATTACGAAATTTATTAACAATTGCGATGTTTGCAAAATAGCAATTCATGATAGACAACCTATAAAAATTCCCTATCAAGTAAGTGAGACACGGGATGAAATTTCTTTATGGGACAATGGATGATGATGATGCGAAAGAAATTTTTGATCATCTGGAAAATTTTGACAAAAATACAAAAAACGTTGTAGATGAACTAAATAAACAAGTAATTATTAATAAAAATCTTATAGATAACATTAACGACATAGGGGAACACATTAATAAGCAACAAAAAGACATACAGCAATTCTTACAACAGGTTAAACTCAAGACGGACGGTTTAGAATACTTTGAATATGAGACAAGACAAACTTTGCAATTGTTTGCAGACATACAGACATTGAACAAACAGATCGAAAAATTCAAGGACATTATCTTGATGAGCAAACTTAACGTTTTAGCTCATGACATATTAACTGCAGAAGAAATTGTTGAATTCAATGTGACAATAAAAGTAATGCCATATATCAAAACTAACGTTATATTTTCAGAAGAATTGTTGGTATTCGCTCTTTTTCTACCTAAATTTTGCTTAGAAATTTACCACAATGCACTTGTTATTCCCATTCCAAATAAGGATTTTGAGGAATTAGATTCACCTATTGTAGAAGTGATCATTCAAAATAATACTGTTTATGATTCTATTGAAGGAATAGCACGCAAAAAGAACTTGAGATGGCATAAAAATTTATGTATAAGAAATTTATTTAAAAATAAAAATGTTTGCAAATTTAAATTCAATAATAAAAGTTCAATTGAACAAATTGAGGAACAAATACTTGTTTTGAAAAATTTACCCGTGACACAGATAACACAAAATTGCGTAGCTAGTGAAATAATTGTTAAAGGAAACAGCTAAATGAAAATTCAAGAATGTAAAGTTATTATTCAGGACTTTGAATTTGAAAATAAAGAAATTAAATTTGTAAACAACGTAGTGATACCAATACATAGTGTAAACATGACTAAGATCATAAATAATGTAACTTTAGAGAACATAAACCTTAAAGCAATGTCAAACAGAGAAGAAATTGAATACATCCAATTTAAAAATCAAGTAAATAACGGATTAGGAATAACAGTATTTATAATAATAATAATAGCCGTTATGGTTATCTGTTTTAAATTTTGTCAGAAAAATAATACAAATAAAGTAAAAATTGAATTATCGAATAAATTTAGCGATCCATTTGCACCAGGGGCGAAAGTTCAATAAAAATTTATGAAAATTTAATGTTTTGACTCAGGAGAGTCAATAATCAAAGAGGGGAGGAGTTACGTCACCAACGTACCAAGCGTTTCCAACGTAACCAAACTCACACCCACTCATTATCTTCTCATCATTCCTAATAAAACACCCACTCATTATCTTCTCATCATTCCTAATAAAACGCCCACTCATAACTCTAATCGAAATCTTCTCACAGAAGCAAAGATGCTGATTTGGCGCATTCTTGCATGCACCAAATCCAGCTGCATTTTATAAACAATGACATTTATGTTGCTCATGATGCTTATGATCGCAAAGCTTAATTCCTCTCTTTAAGTATGTAGATCGTAACTTTTAAGTTCCTACTTCTCTTTGTTAGTATGTAAGCTTTTAGCTTTAAGCTTTAAACAGAATTAATAAAGGATGCCTTAAGATGTTCTCTGACGGGCAGTTGATAACAAACTTGTGTTTTAATAACATATCTATATAATTAGGACTTGTAACGCAAATAAAAACTTATATATAGTATTCCTGATATATAGTATTCCGCATATTCCTGAGGCAGAATGCGAAATTAATTTTAGACGAAGTACCATCGTGCTCTGTTGTATCAACAAGCACGATAACCGAAAATACAAATCCAAGAGAAAATGATTCTGAATCTGAACAACCTGCTAATATACAAGTACTTAATAATAATGAAATTAAACTTTATCAAAACAGAATTATTAACATTGGACTATTTCTGAAAAACCTGAAAACAATAATTGCCCATTCCGATAATGTTTTTGGTTGTAGTTTCAGCAATTTAATTGTAATTAAAGAGCAAAGACTAGGCTTGAATAGCAATTTTTTTTTCAAATGTAATATGTGCAATATTACAATATTAGTCCGAAAGAAATAACAAAATTGCCAATTAATTTTCTCGCAGTGTCTGCTGAAATCGCAGTTGGTTTAGGTTTTAAAGGGTTAGAAGAAATTTTAAGTGTGCTGGATATTCCCAGCATGGCCCAAAAAACTTTCGGCAGGTGTGGAGGCCAAACAGATCGCAATAGAAAAAGGACATTTAGATTACGATGGAGTTCCACTTATTTCTGTTTCTGCAGGTGCATGTTTTTCGAAACGTACTTATGGAATCGGCAGTAATTACTCCTCCTTGTCAAGTGCAGGATCAATTGTAGCGCATGACACAGGAAAAGTAATTTGGAATAATAAAGCAAATAAATATTGTGCAAAATTTTCAAAATTAGCAATAACTCCAGTTCTATTACATTAATGTAATGCCAATTACGTGGGAACTTCAACAGGGATGAAGTCACATATTATTGTTAATTGGTTTTAAAAAAGCGAAGAGGTGACAGTTCAGTCTATACAAAAATGTTGGATGCTAAACCTTATTAAAACACATATTTGAAAAAGTTGAGCGTAAAAATTATCTAATGAGGAATTTCAGAAAAAAAATGTGGGAGCTTGTTGGCTGTACCAAGTTTCAACTTCAAAATAGAAAACAGATTGGTCAAAATATGGCAAGGTTTTCAATAGCGATTTGTGGCGCAATCAAATTTAGGAAATTAATGGAAGTTTCTTTTAATGACAAAGTAATTTTTTATTTATAAATCATTTTCTCAATTGGTTATATTCTTGATACCTCGTCATATTTTTGGAAATCATGAGCTTTGTGACAGTTATTTCAGCAATGGCTGACAAGAGGGTGAAATAAATATATTTGACCTTTTACGAAAGACGAAATACCTACAGTATCATTCTCTTTTAGTTAAATCTATTGGTATAGTTGAATTTTTGTACAAAATATTAATATTTTTCATATCAAATATAATTTACAGGTGGAAAACGTATAAATTTTTCTCGAGGTCAGTCTTATGCTACCAGGTGCAAATTTGATGTGCTCCAGCATAACACACATCGAGCACATTATATTTTACAAAAAAATATTTTGAATTCCAGTCCAACCACAAGAATAAAAACATGTAGTGAAGAGATCGCAGGTATCAACATGAAAAAACGAAAAACACACAGCACCGGATGGAGACTACGGTCCACAAGCTAATATTCCAGATATGGGCGTCATTGAACTTGAACAAGAATCACAAAAGCTTCTTGACAAGTTAAAATTACAAAGCCAATAGAGGGATGAAATAGAGCGATCAACGGTTGGTCAATCTGAATGTTCATCAAAATGGCATGAAATCCGAAAAAATCGTTTGACAGCGTTTTTTTTTTGGGAAAATTTGTCGCGTGCGAAATAGAGCAACGTTTCCAAATAAAGTAAAACATATTCTTTATGGCAATATAAGTACAAAAGCAATGGATTATGGTAAAATAAATGAGCCAATTGCCATAAAACAATTAGAAGAAGAACTTAAAATAACAGTTCTACCATGTGGAATTTTTATTTCCGAAAAATATCCTTTTTTCGCTGCATCCCCAGATGGCTTGATATAGGGAGAAAATGGTTTTATTGAAGTAAAATGTCCATCATCCGCTTGCCAAATAGATCCAGACGAAGCCATAAAACTTAAAAAAATCACTTTGGACATTTGATAAAAAAACAAATTCATTTATAGTAGATAAAAAAAACCATTACCATTATGAAGTCCAAGGACAGTTAAATGTGTCTAATAAAGAGTACTGTATATTTTGTGTTTGGACCGTGGCAAATATCTATGAAAATTTGAAAAAATCATGATTGACAAAATATTTTTTGAACAAGAGATGGTCCATAAACTGTCAGATTTTTATACTGAATGCATGATTCCAGAAAAAGTCGATTCACGCAGAAACAGACAAATGTCAATACGATCATATGTTGGAAAATAATCTAAGTCGTAAAGTATTTTATCTTTAAGAAATTTCTGCATTTGAAATTAATATTTTGATCCCGTCTAAAAGCATAATAAATAAAACTTTTAAATAGTTTTTATTATTGGAAAAATTCTGCATTTTGAAGTAATAAATAATCTCCCTAATAAAGATCCTATCATGACAAGTTATCGTATTCCAAGTGAATCAGAACATTCAAATGTAATTAACTGTTTTCAAGTGTTGTTTCAACTGTTTGTTTTGTTTTTAATTTTAATTTCATTAATTTTTATTAACTAATTATATTATAATATATTATATTAATTAATCAATACTTTTATAAATTACCTATTATTAATTTATTTTTTGAAAACTTAAAAATCAAATTAATGCAAGTATTTGATAATCTACACAAATTATTAATTTATAACTAATAACTAAATAATGGTTCTGTTCTATAGTAAGATATATGTTCTTAGATACAAATTTTTTTTAAACAATAAATGTCCAATTCAATTGAATTCAGTTTATTAAAAATAAATGAAAAAAAATAAATTATATAAATACATAAATATTTCCAAAAATTGTTCCAGTTTGATATAAAAGTTCTTACTAGCTTAAAAAGTTATTACTTATTACTTCAAATAAAACAAAACTCGCACTGCATTGAAATATTCACTCATTGAGCTGTTGAAATTCAATTTCTTACTTTGAAATTAAAACTGACAGTATTACTTACTCTCGAAAATGAAAATAAACTTACTCTTGATAAGCAAAATACAAAAAGATATAACTTTAAACAAGTAAAGAAAGTCTTAAGTCGGTCTAGGCCGACTATGAAATACCCTAAACCTACTTTTCAAAAATGACGGATTACTCCCAATTTTTGAACAGACCTTAGTTTTGGTATAAAATACATACATACCAAATTTAATTTCTCTATGACAAACATAACCTTATTTATTGAGTTTTAAACTTTTTGGGTTGTATGGGAGGTAGGCGTGTCTGTAGGCGGATGACGTCAATTTTTCAAAACCATCTTTGTCTTGTCATAAAAAACATATGTGCCAAATTTTAGCTCTTTAGGTTAAACACAGGCTTATTTATTGCGTTTTCAATTTTTGGGTTGTATGCGGATGACGTCCATTCATCGAAGACATCTTTGTATCGGTATAAAACACATACATATCAAATTTTATTGTTGTAGGTTAATTATGAGCTGAGTTATGCAGTTTTCAATTTTCGCTTTGTATGGGAGGTAGGCGTGTCCGTGGGCGGATGATGTCCATTTTTCAAAACCATCTTTGTTTTGATATAAAAAACATATGTGCCAAATTTTAGCTCTTTAGGTTAAACACAGGCTTATTTATTGCTTTTTCAATTTTTGGGTTGTATGGGAGGTGGGCGTGTCCGTGAGCGGATGACGTCCATTTTTCGAAAACATTTTGGTGTTGAAATAAAATACATACACACCAAATTTTATTGCTGTAGGTTTATTATGAGCTGAGTTATGCAGTTTTAAATTTTTGCATTGTATGGGAGGTAGGCGTGTCCGTGGGCGGATTCGAAAAATATTCAATAGTGCAGATCCTTGGGTGCATGTGACCATGTGTACCAAGTTTCATCCAATTATCTCAACTCCTTCTTCTTATCCTGTGTATACGGACAACACACAGACGGACAGACGGACGGACGGACGGACGGACATGAATAGCTCGACTCACGAGGTGACGCTGATCAAGAATATATATACTTTTCTATACCGGACTCGCTTCGTTCTATGCGTTACAAACGTTTGCACAAAGTTAATATACCCTGACCTTTCAGGTTTAGGGTATAAAAATAATGTGTACTGCAGGATTCGAACTCACAACCTTCAAATAGTTAGACAGAACTTCTATCGCCTGAGCTAACATTTTTATTTGAATCTAAGCAAAATAAACGTAACATATTCGGCAGGAAAATTAACGTATATTTTAAATGCGTGAAAACTCGGAAAAACGGCTTTTCCCAGAGATAAGACCTAGCTGGATCGGTTTTTCAGTCTCCTCTTCATCTTTATTGCAAATTTCATCGAAATCGTTAGAGCCGTTTTCGAGAACGCAATTGCAAATATATATACAAATATTGCTCGTTTAATAGAATAAGATATGTTTATTTTAGGTGGTTTAAAGAAAACATTTTCTATAATTATTTCCAACAAAACTTTCTGATGAATTAACATGTCTTCTGGCTCATCCAATATTTTCCGCTGCTCTTTGCAAAATCGCAGAATTTGATTTAAAGCTGTCACTATAATTATAAACAATATGTTAAATTGAGTTAAAGAAATTGTGTTTGGTGTTAAAATATTTAGTTACCTTGGTTGTCGCTATGCAGATTTTGCGGATATCTTGGAGAGGGTCACTTGTAAGTTCTCAAAGGTTACTTTAAATTAATATTATTGGTAGCTTTATTTTATTAATATAAAATGTTTGACATCACTCACTTTAGCACTTTGATGAACTTCACAAGACTAAATATTATTAAGGCGCTCATTCCGTTAACCGTTATTCTAGTGAAAAATGTTGTCATTATTGCTTCACAACAAGTAAAACTTTCCACATGCATTCTTAAAGAAGCGGTTTGGAAACAACATAAATTCAAAACTACACTTTAGCTTCCAAAAGATACAATGGGGAATGTTTCTTTATCACTTTTAGATGGAAGTCTTCCGATTTTTCCTGGAGGGAGTGTTTAAGTTTTGATTATATTTTTTTGTGTTTAAGTAAACAAGGAATAAAGATTGAATTGAGTACATAATGTGAGTTTGTTAAAGCCATTAGGATGGATTTGGTTGGGATGGTGATCAAGATTGATCCTTAATAATGTGGTTGGGAAGGGAGGATAGAAAAGCAAATAACATCTTCAGCTTTTCAACTCTTGTAATTTGGGTTTTTGCTAAAATTTTTTTTGGTGTTTCAATTGCTTTTTTTTTCTTTCAATTTTATTTGCAACTTAGACTAAGAGCCAGCGACCGCCAGACTTACGTCATTTTATCTAAGCTAGGAATTTGTGTGTGGTTGCATACTGCAGTGGGTAACAACGGATAATATGAATTCCAGGTCGAGGGATTTTTAGAAGCTTTAAGCTTTGAAAAGTTCCAAAACAGGGTCCTACTTACGTCATAGTAACAAAGCTGAATTTTATATTATTATATTTTTATATTGAATATGTTATTGAGGCCATCATTATGAACACAAAAACCAACTGCCAGACACCTTGCAGGGGGGGGTTCCTTAAGCCAGACACTTAAAAGGGTACAAAAATAGTGATGAAGCCGGAAGCAGTGTCCTTTCAGTTTAGGAAATATTGTATCAATATTGGTATCATTTGAAAGGTAATTTCATCACGGTTATTTTGTGTTCAGAAAACTTTTCTGTTATCCAATTACTTTTGGAATTATAACGGTATATATTATTTTATATAATTTCTTATTTAAATAATTTAAGTTTATTCAAAAAAACAAGTTATTAAGATATAACTAAAATATTATATTTAGAATACGAAATTAATGCCCTTTAATTTGATATAAAACATGATGCATTTAATGCTTAAATTACACTATCCAACACAAAAAAAAAATTACAAGGTTCCGACAAGAAATTCTGTTAGAGAGGACAAAAAACAAAAAAAAAAAAATATACATGTATCCGTGTTTTGAAAGTTTACGTCGGAATTTTATTTTAGGGGGTTTTAAATTTTCCCTCTTTTTACAAATTCTTATTCTGAATCGTAATAGGAAACCATGTGACCCTTACACTTTAGCTATGGGTTGTGTTTGAAAAATGTATGTAAAGAAACTTAGAGGAACATTTTTGTTGAACATTTTTCTAGAACATTTTAACCCTCTAACTCTTCAGTGTATATTTTGTGTCTATTTTGTCCCATTTTAAAAAGGGGACAAAAAATGCCTATAAAACAGGGCTTTAGAGGGTTAAAATGTCCCACAGAAATATTTGACATAAAGTTCTACTATAAGTCCCTGAATACACCAAAGCCCATAATCCAACTTACCCACACACAAAATCTTAGCTTTGATAAAATAACGTAAGTCTGGCGGTCGCTGGCTCTTAGTCTTTAAACATTGTTTTGTTTTATTCCTATTAGACAGTGGTTTGATTTTTTAAATGTGTGCTGATTGTTTTTTTTTTATGTTCAATGGTTTTTTTCTAAAGTTGTGGAGAGCAAGAAGCACGCCTTTCCGACGAGCTTAGTCCAGGTTAAACAAACATGCACCCCGCTCCACCACCCACAACTAGACCGATTCATGACATACAGCCGTTGACAACTAATAAGAAAAGATATTTTCATTATAAGACATCTTCCGATTTCTTCTTTAACTTTTCAATTATCCATATTGACTTGCTAATTTCTGCAACTACACGAATATATAATATTAAAATAAAATATGTGCTGCTGAGTCGTGTCGCGATCGTGTCGTGTGTTTTTGTGTATTTGTATGTGTGTACGTTTTATATATTGTCTTGTGCAGAAATTTATGTTTAACTTTAATAAATTAAATCTAAGATTTGTCCAATTATTGTCCATAAAGTGTTCCGTATTCAGTGTTTTGTGTTTTGTGTGATAAATTATCAAATTAAAAACTAAAAAAATAAAAAAAAAAAAAAAACAAATATAAAAATAATACTCGCGCGTAAATATAAACAAAAAAAAAAACAAACAAAACTAACATTGCCTAAATAGAGGAAAAAAAAAAATGTTCAATAAATATATAAGCGAAACAAAAACAAAAACAGTAGTCAACATCGGCAGCAATATCGAGAAAATGAAACCAGTTTAGAGTGCAGCCAGCAGCAACAACAACAACACCGCTGGACTCTTGGATTTTTTGTTTTTTCTGCTAACCACGCGAGGGGCTTCTCTATGCTCCTCGCCGCGTAAGTAATTGTTGTTTTTTTCGTGTCCGTCAACTCCCCTGTCCTATCCAATTAGTTGCGACAGCGAGTAGGGTTGCACTGTGGGCAGAATTGTGCGGAGGTAAAGGCATAACACTTGCCTCTGTACATTTTGTTGTGTTCACAGTGTCTTATCTTGTTTGCAGTTGTAACTAATTACCTATATACCCTATTTGGTTTAAGTTTGCACTGTGCGATAATGTCGGGCCATTTTCGCATAGATTTCTGCAATGTTCGTGGACTGAGAACGAATTTTTTCTCGGTTTATGCATATTGTGCTCTTAATAGGCCTCAAATAATGGCACTAAGTGAGACCCAGGTGGCCGAGGATGCAGATCCACTGGATTTTCATATACCTGGGTATCGCTTACTGCCATTATTCTCTTTACATAGGGGCATCGCTCTTTTTATAAGAACAGATGTGGCATATCAGTGCGAGCGGAGTCTGAGTGTAACCGACCCGGAGTTTTGTTCCATGTGGGTGAAGTTCAGGGTCCGCTCGCACATGCTGCACTTCTGTTATGTATATAGAAGTCCGAATCTAGGGAGGGAGCCCACTTTTAATAAGCTGGACTCTCTCTCTGATTCAATAACGCACATTTTGGGGTTGTTCCCTGACAGCGAAATCGTTGTTGCCGGCGATTTCAATGTCCACAACCCGGCTTGGCTACGTCACTCAGGCCAATTAACACCTGAAGGCCAATACGTTGAGCTCTTTGCTGAATCGAACCAATTGATTCAACTAGTGAAGGAACCAACTTTCATTCCTAGAGTTGGTATGCAGAGCCAAAAAGTCTTAGACCTTTTTCTGACATCGCATCATGAAAAATATGATGTGAGTGTCCATGCACCTCTTGGTAATTCGGACCACTGTATCATATCCGCTGCTTTTCCATATTCTAATCTACGCACCTCTTCACCTAAAGCCCCGAAGAGGATCGCTTGGTTTTATGAAAGAGCAAATTGGATTGCGCTAAATAACTTTTACCGCAAATTCAATTGGAAATTGTGTTTCGCCGACAGAAATGTGAATGCCGCGGCTATAATGGTACAAGAGATTATTTTATTGGGTATGCGGTCTTTTATACCCAATAAGATTAGAAGCATTAAACCAAAAGACCACTCCTGGTTTAATGAGACTTGCAGGATTGCAGTCAGGTCCAAAGAGGAAGCCTTTCAGAATTGGCGTTCTAACAAAAATTCTGATTCTAAAAGGCTTCGCATTGAGGCTAGGAATCGCTGTAATGCAGTTTTAGAACGGGAAAAGTTTCTTCACGAAACCCGCATAAGAGAACAGGTTCTTCTCTGCCCAAAAGGGAGTAAAAACTTTTGGTCTTTTGTTAAAAGGGTAAAGAATCAGACATCTTCGTCGATTCCAACTCTTTTAAAAGATGACCAAATCTTCACTGACTCGGCTGATAAGGCAAACCTGTTGGCTGGTTTGTTTGCACTGAACTCCACTGTCCCGGCTAGCAGTCAGCCACTGCCCTTTATTGAAAAAAAATCTTCTACAATGCAGGAGATTTATTTTCGAACAAGAGCAGTAAAACGGGTCCTTGCAAATCTCAATATAAAAAAAACCTCGGGGCCTGATGGCATACCACCACTTGTGCTAAAAACGTGTGCTTCTACCCTGGCTCGACCTTTGCGAAACCTTTTCAACATCTCCTACAGGACAGGAGTATTTCCATCTTGTTGGAAGATCGCAAATGTCCAGCCAGTACCTAAAAAGGGCGATGCCACGAACCCTGCAAACTACCGACCCATAGCGATATGCTCTACGCTCTCCAAAGTTATGGAGAGCGTAATAAACTTCAACCTCATGAACTATCTGGAGCACAACAATTTGCTTAGTGACCGTCAGTATGGTTTCCGCAGGACACGCTCTACTGGTGACATGATGGCATACCTCACTGAAAAATGGAATCAATGCGTTCACTTATTTGGCGAGAGAAAAGTTGTTGCTCTGGATATTTCCAAGGCGTTTGACCGAGTGTGGCATAAAGCGCTCGTGTCAAAACTAATCGCATATGGTGTCGGTGATAACTTTGCTCGGTGGATCACGTGTTTTCTGAAAGACAGATCTATACGTGTCGTAATTGATGGCATTTCATCCAGCGAACACTCCATCGATGCAGGAGTACCGCAGGGTTCAGTTTTATCACCTTCTTTGTTTTTGGTTTTTATCAACGACCTTCTGTCGTTGACTCACAACCCAATCCACTCGTTTGCAGACGACAGCAGCATTTGTCATTCTTATTCGTTCAAAACACGCCCGAGCTCTTTGGAGATTGAGAGAAAGAGGCAAATTATGAATGACACACTCCTTTATGACTTAAAAAAAATCTCCGAGTGGGGTCTTGCCAATAAAGTAGAGTTTAATGCAAGTAAGACCCAGTGTAGCCTGTTAAGTCACAAGCGAGTGGATTGCCCCTTAGCTCCCCTTAATATGAACGGTGTGGATCTTGTGGAGTCAGCAGCTCTTGACGTTCTGGGCATATCGATCCAATCTGATCTACGTTGGAATGATCATATATTCGATGTGTCGAAAGAAGCGGCCAAGTGCCTTGGTTTTTTAAAACGGTGCAAGAAATACTTCACTCCAACTGATCTTCGCATGATCTACACCTCATATATTAGGCCGAAAATGGAGTACAATTCGCACATTTGGGCAGGGGCTTCAAGATCATATTTGGAACTCCTGGACCGAATTCAACGTCGTGCGATATATCTGATAGGGGATGAAACTATTTCTTCCTCTCTCAACTCTCTTGGACATCGACGCAATGTTGGTTGCCTGAGCCTTCTGTATAGGTACTACCATGGAAAGTGTTCAAGGGAAATTCATGACCTGACGCCACCAGCTCGTGTGTTTTCTAGGTCTACTCGGGCAGCTCTTCAAGCCCATCCTTATACCATTGCTTCGTTGCCCAATAGAACATCGCATTACCGAGACAATTCGTTCTTCAGTCGCTCAGTAAAATTGTGGAATAATCTTCCTGCGAGCGTTTTCCCTGACAATTACGAGCTGTGCAAATTTAAATCAAATCTTCACCGACACTACTCTACTTTCCCACCCTCCCACTAAACTATCACCCTTCTTCCGAATTAACACAATGCTTTCGCATTTATAGGGGGCATCCCCTGAGCGTTGGTTCAGTCTAAAAAAAAAAAAAAAAACAAAAATCTAGTTGAAAAGTTTTAAATAAACAGTTGGTTTAAAAGAAACTTTTATTCCAAAACCTTAAATATATCTGTGGCAACTAATTAGAAACGCTTGCAAAATACATTAAAGCAGGTAAAAAAAAGTAGTAAAATATGTGAAAACTTTACAAAAGTGATGCTTAAGATATAATATTTTGTTAGAAAAACGTTTTGCTTTCAAACTACAACACATCGTCTTTCCATTAAAGATAAGGTCTTGGCATCGTTTTATCAAATAGCGCACCAAGCTTCCTTGACTCTTGCTACTTTTTCAAATCGTTCAATGAATGCTCGTTGGGATTTACATCAGGACTTGACAGCGGCCAGTCAAGAACAGTCAAGAACAGTCATATCAATTAAATCAAAAAATTTGTTGGTCAGTTTTGGCGTATACTTGGGGTCATTATCCTGCTGGAATGACCAAATCACTGCGATATTGTCTCATCCCAAAGCAGCATAACAATTCTTAAAATATAAACGTATTCTTCGATGGTCATTGTACCAGAAACACAGTGAATTAGACCAATGCCATTTCAAGAAAATTTCCCCCAAACAAAGATTGATCCACCGCCATGCTTAACAACCGAAGAAGTGTACTTTAGATAAAGTTCATTGCCTTTTGGGCGTCGGACACTCTTTCTACCATCAGTATCAATGCGATTGAAATTTGTTTTAACACTCCACACAACAAGTATTTGCACTGGTTTACCGGACAAGATACATGATCTTATACAGTTTTTTGTTGAAATTATGTGGAAACAGTTCAAAATAATAAAATCTTATCGAAATATTCGGAAATTATGCATAAAAAGTTTGAAAACTTTAATGTTAACAAATCGTTTCTAATTAGGTGTCAATGAAATAAATACTGTTCTCCTATTAAAACTGATTTTGCTGCAATAAATTACTTGTGGAAAAGTCAGCTTAATTGTTCTTGTAAAAAGATAAAAGAAAATTAAGAAATTAAAAAATAAAACAGACCGTTACATTGCCAAACGCACGTCCAGTGTGGTAAAGTGCAGCAAGTATGATATCGTTTCTAATTAGTTGTCAACGGCTGTAAATGGCGCCCAACGTGAGGCCCGACTTTGTTGGGACTCAATAATTTTTTTCAGAATAATTATATCAATTTAAGACAGTGATGCACAGCGTTGGCAGAGCTTCCAACACAAGCGCAACATTTTTGTCTAAGTATGTGTGTACAAGATAAAAATTCAACATAGCAATTTCCGCGTAAGATGCTTACTGCGTGAAGATCAAACGCAAACTGACTCAATGCTAGCGTCACAGAAGTTCGGCAGCTTCGCACACACGACTTGTCTATGAAAGCCGAGCGGCTCCCCGAAGCTCTTATGTGCACCTCTGGATTATTGTGTTATAATAATTTCAGTTAATTTTGGAATTACTTCAAATGCTCAAGTGTTTGTGTAACCAGTTAAAAGGAATTTTAATCAGTACACATTTAAAAAAGAAGAAAAAAAATTAGAAAAATTGCAAAGCGAAGGGAAGTTGCCGATGTTCTCTTCATTCATCAACTTGTATGCGGAACCATTAACTGTCCAGAATTACTCCAATTAATATCTTTTAATACCAACCCACGCAACCTTAGGTCTATGTCTCTCTTCCACCTTAACTTTCACCGCACCGACTATGGATGCAGCGAACCCATAACCAGAATGCTTCGGGTAACCAATAGTTTGATCAACGAATTCGATTTTCATCTGAGCAGACCACTACTCCGAAATATCCTCCTTAACTCTCCAACACCACTTCATCCGCCTCTCTAATGTATTCTTCCAGTACATGATAAAATACAATTGTAAATTAAGATACTCCCTGTTAATTATAAATTTTAGTTTTTAAGTTTATGTTTTAAGAATTTAAACTGCTTGTATTAAGCTTAACCAAATAAATAAATAAATTTATCTTTTCTAAAGGCAAGTTTTAATAAACACACAACATTATATTTATAAAAAAAAAACACATTATGTAAACAAAACAACAAAAAATAAAACAAAAAAATTAGTAAGGTACAAAACTGATTGCTTTAATTTTTATTTGCTACATAATGGCAGTGCACCATAGTAATGAGAATTTTAATTTATCAGTTCCTCAAACTTTTTCGGTGACACCGTGCCAACACGCATTTCATCACGACTGTATAACCACAGGGTTCAATAATCATGATAATTGTCCGCTATGTAGAATTTCTTGCGATATACATTCTCTTAAAAGTTTAGAGGAACGGAATCAGCGTTCTGTTATGGAATCTTCAAATAACCGAGGTGCTATACCAAGACATTTATAACATGCAATAACAATACAGTTCAGCTACTACAGCTTTTTCGCACTTTCTCAGCATTAACCCATTTGACGCTACCACCCAAAACATCATAGAAATATAATACTAAAGTTTGTATGATATAATATAATACGCGGGACCCGCGTTTGTCTTTGCGATCCTGCCCAGCGGCCATTGAAGTGGTGGTACGTTATCCTCTTGTACTATAACCATAATTCCTGGATTGACATTGTCCATTTGTTGCTTCCATTTGTTCTTATATTGCAGTTCCTGAAGGTATTCTCACGACCAACGCCTCCAAAACTCGTGTTTCAGGTGGTATACTAACTTCCATCTTGTTAGTAGCGATGCGTTGTTTGGCGTAGTATATGAGTTGATGTTGTCAATGGTTTACCGATTAGAAAGTGACCAGGTGTTAATGCAGCAAGATCCTTGGGATCGGAGGACATTGGAGTGAGTGGTCTTGAGATGAGTATAGCCTCAATCTCAACCACCACTGTTTCTAGCTCTTCATAGGTTAACGACACTGCAGACACACTCCTTATTAAAATATGCTTGACTGATTTAATTGCAGCCTCCCAGAGTCCACCAAAATGTGGAGCCCGAGGTGGAATGGATTTGAAATCAATTCCCTTATCACTGCATAGCCTTATTATTGATTCATTGGCTTTCTGGGAGTAGATTGCTTCATTTAGCTCATGGAGTTGGTTTCGAGCTCCAACAAAGTTTGTAGCGTTGTCGCAGAAGAGGATTTTACAATGTCCCCTACGGCTGATGAAACGTTTTAATGCGCCAATGAACGCATTCGTCGTTATATCACTTACCAATTCGAGGTGGAATGCTTTCGTAACAAAACAGCAAAATACAGCAATGTAAGCCTTTGTTGCCCTTTTTGCTCTGATTTTGAAGTGAATCCATAATGGCCCGCAGTAGTCAACGCCTGTTAATGAATGGTCTTGATGGGGCCACTCGAGTGTGTGGTGGATTACCCATGATCTGTTGATATAGTTTTGGGCGGGCTTTTCAACATCGTATGCATTGTTTTACAGTTGCTCTGGCTATTAACTTTCCTTTGATTGGCCAAAAACGTTGCCTGATTGTTGCTAATAATGCCTGGGAGCCACAGTGCTTGTTGTCTTTGTGTACCATGATGAATAAGAGTTTTGCTAACGGGTTGTTGTAGGGAACAAGCATAGGATGCTTAGAGTTGTAGGGTAGTGTTGATGCTTCTAGACGTCCACCCACTCGAATTATGCCTGTATCATCAATGAATGGTGTCAAACTGCTAATTGAACTTGATGTGTCGAGTTCTTGATGATTTCTCAATTGTTTTACCTCACACCTAATGTCAGAAATCTGCATACTTTCTACGATGACAAAAAGTGCCTCATCCATTTCTTTAGGGTTGAGTGATATTTGTTGTTGTTGCCTCAAATTCCCTTTGCCTTTTGTGTGGTTTATAAATCGCAACATATATCCTATGATTCCTTTATTGTTCGGAAAGAGTTTCTATGCTTTATTGTAAACACTAATTCTCCGTTAATTAGTGGTTGCGGCAATTCTTTGTCTCTCTCTGCTGTAGCAATGGTGACGTACTTTGTTGTGACTCAATCGTCAAATTACAAATACTGATCTGCCTCAATAAAACAATTGAAGTTTACAGTCAAGCACAATTAAAAAATGAAACGGTCAGCTTGAAATAGCAAGTTAGCACGGGCCAACTACTTGAGCTGCGCTTCTTTTAACATAGCTCGAAAATGATCGCGGAAGTAAATTAACTCTTGTGGGTTGAATTGCAATGTAGTATGTTTGTTTCTAGGTTAATAAACCGCTTTTGTTGAATATATGTGTGTCGAAATATAACACGCGGAAATAAGTCAATTCGTGGTACCAACGGTGTCAAATATCGAGGTGACCAAACGAAGAATGTATATTTGTAAATAAACTAATATGCATGTTTGTATATTTAAGTAAGTTTGTATATTCAATCGTTTATAAATCTTAAACAAAAAACTGTGATATAAATAAGAGTAAAATGAATAAAGAAAGAAGAGTGTTAATTAAACATTAAAGCAGTGCAGTTTCATTAAAACTTTCAGGTACCATCGGTTCAGGAAAGCATTATTTGGTGAGTATACATATAACGATGCAACACGTAATATAAAGACGTTACACAATAGAGTTGTGTGGGTTCGACGGAGAACGCCACACAACATTATGGCGCAAAGGATAGTGATTCGAACTCGGTTAACCGTGTTAAAATAAATAAATAATAATGACTTCTCAAAGATTCTGCGACTCCGTAGCCAAAATCTTGTAGTTGACCGGAACCTCCAGCAGAATATGATTAAAAAGGTGTAAAACCAGTAAAAAATAAAAATTTGTAGATTAGATTACAAAATTATATTCCAAGAGAAACTATGGTAAAGGGCGGGATTGTTGTAGAACACAAAGAAAAATTTTAAAGACAACGAAAAGATAATGAAAATAGCTTCATAATAAAAAAAAACAAAATTCAGAATGAACATATGCGAGATAGCAAAAATAGTATCGGAGCTTGTGCCTCTATTTTCAGAAGCAGGCTCCGGTGAGCTACACGAGGAAGTGTATAAGATTATACTTGGAACAGAATTAGCTTTCCAAGGGGTAGGAGAAACGAATTTAGAAAAATGTATTCAGTCTGTGAAACTAAGACTTTATGGAGATGCTTTCAAGTAAGTAAGACCAAGACAATTTAATAATCTAAATGAAGTATTTATTAGGCCTGTGCGAGTTGTTAGATTTTCGAGTAACTCGGCTCGAGTCGAGTCGAGTTACTCGACTCGAAACTCGTATCGAATAACTCGTGTTTTCGAGTAACTCGAATTTTTGAGTAACTCGAAGTTTTTCGAGTTTTTGAGTGCTTTTACTTGTCAGTGGAAATATCCAGTAGAAAATTGGTCAACAGTATGTCGTTTTTCATCATAGGTATATTTGGTAACAATGGTTGTTTTGTGCTTTGATGTGTTGTTGTAAGGGAAGAAGGCGGAATTATTTTTTATTATGCCGAATTGCAAGATTAGAGTGCCTATTAAAAATCAAGACTAACGACATAATTTCAAGTCGCAGTATTATTTTTTTTGTAGATTTTGCAGATATTTTACTGTTTTGAAGGGGAGTTAGGCGTGGTCTTCAACCGATTCGTGTCATTCTTGAACGTGATTTTTATATAAACTTATATCGAAAAGCTATATTGAATTTTATTGTTATAGTTTAAAAATTCGCCTGTTATCATGATTACAGACAAACGAACGGAAAAGGCTAAATCGAATTAGGAGGAGATACTGATCTAAAATTTCCATAGAGCGTTAGCTTACGCTCTATAGAAAATATGCCGTATATAAGAAACCTCTGTGTATGTTATGGTAGTTTATGATAACATTATTCAATTTTTATTTTATTTAATCATAAACCACTTCCCTTGCTTGAATTTCCATATGAATGTTTTAGAAATATGTTTGCATTTCCTAGTGGGTTTCAATATTGCAACACTCATAAATCAAAGCTAATTACAGTGTAACAATTTACAAATTAATTATGTACATTTTATTTCCATGACTTCAAGTAGTTCCTTGAATTAATAAAATTAAATGTATGGCTTAGCTTTCATAAAGTATCATACATAATGAAGAGCAGGTTATTAAAATTTGACATACATAAATGTCATATATTAACCTTCACTCTCAGATTACATATATATATATTGATTTACACATGTAAGACACCTTTCAAGTTCTTCGTAACAACAAAAAAAAGCATAGAAATGTTTGCAGAGTGTTTTCTACATTGACTTTAACATTGTAAGCTCATTAGAATATTTTACCATTAAAATAACTTACATGTATATATATATTGAACATAGGTTTTATTTGTCTACTGGCATATTCATATTTGACACACGGTGCAATGTGTTCAAGGTTAAAATCAAAACCACTCTTCAAATAAATAACGTTATTTGTGCTGAGTTATTTTTGAACAGAGTTGCCATGTTTCATTAGAAACATTATTCTTTTACATTGAAATAAATTCAGGATTTCACTCATGCTTCAACTTGTCCCGTTATTCTGAAAAACATTGGCTTGAGATAAAGAACTCATTTCAAACATAATTGTGTTAGATAAAGGTTGAAATAAGTTCAGTTTTTTTAAAAGTTTTACAATGGCAGAGTTTGAAAATAACGCTCGTGGTCCTTGCATTGTATCTTTTTCTCTTCCTCTCTCTCATTATTTTGACTGGTTGGCTTAATATAATTCTCAGGATAAAAACATTGTCCTTGGATGCCTCGACCTAAATTCTCTATACAAATTATATGTACTTCCAGAGAGATGGCAACCCTTTTTTATTCTTTGAGTCATTCTTATGATGTTGTTCCGAGAAGATAGAGAAAAGACTCAGTCGAAAATACGTTAAAGAATCCAAACACTAACTTCCTCAATTTTTCTTTGCTGAGTTGCGTTTATTATTATTAAATTTATTCAACATACTTTTTGAAAAATTTTTGGAAACAAATTCAACATACTTTTTGAAAAATTTTTGGAAAAAAAAAATTCAACATACTTTTTGAAAATTTTTTGGAATAAAAACAAATTCCAAATTTCCATGCATATTTTTTGTTACATTTGGTCCCACTTGAAAAAAAAAATTAAACGTAAACCAATAAAAATTATGGGTAATAAAGCTTTTGTTTCTTCTGTAAAGTTATTAAATTGCATTTACAATGTTTTAACGTTTAGCCTTTGATATATACATAGCCCTTGATATTTTGTTAAGCTTGGTTTCCATCCTTTGATATAATAAAAATATAAATTTAATGCCCTATTTTTGCTAACCCAAACAGCTTGAAATATGAGTACAATTTCTTGGATAAAAATTTAAGTTTTCGGAGTTTAAGTCGTTAAAATAATATCTCTCTAGGATTGAGAGATTGAGGTAATGAGATTGCGGTTAAGTTATTAAAAAGATAATAAAAAATTGTAAGCAATCATTTTTATAATTTTATGCATTTATTGAAGATTGTGCATGACTCCAATGTTCCATTACTTTTATCTTCTTTTGTGCTTATTATGCCCTAATTGCTACTGGGTATGTATTATTGAGAGTGAAGTTGAGAACAAGCAAACAAAATAACTCGAGTAACTCGATAATTCTTCGAGTTGACTCGAGTAACTCGTTATTTCTAGTTATTCGAAAAACCGAGTTACTCGAATCGAAAATCGAGTCGAGTTGCACTACTCGACTCGACTCGAACTCGAAGCAACTCGCACAGGCCTAGTATTTATACTTATAAAGAAAACATATTTGGAACGAAAAGAATTATATGTTGTATGGCAGGAAAAACAGAAGACATTACAACAACTTGGTGAAGAAATACGACAATATGCAAGACGGTTAAGTGCTCTAAAAACAATAGCAGAAGATATCATTAATAACGAATACAAAGACGGTATGTCCGCACTTTTAAGTGAATTAAATAAAACTGTAATTACAACTTTCAGGGTTGGTCTGCAAGATTTAACTCTTAGAATACATATGCTAAGCGTTAAAACAGGAACATTTGAGAGTGTAGTGGAAGAAGCGATAAGTGCATTTGGGCTTATCGAAAGAGGGAAAAACACAAGACCAAATCAAAGGACATTTGGTATAAATTTCAGTAAAAATGATCACGACGTTGAGGCAGGTCAAAGGGCTTACTCATCATCAGAGAATCTGCCAGGAATTCAAATAACAAGAAATTATGAGGATAGAAGGTCTAGAAATGTTAACTTAACATGTTCATTTTGTAGTAGAATAGGGCACACAAGAGCTGAGTGCTACGCAGTAAAAAATCAAGTTTATTGTCAAAAGTGTAGAGATGGTCACGAATATAATTTAAATTGTTCAGCTAGCAAAAATATGAATAACAATGAAACAAATAGAAATCAAAGCAGTTATGACAGAAGTCAGAATAATTATAACATAAATCAAAAGAGGAATGGTTACATGATTCAAGTATCAAAGAAAGATGAGGTCAAATGTGAATGGTGTGCAAGTTTAGGACACAAAATGCAGGATTGTTTTGCAAAGAGAGAATACGATTCAAAACAAGGAAACTATCGGGGGCCCAGCCAAGGCCAATGACCTGGAAATCCAAAAATTAAGGAAAACTGGGCCAAGTAGGGTAGTCACAGATGATTTCACGTCAAAAAGGATTGTAAACATCTGTACACCAAGGAAAATAGGGAACAAAATACCAGAAAATCGTTCATCGATAGATAAGACCAAAGTTTTGTTAACTAATGAAATAACGGAAAACATCCCGACAGTAAATAGAACGTCAGAGGATAAAGCGAATTTTTTATTCAACGATTTTATTCAAACATCAAAGAATTAAAGGTAACAGAGCAAGAAAAAATAGTGTAGGATGATTTGACGTCGCAAAAGATAGTAAACATTCTCACCACTGGGTCAAAGACCGAAGTATCAACAGGTAAAGATACAGTAGAAATAGAAGCTATGTGAAATAGTTCTCAGGAAAGAGATAAAAATTAAGCAAACTCGTTACACAATAAGAATTTTACGCTTCAAAAAAGGAACGAAGAAGGTAGGAGTTTTGGTTTTCGCAAAGTCAATGATGTGTTCATAGAAATTCCCTGTAAGGATTCTATAGAAGGACGACTCATTTTACTTGTGGATACCGGGGCTGAAGCCAGTTTATTTAAACTGAATACATTAAAGAAAAATTTGAATAAAGATACAAGGGAAATTAAACAGTTGAGTGGAGCATTTTGAGGTTTTGTAGATACATTGGGGTCTGTAGAGATCCGACACGATAAGATAAAGAACTTAAGTTTTAAGTTACACGTAGTGGCACTAGAACAAGGGTTACCTGCAAATGGTATTTTAGGTCGGGACAGTTTGTGGAATAATTCAGTAATAGATGCGATTAATAAGACGTTAACAGTCTATGGTAAACACATGGAGACTAGGGTGAAATTACCTCTAAAACAAATAAACGAGATTAGTTCTTTAAGCTACAATAAGGAGATAAGAGTTAAAGCAAGAACAATACAAACGGTTGAAATTCCGATAAAAACAAATATTTTAGTTGTTGTAATCCATAAGCAAGAGATTATGCCGGGGGTTTAATTAGGTGAAACGTTAGGAAATGTGAAGAATAAAATGGCGTATGCAACAGTGCTAAATGCGAATAAGGATGGCTGTGTCATACCTAAGGATTTTAGACCAAATTTTTCAAATTTTAAAGAGTTCATAGTGGATGCGAGCTCGTCGTATAGTGCAAGGGAAATATACGTGAGAGAAAGGGTTAAAAGATTGATAGAAACAGTTAAATTCGACAAAAGTTTAAACACTAAAGAAAGAGCATCAATAGAAAATTTAGTAACGTCTTTTCATGATATTTTCTTGCTTGAAGGGGATAAATTGTCATGCACCTCTGTTTTAAAGCATGAGATTTAAATGAAAAGATATCAAGCTCCAATTAATCAGAGACAGTAAAGGTTACCACAAATGCATAGGGAGGAGATACAAAGACAAGTAAGTCCAAGCAAGCAAGTTCCCGTGGAATTCACCAAAGTTGCTAGTTCCAAAGAAAGCCGGAGAAGACGGACATAAAAAGTGGAGATTAGTTATTGATTTTAGAAAAGTAAACGAAGCCACAATGAAACAAGATTTCCCTTTTCCTTCAACGAAATTCTGGATCAGTTAGGTCATTGTAGATATTTTTCAACACTAGATCTAGATCTATTCACATTCCAAAGGCTTATGAATCACATACTAACAGGACTACAAGGGATAGATTGTTCTGTATATTTAGACGATATTGTAATATATGGTAAAAATTTACAGCAACATGAGGAAAGACTTGGAAGAGTTTTTCAGAAAATGAGGGAGAATTGTTTAAAGTTAACCACAGAGAAATGCCAATTTTTTCATCGTGAGATAGCATATTTAGGGCATAAATGTTCGGAAATGGAAGCTTTTCCAGAACCACAAAAACTGGAATGTGTGAAAAATATACCAGTCCCGAGAAATAGAAAGGAAGTTCAGGCATTTTTAGGTTTAGTAAATTACTATAGAAAATTTATAAAAAATATGTCACAAATCGTGTTACCAATAAATAATTTGCGTAAAAAGGACGTAAAGTTTCAATGGACAGATAACTGTCAGCAAGCTTTTCAGACGTTAAAGGAAGCAGTTACCTCGTCTCCAGTTTTAGCTTATCCAGATTTTGAAAAACCTTTCTTTTTACTACAGACGCCAGTGGAGAGGCACTAGGTGCGGTTTTATCACAAGGCAAAGTTGGCGAGGATAGGCCAATTGCATTCGCGAGTAGGGCATTAAATAGCGCAGAAAAACGCTATTCGACAATAGAAAAAGAATTTTTAGCAATTGTTTGTGCAACGAAAAATTTTAGGGCTTATCTGTTAGGAAGGCCTTTTAAGATATATACGGATCATCAACCATTGAGGGGAATAGCAAATCTGAAAGACCAAACATCGCGTTTAGCACGATTCCGGCATAAACTTTCAGAATACGAGTATGAAATTATATATAAACCAGGTAAACGAAATTTAAATGCGGATGCGCTTAGTAGGATACCCCAACAACAGCAGGATATAGCAATAGTTCAAACAAGGTCAAAGGCTAAAGAACAAGAAAAGAAAATTGAAACGGAAGAAACTGCAGAGAAATCTAGTGAACAATATGATGAGGTGGTAGACCATCAGAATAAAGAAATAGTAATTCTTACCGATCCACAAGACATTAAAAGAATTTTGAGGGATTTTCATGATCTACCACTGGGTGGGCACCAAGGAGCTTTAAGAACCTATTTCAGAATAAGGCAAGAATATAAATGGAAAGGGATGCAAAAGCAAATCAAGGAATATGTTAAGAAATGTCAAAAATGCCAGGTAAATAAATGTTCTAAATTACACCGAAGCGTCCATTTGATAAAGTTTATATGGACATAGTAGGTATCCTGCCAGAGACTGTGTCAGGAAATAAATACATACTAACTTTTCAAGATGATTTTTCAAAATATATGGCATGTGTCGCAATACCAGATGCTGAAGCTAGTACAGTATCAAAAGCGTTCTTCGACGAAATTATAACTCGTCACAATACTCCGAAAGTTCTGATTACCGATAATGGTTCAAATTTTGTGTCGAAATTATTTTCGGATGTGTGTAAAATGTTACACTGAGAAAAAAAACATACTTTAAAATTAAACAAAAAATTTTAAAATAGAAATTTAACGCCTTTGCGTTTCTACAAAACAAATTATAAAACAAATGTGTTGAATTTTCAACTACCTATAAACTCATTTCTTTTTTTAATCTTCTCTTATTATTTCTTTGAAAAAACAAACAAAAATTTGAATACAATGACAATTTTTGAATTTTTTGAATTAGTTTGACATATATTGAACATATAATAAAATAAAAACTAATCAATTAAATATTAAAATATTTAAAATGCAATCTTCATCGAATTGAAATAACATTTGGTATTCGGAGGGTCCCGGAGGTAGCTGGTTGTAAATCTGATGCTAAAAACTCGGTAAAGCTAAAAAAATGGCATCGAAAAAAATATGCTTTAAAATATGTGTTTTAATTTTAAAATTTTTGTTTTAAATATGTTTTTCATAACAAAAACACTGTTTTAAAAACAAAAATTTTTGTTTTGAATTTAACTTTAAAAACAGTTGTGTTTAATTTTAATGAATTTGTTTCAAGCTGTATTTCAAAAACAAATTCGTTATATATGAACACAATTTCATTTAATTTTAACACATTTTTTCCTCAGTGTAGGAATTAAGAAATTACACTTAACTCCATACCACCCACAGGCTAATGGCTCATTGGAAAGAAGCCATCGTCCATTAGCAGAATACTTACGAAGTTTTGCAAAAGAAGATGGGTCAAACTGGGACCAGTGGTTAACATCTGCCATGCATGTGCACAATAACACACCGCACATGAGCACCAAAAAAAACTCCGTTCAAAACTTTATATGAGTTTAATTCAGAAATGCCAACTAATGTCAAACGTAAATGTAGTCCGGTGTATAACACCGAAGATCCTTCAAAAATCCTTAAATACCAAATCCAAAGAACTCACGAACTAGTGAGACAGAACCAGAAGCGAGCAAAAGAATTATCAAAAATACAGTATGATAACTTTTTAAATCCTGTAGAATTTAAAATTGGTAACAAAGTACTGATGAAAAATCAGGCTAGAAAGAATAAATTTTCACAAATATGGATAGGCCCATATGAGGTCATAGCAATAAAAAGTCCGGTTACCACTGAGATTTGAATAAAAGGAAAAGCTAAGAAAATACATTATAACTTACTGAAGTTGTTTCACAGTAATTAAATTATGTTATAAAAATAAAAATTAAATTAAATTAAAATTAGAATTACATTAAAAAATTCAATCAAACATTAAATTAAACCAAAAATATGAAAATAAAATCAAACAAAACTAAATAAGTTTCATTAACCAGAGATATTGAATTTTTTTTTGAGATGAAAAAAAAATTTTTTTTTTAAATTCGTTGAGATAAAGGTATTCATTAATTTTTTTTAATTTAACAAAGGCATTTAAAAATTAAATTTTTAATTTTTGAAAAGAAGTTTTCAAACATTAAATGAAAAGAAAATTGGTTTTAATCAATAAACAATTTCAAATAAATTATATGTTAATAGAGGGTTAAAATACAAAAGATTAAAAAGTTGTAAGAGATATTTAAGAAATTAAATTAAAATTATACAAGAGAAAACTCACAAATTTAATTTACCATACTACAAGATAAAAATTAATATTAACGATAAGATTTTTATAAAAATCAAAACTACACATTTATTACACGAAACTTTTCCGTATCAATGATCGTGGTCCTAGTTGTGGTTCGAGTTGTCGGTAGCAGCAATAAAACTGAGTCGATCTGGTGGACAACACTATACAAGAGAAAGGAGCTATTCTGACAAAGTTCGAGGCTTAAGCCGTAAAAAAGATAAAAGTATCAAAGGCTAAAAAATTAAGCATAACAAGTTTCAAGTAAAACAAATAAGAAAGCAGTAAAAAAAAAAAACAACAAGAAAATATACAAGCTCTTAAATGTTTGTGCAAGGTTGAGGGTTACAAAGTGTTATTAAAAATTTGAAATTACAGCGACAGATTGTATACACAACGAACAATTTTTTATTTAAGCGAGAAAATCAATCAAGTCGTAAGATTTCTTTATGATTGAAAGGCTTACAAGCACAACGTTTAAGAATGAATTCGGATATGCATAATTTGTTATTACAAAATGCATTCTGGTTTAAGAAAACCACGAAAGTACGTCTTTAATGTGAAATACCTGCATTTAGTTCATACCTTTCTAACAAAACGCTTAATCAGAACGAAACCAAAGCGTTTGATAAATTAATAGAGTCGCTTCCCAATTAACAACACTAGCAAACATAGCTTGTCATAACTAAAAGCAAACTTTAATATAAGCTTACGAAAATATGAACAACACAAAACACGAACTAAAAACGAAAATTGGCATCTTGTTCGTAACTTCAAGACTTTACCGAAGTAAATTAGTTTAAATACTTCAGTAGAGAAGAAAAGGGGTGTAACATATACTTGTCAGTGACGATTATCAAATGATAATCAAAGATAGAAAATCAGCAGAGTCCTCATAATAATGCCAGGAAGAAGAACAACTTCATAGACAAACAAATAAATAATCATCAAAATTACTAGGACCCACGAACAGATACACATAAATAAATTAAAGAATATAAGATAGCGTATATAAAAGTTATTAAGCACACAAAAACAATATTAAAAAACTATGTAAAAATGCAAGAAATTTTTAAAAATTAACTGTAAAACTATGCCTTTCTCTTCTCACATGTAAGAACTTAAAGTTTGAAGAAAATTAAACCTCTTCCAGGTAAAAATTTTCTTTCATAAGGGGGAAGGAAACCAACAATAAAATTTGTCATATAATTACGATTATGCATAAATATAAAATCAAAAATCCTTCATTTAAGAGAATATACACAACAACAAAAGAGAAAAGAGTGTATAAAATAAGAAAAATAAATGTTTAAAAGTTAAATATAATATACAAATTTCTATTAAGAATAATTATTATTAAAAACAAAATTAAAAAATTGTTACTAACAAAAAAAAAAATTTAAAATTAAAAAAAACACTGAATATAAAAATTGCATATAAAATTCAAAGAAATCTATATTCGAAAAAGGGTTAACATATTAATGTATTAAAGATTGAAATGAACCTAACATACATACATAATGCAAAATTCTGATAAATTCATGTGATGAAAAATTATTGCTTAATGAATAGCATAATTTTTCTTTGTCAAAACGGGGAGAAATGTTGTGACTCAATCGTCACAAGCGACGTTTATTTGTTTTTCATATTATAAATTACAAATACTGATCTGCCTCAATAATAAGTGAAGCGATCAGCGTTTTTGCAATGCTTACCAATTGAAGTTTACAGTCAAGCACCGAACAATTAAAAAAACGGCCAGCTTAAAATAGCAAGTAAGCACGGGCCAGCTACTTGAGCTGCGCTTCTGTTAACATAGCTCGAAAATGATCGCGGAAGTAAATGAACTCTTGTTGGTTGAATTGCAATGTAGTATGTTTGTTTCTAGGCTAATAGGCCGCTGTTGTTGAAAATAAACAAACAAACAAACAAATTGGCCATTTCAGCCCTTGAAAGGACTTTGACCGAGCTTTTTATGATCAATTGTGTTGTGTGTGTTATTAAATGTTTGCACACAATTGACCGAGAACTGGACCTACAAGTCTTATGCCGACTCCGAACGGTTAAAGTTCATATTCTCAAGAAGCTTTACATGGCATTATTTACTCTCTTAGGTTTGCCATTGTCTGCCAATTCGTGGTGCCAACGGTGTCAAATATCGAGGTGACCAAACGAAGAATGTATATTTGTAAATAAACTCATATGTTTGTTTGTATTTTTAAGTAAGTTTGTAACGAACTTCAATGCTGCGACTGACCATTTAAACCTTCACTTCTAGCTGCGAGGCCATTACGTTGAAACTAGTTTTATGTTGATAGCTTTGCTAAGTATGTGGTATTCCTCTCTCGGTCTCTCTTCCGTCTTGATGCTATCGCTTGCAGCATACTGGTTATGTGTATGTGTGTGCCAGAACTGGTTTTTGCTCACTGCTTCTTTGCTGAGTATGTTTTATTCCTCTCTCTCTCTCTTCAGTTTTAATAATATCGCCTGCGGCATACCATTTATGTGTGTGTGTGTGTCAAAACTGGTTTAATGTTTATATGAATTTAAAAAAAAGACTATGTACAATTAAATAAAAATGTAAATTTAATTTTGTTGTTACAAGTTTGTATATTCAATCGTTTATAAATCTTAAACTAAAAACTGTGCTTTTAATAAGTAAAATTAATAAAAAAAAAAGAGTGTTAATTAAACAATAAAGAAGTGCAGTTTCATTAAAACTTTCAGGTACCATCGGTTCAGGAAAGCATTATTTGGTGAGTATACATATAACGATGTAATTCGTAATATAACGACGTCACACAACAGAGTTGTGTAGGTTCGACGGAGAACGCCACACAACAATTTGCTGGGCAATACTGTTAATTTTTGTTTTCTTTTTCCATGTCGTTCGGAATTTGCAGTTGAGCCTTAAAACGTCGAGGCCACAAGTCCTGTCTCCCATGCAAGAAAATGGTCCTTGAAACCATAGTTCACATGCTGCAAGAGCTTTTTTTTTATTAACATGCAATAACAATAGAGTTCAGCTACTACAGCTTTTTCGCACATTCTCAGCATTAATCTATTTGAAGCCACAATCCAAATCTCATTGAAATATTTCAATGTTATGAATTCCAGTGGCTCCAAACAAATTAATGTGGGAAAAATTTACCCACCACAGAATGGATTGGGCTCAGGGACAACACAGGACATAACAACTAACCATGCATACACAAACACAGATCTAATTACACAATAGTTTTCAATCAACTTTTGAGTTGACCTTTTGACAAACTAACATCAAAAAATGTACAGTTGTTAACAGAGGCACTCATGCGGTTCAAGGGAGCAGTAGCCATGTAATTTGTTCTACTAAATGGTAGATAAATTAAGTTGTTAGCATTTCTACTACTACTACGGTTAGAGTTAAAGTTTATAAGAGAAAGTAATTCCGGACAATCGAATACACCGGTTATGAGTTGGTGTAAATAGAAGATATCCGCAGACTTCCTTCGTTCACTTAAAGATTGCATTTTTAAAAGTTTAAAACGATCCTCGTAAGGAGGAAGGTTCAAAAAATCAATCCCACCTAAGCCCCTAAAAGCAAACCGAACAAAACGTTTTTGGATTCTCTCTATACTTTCAACATGCACACTATAACTTGGGGACCAAACTTGACTTGCGTACTCCAAGTGAGGGCGCACTATTGCATAATACAACGTTGTGGTTGTAATCATGCTATTGAATTCTTTGGCCCAGCGTTTTATAAATCCAAACATTGAAGATGCTTTTTTACAAATGTAATCAATATGATTGTTGAACGATAGCTTAGAATCCATGCATATACCAAGGTCTTTGACGGCCTCAACACGATTTAAAGCAGTATCTTTAATATTGTAGTCAAACATTAAATTGTTCCTTTTGCGCGAAAAGGTCATAGTTTGGCATTTAACAGGATTTAGAAACATATTATTTTTAAAGCACCAAACTTCAAAAGATTTCAGGTCAGCCTGGAGTAGGTTGGAGTCGTTTTTAGCATTTATTGATCTGTATATTTTCATATCATCTGCATAAATTAACAGTTGAGAGTGTTTAATAATTTGAGTAACATCATTTATTGCTAAAATAAACAGAAGTGGACCTAAGTGACTGCCTTGAGGAACACCTGATTCCGCAACAAATTCAGGAGACAGAACCCCTCGGAATCGTATTTGATAAGATCGTTTTGTCAAATACGATTTAATCCAGCTGATAAAATATTGTGGAAATCCCAATAACTTGAGTTTAAATAAAATTAAATTATGTGGTAATTTATCAAACGCTTTACTAAAGTCAGTGTAAATGCAGTCGACCTGGTAACCTGATTCAATTGTATTAAGGCAGAAAGATGTAAAATCGAGAAGGTTGGACACAGTGGATCTACCATTAACAAAACCATGCTGACGAATTGTTACGACTTCTACACAATGAATTTTAACACGATCGTACACAATTCGCTCAAAAAGTTTGGGAATCGACGAAAGCTTAGCGATGGGCCTATATATAGGACTTATAAATGATTCTTTCCAAAAAACTGAAAAATAACTTTCTGTAATTGATTTGTTAAATAATAAAGAAAGTGGTTGACATAAAACGGAACCGCATTGAGTTAGCAATGCGGCAGGAATTCTATCGGGTCCAGCGCCAAAATCTTCACCGAGTGTCCCAATATAGTTTAAAATATCCTCAGAGGTGAAGGATATATACTCCAAAGAGACCCTGGGTGAAGAGTTCATATAGTCAAAATACCCTTCATCATGATTAAAAGAATCTGAACAAAAAGATTGGCAAAAAGGCCGTAAATCCATCAAGAGTTTTGAAGGATGAAGGAAATCCATCAGATTTTTTCTTAGTATTTATGAACCCCCAAAATCTCTTTGGATCAGACAATATTCTCAGCTTAATATTGTCTAAATATTCATTATACAATATAGCTGAGAGATTCTGAAATTCCAGAAACAAACGTTTGTAGGTTTCTAGGTCACTTGAGCCCAAACTACAGACATATCTCTTCCAAGCCCTATTCCTGTTATTGCGAAGTGTTTTTAATTCCTTTGTGTACCAAGGGTACGCCGAGTTTTTCGCAAATTTGAGGCTTTATGGTACGGACTGAGAAATTACAGCAAAGAGTTCCAAATGAAAAAAATTAATGGACTCATTAAGATTATGTCCATTTATATATTCTAAAATTACGTTAACTTTACTATTAAGTAATTGATTCAACTTCAAAAAGTCAGCTTTTTTTAAATTGAATTCATAAACCTTGTCCATTGAACTCGAATTCACTATATTCTCTCTATCCGATTTATACCAAATACTCAATGGTGGATGATATACATCAATAGTAGTAAGAGCATAGAAGGCCCTCTTAACAATGACATTGTTACTGTCCGTAGTTAAGACCAGGTCAAGAAGTCTTTCCAGACTATTATAAATACAACTCACTTGTTGTAAGTCAGAACATATACTATCAACGAATATATGCTCTCCGAGAGTCTTCGCATTTGATGCACAAAAAAAATGTATCATCGTCAGAAGAATGCCATTTAAAGTTAGGCAGATTAAAATCGCCCAACAATAAAATGTCGTCATTAACATCAAGAATATTAAGAATAAAGTCTAGACAATCTGCAAGACTTGTATAGACCTCTGCACTACTGTTTGGTGGAACATATGCATTAATTATGTATACATTTGAGCTACAATGTACAATAGGGCGTATCGAAAAATTTAGATCGTATTCTAAGAGGCCTCAAAAGTTGCATAGGCTTGTCAAGATCAACCAAAAAAAATTTTATAAAAAATAAAGGACATCTTCCTGCCCCGCAAGGACTAAATTGTTTGTTGGGAAAAACATTAAAAAATAACGATCTTAAAATGCTTTGATTTTTTTAAGAAAAACCACATATGTCTTAAAGCAAAAGTAATAATGCAGTTTAACTAACAATTTCTTGCCACACACTGTGCTACTCATGATTTTTACCAACAGTTTCCTGTATGAAGGATATTCGAAGCGAAAGTTGTACTTGGGATAGCACAAGACTTTTGATTGTAAGCATTGGTTATAAATTTTGGTGGTTCTGTTTATAGTGTTGATGTATTCCATATATATCATGAATTAATAATTTGCATAGTTTTTGTAATTGTATTCTCTTGTTTTAGAGAAATGTATACTAAAACGCAATTTTTTCACTTTTTCAAAAAAATTAATATAAGATTTTATGCCAAGTGATTCAGAAGTGGTGTCGAAGATAATCTTCTCAATTTGAGTTTTTTAAAAATTTCTGAACATGATACTGCCTAAAAATATTTATTTAATATTTCAGCTTAAGACCACGATTTTTTTTTCTATTTGGATATTTTAAAAAAAAGTTATTTCCTAGCATCAAATTTCTCAATTTGAGTTATGTCTCCTTTATGGTTATAATTTCATTAAAACACATTTTAAAAACAATTGTTTAGTCTTTTGAGACCGACTGAATGGCATAAAATGTATTTTAACGATATTATAACCATAAAGAAGATAAACTCAAATTGAGAAATTTGATGGTACGAATTAAAATTTTTTTAAGTATTAAAATATAAAAAAAAATCGTGGTCTAAGCCTGGCATATTAAATGCATATTTTAAGGTAGGGTCATGTACAGAAATATTTGAAAAATCCAAATTGAGAAAATTATCTTCGACACAATTTCTTATGCCCGTGATATAAAATCTAATATTAATTTTTTTGAAAAAGTTAAAAAATTGCGTTCTAGTATACATTTCTCTAAAACAAGAGAATTGATATGCAAAAACTATGCAAATTATTAATTCATCATATTTTAGAAACACGCCAACACTATAATCAATGCCATCAAAATTTAGACTCAATGGTTACAACCAAAAGTTATGTGTTATCTCGAGTATAACTTTCGCTTCGAATATCCTTCAAACAGGATACTGTGGGTAAAAATCGTGAGTATCATCGTGTTCGGTGAGATATTGCTAGTTAAACTGTATTAATATTTTTTCCTTTAGACATATGTAGTTTTTTTTACAAAAATAAAAGCATTTTAAGATCGTTATTTTTTACTGTTTTTCTGAAAAAACAACTTTGTCCTTGCGGGGCAGGAAGATGTCCTTTTATTTTCATAAAATTTTTTTTGGCAGATCTTGACAACCACATGAAACTTTTGAGACCTCTTAGAATGTGAAATTCGAAAAAAAATGTAATTCGATACGCCCTAATGTACAACCTTTACGCATATTAGCTCAATATTAGAGGCGCAGGGAATATCAACAAAGGAACTGACAAAACAGTTCCTTACAGCTATAAGAACATCACCACCAACAGAAGGAATATTGCTGGAGTGTCTGTCCTTTCTAAATACTTGGAAACTATTGTCAAACAACTCCAAGGCAGTAATGTCTTCATTCAACCACGTTTCAGTTAACGCGATAATATCTTCAGAACAATTCTGAGTCGACAGAAATATGTCCCGCGTTTTAGAACGCAATCCCCTACATTTTGATAGTAAAGGGATAACCTATTTAGTTTTTTTGGGTCTGACGGGCGATGTTATTCGACCTCCTAGACTTATTTTTAGGTTTGAACTCAGACACGAGAATATTATCGGCCCACTTATTAGAATTAAGAACAGCTGCAAAATCTTCAGCTGCAACTGTGAGAATAAAGGAGGCGTGGGTGGGCTTATTGCCAAGTTTTTTACATGAACGAAAAGCATTTTGGGGTAATAAATTACACAGTTCGACAAACGTCAAAATATTGTTAGTTGATGTGTCGGGTTGTAATCTAGAGATAAAAATGTTCTTAGTCCTCGAAACTGCCTTTAGAGTAATAAACTCAGGTAGAGGTTGAACAGCAATAGCTTGAGCTGCCAAATTATCGCTTGAATTTTCTACTGAAGTTTCCGGTACAGCATTTTCATTAGCTGCAGAAGTAATTGAAGCTTCAGGTAAAGGAATATTCATCTGAGATACAATAATTATATTATCAATATCATTCGTATGAATATTGGAGGCCTGTGACGAGGAAGTGGGAACTGAAAGCCGCTTAGCCTGGGGACTAAAAGACCCACTTTGGTTGGCACGTTTGCGCTTATTATTTTTCTTCTTATTCTTAGAGTTATTACTCTGTCTTTGTGCTAAGCCCTCATCAGGAACATCGCTTGAGGATTGTTTTACTGAGACAAGAGTTTCAGAATCCGTCAAAGGAATGTCACTTATTGGCGAAGAAATTTTTTCCGTCATATTGCTGCAGTAGTCGGCATTTAATTCGCTTAATGAATTCAAAATGAATTTAAAATTATTATTAAGCAAGTTAAGGCTTTCCCCGAAAAGCTTAATTTTTGAATATAATTCTGCTGGGGAAACGACCCTGCACGTAGGGCAGTACCAACGAAGTCCCGAGTGTACCGAAAGTAAATCATGTACACACGAATTGGAAATGTTAGCACAAGACGCATGAAACATTTGCTCGCATGGGCCAGAACAATGAAACATAGTACTTAATATGTTCTGACTTTTGCATTGCCCATTTAAGGAACAAGCAGCAAAATTTTCGACTTGAAAATATTCCATGCTTTAAAACTTAATTTAAATAGAGCAAAAATGTTCAATGCACGCTTGTAAGGGTTAAGCAGCACAGAGCCTTACAGTTAAAAAACAAAAACAAACACTGTGTCTACGCTGTACAAGTACGGACACCGCACAAAGAAGAACACGAAAATCTATCAAAACAAGCACAATTTAAGCAGCAACTAAGTGCGCTTAAAATATTATTTTATAATTTACTAGCAATTCCCGGTGCGCGTTGCTACACCCGACACCTATATTGGAAAAGTATAAATATATGGCGAAACCCGGTGCACTTCGTTACACTGAAGAAAAATTGTGAAATTATACTATTTCGGTTACAAAAAGATTATATGAAAGCTTTTACTACTAATGATTCAAACTTTAACATAACGTTAATGTTGCATCAGTTCAGTTTGTATCAATGCTGAAAAATTCACACATTTGTTTTAGCAATTTATAAGACACAGTAAAGTGAAACCAAGTGTTTTTTTTTGTATGAAATCTTAAAAAATAGTTGTATTTCGAACTTTATGATTTCTTATCACCGAACTCAATCCAATACATTTTGATAAACAATATTTTTTGTTTTTCCATCCGGTGCGTAAATAAATAAAGTGCTTGGAATGCCAACTCTTGAACAGGCAACGTATAATTGACCGTGCAAGAAACACGGCTGTTCCAAATTTAATCCGCATACTTGAAGCGTTTGTCCTTGCGCCTTATTGATGGACATGGCAAATGACAGACGCACCGGAAATTGTAAACGCTTGAATTCGAATGGCATATCTGTTGGTATCAGCGGAATACGCGGTATGAGTACAATTTCGCCTTTAGCTTTTCCAGTCAATATTATTGCTTCAATCAAATTCGGCATCAATTTTTTTACAGCCAATCTGGTGCCATTGCACAGTTTTGGTGCGTTTAAATTCCGTAGCAAAATGATTGATGAGCCGGCCTTTAAATTTAAACAATGCGGTGGCATACCAGGTGGTTCTAATGAATTTAAAAATTTGTTGGTGCCAAAATTGCGCGTTCTCTCAACCAATTGTGATCTCTGTAATTTTGTACAATATTTGGAAAAACGCGTTCAATCAGTTCTTCTTTTGATTTGAGAATTGTACAGAAATTATCTGGCAAAGTAATCAAACCATTTGCATTATCGATTTGAACTTTTCCATTGCCGATTTCTAACAATTGTTTCGAGAAACGATCTGCAGATTGATCATTGTGCAACTGAACACGCATATTTATGTGCAATGTCAATTTTTGGACATATCGCCACAGAAAGGAAGACTTCAAGCATGCATTAATTTCATCCGCTGGTGAGGATCGTGCAATCACGGGCAATGTTTGTCGAAAATCACCAGACAATAATATCAATGCACCACCGAAAAGTTGTTGATTGCCACGTAAATCTTTCATTGTACGATATCTCCAATTGTCTCCAGTGATTTTTTGTGGCTCATTGAACATTCATCTAATAGAACAATTGCTGCTTGTAAGTAATACAATTATCCAAAAGAATTTGCTTCGGCAAAATTTATGTCTGTTTACGTCGGAATCCAAATGAAAAATAAAGAACACCGGGTACATTGGGCGGTGTGAATAAAAAATAAACAAGTGTCTTCTGATATGTGACATCTTGAAAACTTCAAAAGTGTCAAGTGTGAAAATGAAATTTAATATCGATAATTAATAATATTGATATTATCGATATTGTAGACAATTTTTCTTTATGTAAAAAACTTTTGTAGACTATTACAAACATTTAAAAAAAAAATCAGCGCAGGCGTTCTGCGATTTTAGATATATATATCAAAACAGTGGGCGCAAAAGTGGGCGTGGTCAATTTTTCTTTCAGTAAACACTTAAATTGGATTACTACGAACATTTGAAAAAAAAATTATCCAAATCGGTCCAGCCGTTTTCCGATTTTAGATAAATCGAAAAAAGTGGGCGCAAAAGTGGGCGTGGTCAATTTTTCTTTCCGACAAAACTTAAATTGGATTACTTCGAACATTTGAAAAAAATTATCCAAATCGGTCCAGCCGTTTTCCGATTTTAGATAAATCAAAAAAAGTGGGCGCAAAAGTGGACGTGGTCAATTTTTCTTTCCTTAAAAACCTAACTTGGACTAAAACGAACATTTTAAAAAAAAAATTATCCAAATCGGTCCAGCCGTTCTGAAGTGATGCGATTTCAACCAAACGTACACTTCTTTTTATATATATAGATATCAAAACAGTGGGCGCAAAAGTGGGCGTGGTCAATTTTTCTTTCAGTAAACACTTAAATTGGATTACTACGAACATTTGAAAAAAAAATTATCCAAATCGGTCCAGCCGTTTTCTGATTTTAGATAAATCGAAAAAAGTGGGCGCAAAAGTGGGCGTGGTCAATTTTTCTTTCCGACAAAACTTAAATTGGATTACTTCGAACATTTGAAAAAAATTATCCAAATCGGTCTAGCCGTTTTCCGATTTTAGATAAATCAAAACAAGTGGGCGCAAAAGTGGGCGTGGTCAATTTTTCTTTCCTTAAAAACCTAACTTGGACTAAAACGAACATTTTAAAAAAAAAATTATCCAAATCGGTCCAGCCGTTCTGAAGTGATGGGATTTCAACCAAACGTACACTTCTTTTTATATATATAGATTACTACAACGTTAAAAAACACGATAAATAAATTAATTTAAACAAACGATTAGCACAATACTAAACACAATTACTTACGACGATTACTTGGTAGTAAATTTTATTTTTTTTTGATATTTAATAATTACAAATCTAAAAAATATAAACACGTTATTAACACAACACAGCACAACAACCGACAACGACCAAGGGACGAGATCAACTAATATATTTATTATATATTATATATTATTTACATAATGTTCACATACAAGATATGTCTTTTGAATGCAGTAAGAATAACAAGAATAATAACAACGAGTTATAATCAACAAATAAATAATTTATAAATTAAAACTTAAAACAACAAATTAATATTATATCAGAAATTTAAAAATTAAAAAAGAGTACAAAAAATGAAGATAGCTTTTAAGATTAAGACAAACAAAAATAATAACAACAAGTTATTATCAAGAAATAAATATTTTAAAAATTAAAACTTAAAACAATAAATTGATATTAAATGAGGAAATTTAAGAAATTAAAATATGTTTATAGAATTAGATAAGTTAAAAAAGAGATAGAATTAAGAAAAAATTTTGAAGATTTCATGCTTAAACTTGTTCGTGATACATTTGACAGCTGGTGGCAAAGAATTCTATATTCTGATGGCGTTCACGAAAAAAAGTCTACTGGGGCTTAAAAAATTATATTCAGGGATTAAGAGCTTATAGTTTCTAGTTGATCTACAGAACTGAAGTTTATTATAAAAGTATGCAGGAGCTTGTGTGATAATCAAGCTGTGCAAGAAAATACATTTTCTAGCATCCAAATAATTTAGAATATTGCAACCTAGTAATTGATTACTCAGATGACTAATCCTATCGAATTTTTTAAGACCATTGACATATCTAATCGCATTATTGAAAGCAAGTTGTAGCTTATGCTTTGACCTGGAATCAAGTTTGCTGTACACCACTTCTGAGTACGATATAATAGGCATTATAAGCTGGATAACTATCTTTCTCCTGGTTTCAACCAGAGATAAAGAGATGGGAAACTTCTTTTTAGCAATGACTTTTTCCATGTTTCCCGCCATATTCATGCTTCTTCTCTAACTTTTTGTATACTTTTCGAAGGCTCATGTATTGTGTACGCGATTCACCTCATAGTTGTCAAATATTATTGTCAGAGTCTATGAATAGGGTTGCAATGCAAAAAAAAATAAAATGTACTCTTAAATCAAAATTGCTTTGAACTAAAACGTTGTAAGAGGTGGTCTTATGGCATTTTCTTTTCTCTCTAAAAGAAATAAAGAAATCATTACATTTTTCTATTGACTCTCTATGCAGAGAGTGCAGAATATTTTCAATTTTATCTTGAATTCAACAATTTTTACCTATTCTTAGTCGAGATAAGAGCGAAAAAGCAACATTTTGCATAATTCTATTTTATGGCCCATACCTCTTTATTTTGTTTTCGAGTTGAATTATATGTATATAGGCTTCTTAATCTCAATGAGGGTAAAATAAAAGATGCTCTTTTATAGCTAAGGAGATAAAATTCATCAAAGTTTGGAAAATTAAATAATTTTTTGCCGAATATTCACTTCATAACAACAAATTCAAATGGTAAACTTACTTCAATAATTAACTTATTTTAACATTAAATTTAACGTTTTAAGCAAAGTTGTGCCAAAATGCAACGCACTCATACTTTTACTTTAAGCTGCTCATGGCCTTCAAGATTGAATATTTGAAAATAAAAGTCTTTTAAATATTTAAGTGAAATTTATTGATAATTTTGTGTTAAGTTTTATTACGATTATTTATTAATTTAAGATCCTGAATTCACAGATATATATATGATGTCTTCTAAATGAGAGAATTTTTATTTTAAAGAAGAAATTCATTAAATTTAAAAATCTTTTTTTTACACTTTCGCCCTGTTTAGCAAGAGTCTTATGAAGATCCTTACTCAATATTTAAATCGCTTTCCTAATATGTAATATGTACAAAGCGATATCTTATTTAACAACTTCAAAGTAGTTAACTAATTATTGGTGATTGGAAAATCTTAGTTATTCAATGAGATGAAACATAATTATTTTTGTGTCAAGCGAAAGCTTCATCGATTACTTCCAATGACATGTCTTTATAGAAATAATAGGTTCCGCAAGCGAGATGGTAATCCATGATTCAAATTTTTGGGATTACTTTATCGATTACATGTTAGCAAGGATTTTGCTGTGGCTTAAATGAAATATCAATAATAATGTTAATTTATTTCTTAACATTTCACTTTTCTGTTCCTTTAGTTTGTAGCATTTGAGGACAGAATATTTAGAGGAAACTACAATTAATCTTACTTTTGAGATCAAAATTTCAGAGAAAAGATCACGATTCAATTTAAAAAGATATTTTTTTTGAGAAAAGAACCGAAAAACTGCTAATTCTTAATAAGGGCAGAAATAATGTTAAATTGTTCTGCGCCTTGATGTTATACCTAATGGAGACGTCCTGTAACGCATACCCGACCTATATAAAATTATTTTCAATGAAATAGTACTTGTACAGTACTATTATAAATTCGTACTTATTAATTCATATCGAAAAAACCTACTCCAAATAATAGAAAACTACGTTTTCAAGCAACACTGCAGTTAAGATTCAGGCCGTGGTGGCTTTCAGATTAAAACAGTGACCGCCTTCAGACGATACAAATGCTCTGGTAGAGATTCTTAACTTAGCGCTTTTTTTCTATAACTGAATTGTTAAGACTTTTTTTACACTTCAAAAATATTGAAAAATTGTTCGAATGCAAGTCCAAGTATCAAATAACAACGAATAAACATACTGCGGTCGTTAAAATGCATATTTGATGAGAATTTTTTAAAAATTTATTTATTTAAAGTGATGAAAATAAATTATATTTTCGTAAGTGTTCCAAACTGTTGGCTTACTGTCTTACATATCACCAGTTTGACAACTATTATGACGTGTCAAGTATCAAATATTCAGCGAAAAATCTAATGCAGTTCGTTGAATGTGACCAAGGCTCGCTTTCGGTGAATAAATCTCCTTGTGGTGAGAATCGGTTTGCCTCCCTAGGAGTGAACTCCTCCCTACTGGTGAGTGTATAAAAAAATTTTACTAACACATTCATATGATTTACGTTGGTATTGGCGTAATTTCGACAGAAGACTATCTCTTTCTTGACGAATTTTGTTTAAGTTTCCCATCTCTTTATCTCTGGTTTCAACAGGCACAAAAGATGCAGATCGTCTCAAATTCCGAAGGATGTAGTAAACCTTACAAACAACGGAATTTATATGATCATCACAAGAAAGAGAGGAATTGATTTAGAATCCAAGATTTTTGACCTTAGTCACGTAGACATTGTGACTCATTGTGAATTGTAGACATAAACCATTTAGTTTAATGCAGGTATATTATGGACTAATCGGCAAGACATATGACTTAAGCGGATTGATTCTAAGCTTATTAGCCGTAGCCCAATCTGATATATTACTCAGATCTTCATTCAACTTTATACATAAATCATCAACAAGACTAATAGGTTTGGATAGGTACAGTGGCGTAGCTAGGGTTGGTGGCACCCGGGGCGGAAACTAAATTGTGCACCCCTTAAGAAGGTTATTGTTTACGAGACCACGTAACCCTGTGGTCACTGAACACAGCCGCACCCCACCATCTACCCGCCGTTGTGGCAAACAGGGCGCTGCCGTCATCACGGAGGTCGGCTCGCTGTGCACCTTCGTGATGAACAAAAGAGCAGAAGCAGAGATTTTTCTGAAGAAAAGGCGAAGACGGACATCTTATAAAACCCACCCCAAAAACTAAGTCGAAGACGGAAATATTGAGATCCTCAACCGACCCAAAAAGAAGAAATCGACCCAACAAAGACAAGCTTTCAACATCAACATCAACATCAACAGCAATAGAAACGATCGGAATACCATCAAACAACCCATCACCCACAACATCAACATCAACATCAACATCAACATCAACATCAACATCAACATCAACATCAACATCAACAGCAACAGCAACAGCAACATCAAGATCAACAATCAACACTCAACAAGCTGCTGTAACATTAAAATATAAATAAACAAACATTGTACAAAACTGTATACAAAGAAAACCTAAACCCAAAGGTAATAAAGTAAAATTTTATTGTATTATAAAACTCAAACTAATTTCCTTTTCTTTTCCACCACCCGAACCACCCACGTTCATCACCCGAACATTTTGTGGTCCTTCGAGCCTGGAAGAGATTAGGAAAAGTCAGCAAGAGTTTGATGCAATTTGCACTGGACAAGAACACAAGCTTAACCACCCAAATTTAAGTACAACCAAAACCCACCCACCCATCACCCAGGATAAAACAAGTGAGTTTGCATTTAGTTCATTTTATTCAGTGCAAATTATTCATATGCTTAACATATTAACACTAAAAAATTAACACAATCAAAATAGCACAAAATTGAAGCAAATAAATAACACTTAAAACAAAGTTGACAAAGGTTTTTGCACAAAAGAATATATTCACATACATTTATTATATTCACATATAATTTACTAGTTGTGCACAAATTTGGCCAACATTTGTAGTTATTTGATTTAATTTATCCACAAATTATCAAAAAATAATAGTCAATTTTGCTTTGCTTCACTTCTTTTGGCACTTGTTGTTTGTCAAAGAAGTATATAACACCCACACATATACACATATAGTGCTCTCTCAACGGCGCTGCCAGATTGAGCGAAGCAAAAGTGTGCTACCCGATAGGCAAATTTGTGGGATTTTTGTGGGATTACACAATTTGTTCCCAATTTGTAAGAAATTTCATTTCTGTTTGAAATCTTTAACCCTTGTGGTCCTGCTTAACCCATGCAGACCCATTAACACTTTTTGCGGTTTTTGATAAATTTATCAATCAAAAAACGTTTTAAACCCAAAAACATCTCGAAAAATTTTCGAAAATTTTTATTTTCTCGATAACCCTGTTCGAGAATATATCGATAATTGTATTTTCATACAAAAAGTGAAAATTTTCAACGGATTTCGGTTTTTAATTGTGAAACCCAGTTTTTTACGAATTAAGAGTACTTTGTCTGCGACCGAAAATTTTAATTTACTTCAAAAATTCTCAAGTGAGGTAAAATCATTAACCCTTGGTGCCCTGATTAACCCATTCAGTGCATTAAAACCCACCCACCCATTTGAAGATTTTACAGAGATTTTTTGAAGTTTTGAATAAATATTTTTCTGAACCCAAACACAGATACTCTTTTTCAATTTGAAACTTTCAACTCCGATTGATAACTAACCCAACCCAACCCAACCCAACCCTCTTTATATCAACATCAGCTGACTTATCATGTCTCACAAAAAATTTGTTAATTTTTCAAATGACATCGTTGAGCTTGAGCTAGCCCATAGCGAAACTCAACTCATTGATCAAAGTCAACATGTTTTAGAGGTGCAAAGAAAGCAGATGCAGTACCTCTTTGATAAATTTCAAGCGATCTATGAGGAAATTAGAGAAAACCCCGAAACTGAACCCTTGGACAAGGATAAGCTCAAGGAGAGGTACAGGAAGGCGTACCAGTCATACGTGCGCTGTAGTGCTTCAATGAGTGAGCAGATTGAAGCAATGAAGACACCCACGATGGAACCCAAACCATCACCTTCAGCAATTAACCCAGCAGTGGAACATCACCCGATGATCCATCTCCCACCCTGTGATACGGACGTTTTCCATGGTGACTATGTCACGTGGCCTACGTTCAGAGATCTTTTCACGGCTCTCTACATAAAAAACTCCCGCATAAGTAACGTGGAAAAACTTTTCCACTTACTTCAAAAAACCCGCGGTGAAGCCCGAGAAATAGTTAAAAATGCGCCTTTAACTAACGAGGGATTTTTTATGGCATGGGGAAATCTCATAGATCAATATGAAAATAAGCGCATGCAAATAAACGCACAACTCAAGACCCTACTCAATTTGCCACAGATCCATATAGAGACGGGGAGCTCTATTAAAAAGCTGCAGAGAACTATTAATAACTCTGTATTCACCCTACAAACTCTTGGCATTGATACAGATAGTTGGGATCCTATTTTAGTGTATCTCTGTTCAACTAAATTACCCAAAAATACATTAGAAGACTTCGAAAAGTCTCTGATAGATAATTCCACAATCCCTGAGTGGAAAAGTTTAGACGCATTTCTTACCCATAAGTTTAAGACCCTAGAATCTGTTGACGATATAAAGGCTTCTTCTTCTGCGTCAGTTGCAAGGCCAAGTCAACAGAATGTGCCCGCTCATAATGGCCCCAACAGGTGGGCAGAAAGAAGGGTAAATTCATACCACATGAATATTGCCTCAAACCCTACCCCAAAATCAACCCAACAATTTGTTGTCAAACAAATTAAAAATAATGACCCTAAGCCATCGATTCCCAGCACCCAATGGGAAGTTGATGGTGCTATTTGCAGACTTTGCAATAGCAATCACCCTCTTCGTGAGTGTCCAGGCTTCATATCCATGAAAATTGATGAAAGGATAGCGACAGTGAAGCGTGTTGGATGTTGCTTCAATTGTCTAGCTGTTTCACATGGAATCAGGGATTGCAAGAGTGAATACAGCTGCAGAATATGCAAGAAGAGGCACCATTCCTCATTGCATAAAAGTGCATTAGATGTGAACCCAAGCACTAGTGCACAAGCGCAGGAAGCAGCTCAACAAAGCAGGCATTCACGACCCAAACACAGTCCACTAACCCTACACACACCCAAGAGCTCGAAATAGTGAATTCTCACTTTGCGGCCAGCAGAAAAGAAATCCTCCTAGGAACAGCGATGGTCAACGTGGAACACGAAGGTTCTATATACCACGCACGCGCCCTCATCGACTCAGGATCAGAGGCAACATTTCTTACGGAGCAGCTTAGAAAGCGTATTGGATTACCCACAAAAACTGTAGGCGCTCAAGTCACTGGTCTCAACCAGACAGTGTCAGCAAACCCAACAAGAGCCTGCACAATAATAATACGCTCTTCTAAAAACCATCAATTTAGAGTAGAAACCCAAGCTCTAGTTTTGAAAACCCTCACAAGCGATTTGCCCACACACACTATAGATGCAAAGCTTGCTGAAACCCTGGCTGGCCTTCAAATGGCAGATACACAATTTTATGAATCTCGACCCGTAGATATCATAATCGGTTGTGACATTTACCCAAAAATCATGTGCGGTGGTGTAAAACGAAATATTTGCGGATCACTCTTGGCGCAAGAATCCGAATTTGGTTGGATTCTCTCAGGACCTCTTCCTCATGAACCAGAGTCAACACCCAGCAACATTGTTTCATACTACAACAAAGTCGACCCAGATGACTTTTTGACTCGGTTTTGGAAAGTAGAAGAAGTTCCAAAAACATCTTCACTCTCAGCTGAAGATAAGCAATGTGAAGAATTTTACAAAAACACAACACGCCGCAACCCTAATGGGCGTTATGTAGTAAAATTACCCTTCAAGAACCCTAACTCATTGGAACTTGGAAACTCAAGACCCATCGCTATGGCGCAATATTTACGCAATGAAAAGTCATTACTCAAAAAACCTGAACTCAAGGTAGAGTATGATCGAGTCATGGGCGAATACTTGCAACTCGGCCATATGAAAGCGATCACAAACCCACACTCTAACACAGATAGACCCACCCATTACTATCTGCCACACCACGCAGTGATCAAACCCGACAGCATTACAACAAAATTAAGAGTTGTATTTAATGCATCAAACCCTACAGCTTCTCGAAAAAGCTTAAATGATGTACTCCACATTGGTCCAACCCTACAACCAGACCTAGTCTTATTGATCAGCAAGTGGAGGCTCTATGAGTTCGTTTTTAACGCTGACATAGAAAAAATGTACCGGCAAATTGAAGTCGACCCAGAAGACACAGCCTATTAGCGCATTTTATTCAGAAAGTCCATTGAAGAACCCATTCAGGACTATGAGTTGCAAACCGTGACATTTGGAGTCAATTGCGCCCCATATCTCGCCATCAGAACTCAACATCAATTAGCTGATGATGTCAGAGATACACACCCTCATGCGTCATATATATTACGCAATTGCATGTACGTGGATGACGTGCTGGCAGGAGCGTATCAACTCGAAACCGCCAAGAGAACTCGTGATGAACTCATAGAAGCACTTAAATCAGCTGGATTCACACTCCGAAAGTGGACGTCGAACAAGACGCAATTATTACACGATCTACCCAAAGATCATTTGTTGACCACTGATTTACTCAATCTGTCGGACCCAAGTGAAGGCAATACCAAAACCCTAGGTATTCGCTGGAACGCTCGAAAAGACTCGTTCTTTTTTCTCGTCCCACCCATTGAACACAAACCCGTTCATACAAAACGTGAAGTTTTATCGTCTATAGCCAAGTTGTTTGACCCGGCTGGCTGGTTAGCACCAATTGTAATAGCAGCAAAAATTATTATGCAACAAGTCTGGCTAGATAAAACTGAGTGGGACGAGACCCTAAAACCCTTGACTCAACACAAATGGCAAAACTTTATTGATGGCTACCCTTCACTCAACAACATTGAAATTCCAAGATGGACACGATATACACCCAAGGCAACCGTTCAATTTCATGGTTTTTCTGATGCATCAGAAAAAGCGTACGGTGCAGCGCTATATTTGCGAATCTCACACGAAAATGGTGAAGCCAGCACGCAGCTCTTAGTAGCTAAGACTCGAGTGGCTCCGGTAAAAACCGTATCTTTACCAAGGCTTGAACTCTGCGGTGCTGTTCTATTGGCAAATTTGTAGATTGTTCTATTGACAATTGGTAGTCTAAAAAGATACATTACCAATTGTATCTTTGGACGGACTCAACCATCGTACTGGCCTGGCTTCAAAAGCAACCCTGTTCCTGGAACACATTTGTGGCCAATCGTGTTTCAACGATAATTGAAAAGGTTGGAACTGACAACTGGTACCACGTTGACTCTCACGACAACCCGGCAGATGTAGCCAGTCGCGGATGTTCTGCCATAGAACTGAGAGACCATCATCTCTGGTGGCACGGCCCAAACTGGCTGAAGCATGAAAAGGAATTCTGGCCCAAGTCTAAAGATGCAGTCGAAACTACCCATGACTTAAAACCCATAAAGTCATTTGCGGCAACAACCCAAGAGGATATATTAAACAGGTTCTCCTCACTGCCAAGAGCCATACGAGTCATGGCATATGTGTATCGCTTTTACACTAACTCTTCACCCTCACGTCGATCACAAACGAATCACACAACATTGGATATAACATCAAATGAAATAAAAGTAGTGCGAGAAAAGCTAATCATATTAAGCCAAAAGAATGGATTCGCAGAAGAATATCAAGCATTGTTAAGCAAACACCCTGTTTCAACAAAAAGCTCGATCTTAACCCTCACACCCTTTCTGGACTCAAAAGGCATAATAAGAGCAAATGGACGCCTAGTCAAGTCGCCAGCTCTAACTTATAACGAGCGGCACCCAATTTTATTGCCATACCATAGTCGTTTAGCTTTTCTCTTGACCCATATGACTCATTTGATCACTCTACACGGCGGTAACCAATTATTATTACGCTTGCTTCGTGCGGAGTTTTGGATACCCAAGTTAAAAACCCTCATAAAAACTACTATCCATAACTGCAAGATTTGTGTGATACACAAGCAAAAACAGCAGACCCAAATTATGGCTGCGCTACCACCCGAACGCACATCACTTACCCGCCCATTCACAAACACAGGTGTCGATTTCGCTGGACCCGTAGAAATCAAAAATTACACCGGGCGAGCCTGCTTAATAACGAAAGGCTCGACAGCACGTCTGATGGATTTTCTCTTGAGCTGACATGTCGCCACTGCTCCGGCAAGGTTAATGTTTGAATTGTTGCTACTCTGTTAGCCAGAAATGTTTGGAATGCTGATGATTGAGCATTGATCCAACTTAGCACAATTTCTGAATCGGTCCACAGAAATAATGGTTGATCCTTGATTTTCATATCATCCCTAAGGCGAGTTGAGAGCTGTGAGGCTAACACAGCAGCGCATAATTCCAGCCGAGGAAGTGTTTGCGTTTTGAGTGGAGCTATCCGAGTTTTTGCACATAATAGTCGTACTATTACTCCACCATCCTTAAGAGTTGCTCGAATATATGCTGCAGCACCAAAAGCACTTTCATAAAGCTGAGTTTAGGTTGGTACTTCTCCTTGAAATATGTGTCTAGAGTCTTGAAGGTTGTTTAAGTTTGCCAAATTATCTCGGAATATGAGCCATTTTTTCTTCAGTTCTGCCGGTAATGGTTCGTCACATGAAAAGTTAATCTGCCATTACTGTTGAATAAACATCTTTGCCGTGACAATTACCGGTGCTAATAATCCAAGTGGGTCGAATTACTTAGCCAGATCAGAGCTGACGGTGCGCTTTGTCACTACTTTAACTGGGTTCAATTTTACCTTAACGCAAAATTGATCAGTTTTTGGTAGCCACATCAACCCCAGAGTTTTAATTGTATCGTTGTTGAGATAAGTTAAATCCAGATTCACTTCTTGGTCGCATTGTGGTATATTCTTAAGAAGCTTCTAATGGTTTACACACCATTTTCGCAGTTGAAACAATGGTTCTTAAATGTATGGATAAGTTGTTGTTGAGCTTCAATGACTGTATTCAAAGTGTCATAACCGCCCAGACCGTCATCTACCTAAAAATTATCTTGTCAAATTTGAGCTCCCAATGGATAAGTATTGCCACTTGCAATTGCAATCCGCTGTAAACATTTGTGGCGAGATACGGTGCTGATCTTGTACCATACGTCACAGTGGTCAGTTGATAATATTTGATTGGACTAGCTGGATTCTCTCTCCACATAATTAATTGGTATCGATGACCATCTGGATCTACTAAAATTTGATGATACATTTTTTCGATGTCCGCAGTGAATACAAAGCGTGGTAGCCGAAACCGAAGAAGAATTGAAAAAAGCTCGTCTTGAATGGTTGGTCCAGTGTACATAAGATCATTTAGTGAATATCCTGATGATTTCTTGGCTGAAGCGTCAAAGACAACCCGAAGTTTCGTTGTCGTGCTGTCGGGCTTGAATACACAATGATGTGGAATGAAATAATTCGGAGTTAATACAGAATCGGGATTCACTTCTTTCATGTGCCCAAGTCCTTCATAATCTTTATTGAATTGAATGTATTCCTTGTGTACGATCTCATTTCTTTAGAAGTCGACTTTCGAGACTCAAAAATCTGTTGTGGACCATGGCTCGTGATTGCCCTAAGGTTGATGTGTTTTCGGTAAAGGGTAGTCTAACGACAAAGTGGCCTTCCTTATTGTTGCGAACGTTTTGAGCAAAGTGAGATTCACATCGCTGCTCTGCCGGTGAAAGATATTTCTTAGTTGTTTCGACTTCTTCTATTTCCCAAAATTTTTTAATCAGATCATTCGTGACTTCTTCTTCTTGACTGAATATACCACATGTGACAGCGTCGTAGCTTGTTGACCCAACCATTCCTGCTACTATCCAACCAAACTCCGTATTCTGCAGTATAGGCAACTGTTCACCCATGTTGATTTGTTGTGGTCGGATCAAGTGATAGTACAGTTCTGCTCCCAGTAGAACATCGATCTTTTCAGAATTGAAGAATTCAGGATCTGCTAACTTAATGTTTTCCGGAAGTGTCCAGGTTGAAATGTCGGTGTTCAGCCTTGGTTGAGGTGATTCGATGTGAGACAAGGCGACTGCTTCGAGTTTGGATGTAAATTTTCCAGATTTTGATTGTATATTCACGTTTACTCGTTGATTTGATTTATGAGTGCCCTTTCCAATGCCTTCGATATAGAGCGATGAAGGTGTCGTTGATTGAGATTATTTCTTAATCAGTCTTTCAGTTATGATGTTAATCTGAGAGCCGGAATCTAGAATTCCGACCTTCCATTATTTGCTGAGATTTAAATTTTTTCTGTGGCTAGTAGGACATAGTTGTGTTTGTAAGTTTCGGTTTGAGTTGCAGCTGTTATTTGATTGATCTAGACCTTGATGATTTATTGTTGTCTTCTGAATCTTAGCATCTCCCTGTAAATGCAGTAGCGTGTTGTGCTTTGATGAACATTTTGTGCAGCTTCGTGATTTACATATCTGAGCTGTGTGATTTTCTTTGAAACAATTGACGCACAGCTTATGCTTCTGTGTCCATTTTAGTCGTTCTGCGACAGACATCTTGAGAAATTGTTGGCAATAGTAAATTGGATGGCTACCTTGCTTACAAAACCTTGCAAACCTTGCAACTGTCGTAACTGGATACGGCAGTCGATGTTACCACTCTTTTGTTATTGCATCCTATAGCTTCTAATGCTTGAAAGCGATTCTTCAAAAATTTGAGAAATTTGCTAATTTCCTGAAGCTTTCTGGGGTCTTGAAGTGATTGCTCGTAAAGCATAAGGGTTTGGTGATCAAATTTCTTTATCAAAATGTGCAACAGCAGTGGATCCCAGTTATCTGTCTCGACTCCAAGATTCTTGAGGGCAGCTAAGCTTTCATGAATGGTTTCATGAAAGTTTCGAATAGTCTTGGTTCTGATGTGAGGTTTGGGAGAGATATCAGTCATTGTATTAAAGCTGATGTGAGCATTCTCTTATTGCTAAAACGATCTTGAAGAGCTTCCCATGCAATGTCGTAATTATCTTCTGTTAACTCTAGATGAGCAATCCCACGTTCGGCCTCTCCGAGTGCATTGGTTTTTTGGGTACCACATTTTTTGGATATTTGGAATTTGTTGATGATTCGCGTGAATATGTCTGCGAGTGTTTGCCATTTCAAGAAGTTTCTGTCAAACTTCGGTACTGACATCTTTGGCAGATGTACCGATTGGTGATTAATCGCATGAGCTTCATTGTTGACATTCTTATGTGTTGTCAACCATTCTTGTCGCTGTATGACTCTCGAGACTCGAGTTCAGAGTAGGCCAGTATGTCATATCCCTTTGTAGCCGGATCCTCGAACAGCTCCCATAATTTATAGTGGATCTCTTCAACTTGGCTCCACAGCTTGTTTAATACGATCAAGACACTGCGATGGAGCCTCTTGTATTGAATTGCCCGTTAGTATACGTTCTAGTGATGACATCATCGCCTTTTGTCTCCTACCCATGGCCTCAAAATTAACTTCGACTGGAGAAATTGATGTTGATTTCTCCTGTTGAGTTGTTGATGCGACCGAAGCTGCATCTCTTGTGAATCCTCGTGTATCTCTTGAGGTTGCCTTTGGATAAGGTTCCAATAGGGATGCTGTCTTCGACTCCAGGTTTTGTATCTCGGTTGTAAAGATCTGTTTAAACTTATCAGCCACAGTCAGAATGTTGTTATAGTAGTCTGTTGTAAAATATTCATGATCTAATGATAGATCCTTCATTGTACGCATCTTCGTGTAATTTTCTTCAAATTGATCCCATACAGTGTTCAGACGCTGCAGTCCCTCTTCAAAATAGTTTGATGTTGTCTTACGCTCTGGGGAATCCTTTTTGAAATTCCTCACAATTCGCTGAATTTCATTGCCCGCCACCTTTTGTAAGGCGACCAATGATGAAAAGTCTTCCATGATGAATGCTGATGAATCTGAACCACCAGAATGATATGTTGGATTGCTTCAAAAATTACGTGAAACAATGATGATCACGGCGGGTTCACCAGAATGTTGCGTCTTGTGGGCGCAACTGCAATTCCTTTGTTGTAAGGATTATTCGATCAGGCACATGAACCTGCTCGAGTTCTTATTGATTAATTATTCAATAATCAACCAAGCACTTGAACTTGTTCGACTAAAGAATAATTATTTTGTTTATTTATTAGTTGGTAGACTTGAACCTATTCAACCCGCTTGATTGATTGGTTAACTAGGCACTTGAACCTATTCAACCCGCTTGGAAATAATAACAACCGCTTCGAAGTGTTGCTTTTGAATATTACCGAGTATAAGGACTACTACTTTATTTATAAAGTTTCTTTCTGATTATACAAAATTCTTTCCAAATGTTGTTTAGTAAATTATGTAAGACTAATAAATAATATAAATGTATATGTGTATATAAAATTATTGATATTTATATATTTTTTTTTGGCAGTTACTGGCTAGTCTTGTTGTTTTGTGTTTTGCTGTTATGCTTACCTATTTGTGTGCCTACAACTAGTTATAAATAACTTAACTTATTGTTGTTGTTCGAAACTAACAAATTCTTATTGTTGTTGTTCGGAACTGAACCCGGATACTCTGTTAAATTTTCTGAAAATCAATGTGTAATTGCTGACAAAGGCAGATAAGTAGGAGCTGCATCGAAATTTGAAAGTATGTATGTATCGAATTGAAATAAAATATCAGCAAAAATGTTTTCAAGTCGTTAGCAAAGAAGTTTGGCACAAGCGTCTAGGGCACGCGAGTAATGCAAGTCTAGACAAGTTACATCGTGAATATGGTATTGATATGAAAAATAACGAGAATGACGAAAAAAATTGTATATCATGCATTGAAGGCAAATAGGCAAGACTCCCGTTTCGATCATCGACAAGTGCATCTACAGAAATTTTGCAGCTGGTTCATTCTGACGTATGCGGTCCTATGGAGTTTGCATCAATAAGTGTGTAAGGAGGTTTTCTCAAAGGCTGAGGTATGACTCAGCCGCTACAGGGTCAAACGACCCTCGAACCTCCGTTAAATAAAAAGACTTGTTGGTTTTAATATTTCAAGTACAATCAGTTTTATTGAATAATCTATATGATTAATTATGAATATATATGTATATATATTTTGTACATAAGTCTTTTCAAATACACAACAACAATCATTCGTGGATATCAAGCTATAATTTTCCAACAATTGCCCTCTCTGACTCTGCCTCGGTGATTACTGGTTCTGGTTCGGTGATACTCGGTATTCGGTGCTTCGGTAAATATCGGTGATTGCGTTCGTGGCGAGTTTATGCGACTTGGCTTAGACAGAGCTCGACAGAGTGCTTTAGAATTGGAAAATATGCTCCTACTGTTAAATGATTATATACAAAAGTAACATACATACATCTTATTCAGCATTAAATTATACAATGTAATTTATATATCTTATCTAGTAGTATGTAGTATTAATTAAATTAGATAAATATATATATATATACATTTCGCAGGTAGTATAAATTACTTATATATATATTTCTTTTCAATAATAAGAATAATAAATATATCATATGCTTTCTTCATATAATCCCTAATCTGTAGCTTAACGATAAGTATTCGGTAGCCGACTGACCGAAGACGCGGTGAAGTCCGACCACATACGACAATCACAACTACGAAGTATTCGGGAGGATAGCCGACTGACCGAAGCCGCGGTGAAGTCCAACCGAGTGCAAAATACGGAATCTAACTACTATGTTTGTATCAAGCAACCCGCCTATCGGTGTTTTGCTTAAAAGAGTGAGTTTACTCGTTGTCAAGTAAAAGACGGAATAGTTGGAATATTTTGTAACGATGTTGTTGGTAGATCGCCGTTACAAGTGTTGCGCGATACTATATTCTGTACCTAGATGATTTTTCTAACAAAGTGTTTGTTTATATGACGAAGAATAAATCGGAAGCTACACAACATTTTAAAAATTTTAATGCCATGGCGGAGAATCAAACTGTTTAGAAATTGAAGATTTTCAGATCAGATAACAGTTTAGAGTTTTGCAATGCGTAGATGCAGCGTATATGCGCAGAGAGTGGTTTATTACATCAAAAATCATCACCATACAGCCCGCAACAAAACGGTAAAGCTGAGCGCATGAACAGAAGCATAGGTGAGAAGGGGCGTTCGATGGCTGACGCAATCTTAAAGAAGTTTTACTGGGTGGAGGCAACAAATACAGCAGTATTTTTGATGAACAGAACAGCTTGCACGAAAATTGACAACAAATTGCCGGAAGAGGTGTGGCACGGCACTAAACCAAATTTATCGTTTTTGCGAGTATTTGGATGCACGGTAGTGGTATTAAAGCCGAAGGAGACGCGTAAAAAATGGGATTCTAAATCTTTAAGGCATACCGTGTTTACGAGCCAATTTCCAGGAAGCCTTTGATCAGTCCCGATACAATATTTATTGAAGACCAAATGTATTATTCACTTAAGCAGAGCAAGAGCCAAATTAATAACAAAAACTTGGAAGATATCGGCAGTGACGCATGTGGTAGCAAAAGTACTTGTGAAAGCGATTTAGTGGGGATTTTTATAAACGAAAATCACTGTCATAAACAGCATAGAACTGTTGAAGAAAATTTGGACAACGATGAGGTGGCCGTATCCGTTGACAGCGATCGCAATTTTGTGGGTTTTGAGTCTGCAGAGAGTGATTACGAAGAAGGTGTTTCTTTAGGCACAGAAAATAATGTACGACGGTCGAACAGGATTCGATGTCCTAGTGTTTTGACGGATTACGTTACATATTCTTCATAAGTGCATCGCAAGCATACTTCTTTGTAAAATGTATCTCAGATTTGAAAATATATATTATATTGAAAAAACTTTCTGTGTTCGAATGGTGATTCGAACCTGGGTGTGCGAATATTTGTTGGATCGCATGCACACATGACCACGGCCGAGCAACGTTGTTGACGCTGTTTAAAAATTAAGTTGTTTCGCCTTTTTCTTGTTGGGTGATGTGAAGTCAGTTATGTGTTTATGAGATATTTTGGGGAGTATTGAAACTGTATTTTGTCAAACTCATTAACGATTATTAGCGCCTTGGGTAGATTGATCAAAACTGCATCTATGCTCTTATTTAGTTTTTAACGTTTGTATGAAAACAAAGGCGGTAGAACGTTTGGAAATATACGTTAAAGTATGAACTTCATATTAACGTACCGTTTATTGACGAATGGAGTTAAAATACTCAATTCAGTACCTTAGTAAGGTGCATTAAGACGTCAAGACGTTCTTTTTTTCAATCGCGATATTTTAAACGTTTCTTTAAAATTTTTTTATCATTTCGAAGATTTGCTTAATTAAACAATTTAAATTGAATTTTCCGTGGTCTCCTGAACTTGCTGATCATCAATTTTTGCTGGGACTCGTCAAGAAAGCGCTAAAATAATCCTTTTAATTATTTGCATATTTGCTTTTATTTATTGTTATCTGCTTTAATAGTTATTTGCTTGTTTACATAAATTGTTTTTGCGTTAGCAACAACAATTTCTTGTTTTAACTCGTGAAGTGAGAGCGAAGTTTCTTTTTCATTTCTTGTCATTTTCTTTGTTTACTTTTGCTGATTCTTGCACCACAGCGCTTCTCAAACTGTTCAAACTGTTTGACGTTTAGTTTACCCTATCCTCAAACCATCATTGTAAATAGGGTTGCCATTGAGCTTTTTTTCAATTTAATTATTTAATATTAAATTTTTATTTTTTTCTTTTAAATTTTAATTTATTATTAACTTTAACTATAAAAATGTTCTGCAATTCTCGTAACTGCACTGTTAAGGGTGAATCAGATAGGCTAGTCCATTGCTGGTTATGTGACGCATTCTTTCATATAAAGTGTGCAATGTTGACTGCGAGAATTTTTGATGCACTTAATGAAGGTAAAGGACTTCGTTGGGCGTGCGAAAATTGCAGATCTACCGATGTGGATATTTTAAAGCTTATACGACAATCTCGTAAAGGCTTTTTAGAGGTTTCGAAGGATTTAGCGGCTGCTCAAGCCAGATTGGCTGATTTTGAAGATTTATTTAAGAAGTTTAAAATTATGGAGGAAGCTTCAGTATCTCCAAAACGAAAGCGGCCATATAAGAATCTTCGAAATACCGCAAAACCTTCTGCTATATCCATACCTCCGTCTACTAACAACGACTTAATCTTGCTTTCACCAAATTTGAGCATAGAGCATGAAGCACAGTCAACTGAGTCTGTCAGTGATGACAAAAATACTAATAAGACTGTCTCTTCAAATGTGCCTGCAGCAGCTGATATTATTTTACAAACAGCTGAAGCTCCTGCAGTGGCACCAACTATCGTCGTAAGTGATTCTCCAAGTCCTTCTGGTAGGAAAAAAACTTACGCCGAAGCCTGTGTTGCTCCAATTTCGGCTGCTTCGTCTTCTAGTATCGCTTCTAGCTCTACTGGTGCTATACCTAAACAGATATTAATAAAAAACAGTGACCAGCCTATATATAAGGAACTTGTTATTGTCCAGCCTGTTAGGTCTATATTTGCCTCACGCTTTGCTCCTGATACATCTGAAGAAGATGTTTTACATCACATAAACTCAAAGTTGAAACTTGTTAATAAGAACATTTCGGTTCACAAATTCAAGTTTTCATATGAGCGGTTCTCTTCTTCTTTTAGAATTAATTTACCAGGTGATCTCTTTGGTAAAGTCATGGATCAACGTTTTTGGCCTGAAAATACCGTGGTTCATGAATTTATTCCTAGATCACCTCCTAAAATGTCTTTAGCTTCTTTACCTTCCCACACCACTAACTCAAAAAACTAGATTGTTGCCATCAGTTCTTAGTCGTATACCAGAATGTCCGAGGTTTAAATACCAAGTTGACAGATTTGTTCATTTTAAGCCATAATCTTCACTTTGACATTATTGCTTTCAGTGAGACTTGGCTTAAACCTAATATTTTAAATACTGAAATTCTGTCTAACAATTTTAATATATACCGTAAAGATAGAAACGCTATTGCTGGTAATTTTTGCAATGGGGGTGGCGTTTTTATTGCCGTTAAGTCTTCACACTTCTCACAAGAAATAATAATATCTGAGTCTTTAGATATTGAATTTTGCTGTGTTCTTGTGAAGTTTGGTTCTTTGAGAATTTATATTACATGTTCGTATATTCCTCCTGCTTCCAATGTCGAGGTTTATGGGAAACATCTATTGTCGATTGGTAAAATTTGCTCACAACTTCAGCCTCAAGACCACATTTTAATAACTGGTGACTTCAACCTTCCTAATGTTTCTTGGAACCGTTGTGCTGAAAATTCTGCAGTGTTCCTACCGTCTTCAGAACAATCATCTGTTAACTCATTTTTAAATGAGCTTTTGAGTCAAGGACTTTTTCAAATCAACAATCACTATAATAGAAATAACCGTTTGTTAGACCTTATATTTTTTGATGATAGTAATATTGTTTTAGTTAATAGGTCTGATCCACTTGTGTATCCGGAGGACTTACACCATCCGACTGTTGAAATCACTCTGAATTTTCCCAAACAATCTATATCAAATCGTTTGAATCCTCCCTCAGAGTTCAACTTTAAAAGAACAAATTATGTAATTTTAAGAAATAATTTGTCAATTATCAACTGGTCATCACTACTTAATATCAATACTACAAGAATATTGCCACAAACCCTTGATTCTGCCGTGTTTGCTTTTAACAATACTCTTAATAATTGCTTTTCAACTTCAGTTCCTCAGAGAAAAGCCTCTCTAATATCTGGTCCCTCTTGGTATACCAAAGAACTGAAAAATCTGAGAAACTTAAAATCAAAATATTATAAAAAATACTTAAAATCTCATAATATTTGTGATTTTGCTTCTTATACCTCAACTAAATATAAGTACCGTCAATTATGTAGGCAATCTTATAGCATATATTTAACAAAAGTCAAATTAAACATCAAGTCTGATGCAAAGTCATTTTGGAACTTCGTTAATACTAAATGTAAGATAAATTCATATCCATCTTTTATGAAATATAAAACATTTGAGTCGGATGTTGATATTACTATATGTAACCTTTTTGCAGATTTTTTAAGACTACCTATTCATCTGCTTCTTACGATAGTTTAAATTATTCTTTAAATCTGCAACCTGGCGATATTTGTTCTCCAATAATTGATATTAACACTGTTTCAACCTACTTGAAAAATCTTAAGACATCTTATAAAAGCGGTCCTGACAATATACCTTCTTGTATATTGAAATATTGCTGTGAAGAACTTGTAGTTCCAATAACTATGCTTTTTACTGCATCGTTGCAATCTTGCTATTTTCCAGTGGCATGGAAATCTTCTTTTATTATTCCGCTGCATAAATCTGGCAATGGGTCTTTGATAGACAACTATCGGGGTATTGCAAAGCTCAGCGCCCTTCCTAAGCTTTTTGAGGCTATTGTAACCTCACAACTATCACATAGCGTTAAATCTTTAATTTCTCCTTTTCAACATGGATTCTTATCTGGAAAATCTACTGTTACTAATCTTCTAGAATTTACATCTAAAACTATTGAGAATTTTGGAAAAGGTCTACAAACAGATGTTATTTATACAGACTTTAGTAAAGCCTTTGATGTTGTAAATCATAAGCTTTTAGTTATAAAACTGTCACTTCTTGGTTTTCCAACGCATTTAGTGCGGTGGATTGAATCATATTTATTAAATAGAACACAAAGCGTTATATTTAACCTCATAAAGTCAGATGAATTTCTTGTTACTTCTGGGGTACCTCAAGGAAGTCATCTTGGTCCTTTATTGTTTTTACTTTATGTAAATGATCTTCCATCTGTAGTAAAGCATAGCAATATCTTGCTATACGCTGATGATGTTAAACTTTTTCTGTCATACAAAGATGTGCAACACTCTTTATTGCTACAAACTGATCTTGACCATCTTTGTAACTGTTGCGAAATTAATTGCATGAAGCTCAACTTGGGGAAGTGCAAACAAATGACTTTTTCTCGAAGACAACCTTCTCGAACTAATTACAAAATAGGTGACTATACACTTGAGTTTTTGGAGGTTTTCGATGATCTCGGTGTAACTATGGACACCAAACTTCGCTTTCACATTCACATTAATAAAGCAATCAGCAGAGCTAATAGTACTCTAGGATTTATTAAACGATGGTCCAAAGAGTTTAATGATCCTTTTATAACTAAAACCTTATTCACATCGCTAGTAAGGCCCATTCTAGAATACGCGTCAATTGTTTGGTGCCCTCGTTATGGGTGTTACATTGATGATATAGAATCTGTTCAAAAGCAATTTCTTCTGTTTTGCTTACGTGATCTATATTTTAATTCAAACTTTAATTTACCTTCTTATGAATATCGATTACAGCTAATTAATCTGCCTTCTTTAAAAAATAGGAGAACTATGTTAAATGTTAGTTGGATTTTAAAACTCTTACATGGATATGTCGACAGTCCATATTTACTGAGTAAAATTTACTTTAATGTTCCTCTTCGACCTAGAAGATCTTTTGAGCTACTTTTTATGAACTTTTGTAGAACTAATTACTTACAAAATGAACCACTAAGAAGCGCTTGCGGTGATTTTAATTCCGTTTCAGATGTTATAACATTAAATGAATCCATGTACTCAATTAAACTTAAAATATTAGATTATCTGCAGTATCGCCGCTGAGTCTGTACTAACACAATTTTCGCTTGGTGATGGATACAAAACTACATATAATCTGAATGGACCTGAACCTGTTTGGACCTCCTCACTTAATCTAATCGAACATGCTTGGTGTATGTCAACTCATCTTTCGGCCGTTCCATGCTGGTTGTATATTTTTTCTTCAAACATGCTTGAACGATTTGTATTGTATTTATAATAATATAACTGGCCAATGACACCTTGTTGTCTAGTGCCTGCGTTCGCAACCATTTCTTGTTAAAGAATGAAATTGGTGTGGTGTATTAGACCTAGTTTGTCGAAATAGAACGATTTATATTTTTTTTAAATATTTTTGGTGCAATATTTTGGTATAGTGCGACCCCTTTATCAACGCGCCTCGATAACACCATCCCCCTTAGAAATCCATAAAAAGTGGTTATTTCGACCTATCTCGCTTTGTTTTTGAGATATCCCGTTTTTTCTAATTTTTTCAATGTGTTTGGTGTCACCAGTGCCAGCAACATGTAAAATATCGCTTAAGAGGATCGCTAAAAGATTAAGTTTGCTTTAATTGTGCCTATTGCCCACAATTCAAAAGCAGAACAGAAGGAAAAGCGTTTTCTATTCGAAGAAAACAAAATTTAATTTTGTTTCTCTTTTCTTTTATACTTGCTTCGGTTTGTGTTTCTGTTTTAATCGGAGAGCAAAAATAAAGAAAACACAAATAATGTTTGTGATCTTTACAGTGATATATCACATATATTTGTGATCCAGAGTGGAATATAATATTCCAATAGTGTAATATTATTGTTTCTAGGGGCATATTTATTGTACAAAAATATGCAGCATATAAAGTGGAATATTTTTTTATCTGAATTTATTTAAAATTTTTAAAAAATGTCTACTAAAAATTAGTTTTATTGATTTAACATGTTATTTAACATGTTTTGAAGCAAGTACTGAGGGTTAATATAATGTTTAAAAGCAATAACATTGATGTTTCGAAAATATTAAAGGATTTAGTTTTTCTAAATCCTTTTTACAAAATTTTTCGGGAATTTCAAAATATACCAAATTTTGATATTTGTACTTCAAAATTAAATTTTGAGTAAAAATTTCAAAGCTCTTTTTAGGATTTCAAACTGAAAATGTGTTAGCAAGTGTGCATATTAATGTAAAGAAGAAGTCACAAACTCGTACAAAATTTTTGTTTCAACTTGCTATAAAAGCATAAATTGTTAAAAGCATGTTCTGTTAAAACACTGTTTTTGCCGACACTGCCAAATTATGGGAGGGGAGGGGGAAATCAAACCTCTTTTTTCTGTAAAAATGGAAACAAAAACACGAAATGACTATTTGGGCTCTTGACTGGACTTTGGTCGAGGTTCTTATTTTCAGGTTGTGTTATAGGTTAAGGTGGCGCCAGCAAGCGCACGACAAAAGAGGCTGGCGCAAATTCTTAGACCAGGCCAAAACCGACCTACGGTTGTAAGCACCATCTAAATAAGTAAGTAAGTAAGTTATAGGTGTTATTTAATGTTTTTAATCAATTGATCAAGAACGGGACTTACGTGTTTGATGCCGACTTCGAATGGCTAATCTTCATGTTATCATGAAGCTTTCCACGGCATTGTTTACTCTCTAAGGTTTACCATTGTCTGCAGAGAGAAGACAGATCAAAAATGTATTTTGATTAGAAACCTTTTGTCAGATTTGATTGAACTTGGGCTACCACTAGGGTTGCCAACTCTGAAAAGTACAAAATCGGGACGGAGCCATCAAAAATGCGGGACTTGGCTGAAAAATGCGGGACAACATTAGAATTTTTTATTTTATTAAATATTTCCTTTTATTCTTTGAGAAATAAAGGGTATCAACTATGCCTTTACACCATCGCTTGGTTCCTTGATATTGTTTAGATATCTTTCCAACTCTTGCCCAATTCATGAAAAAACCAAAAAATAAATCCAAATCGTTTTGATAAATAAAATATTTGAAAAATAAATGATATAGCCTGTTTCAATAGAGAAGAACATTTTCGCGCGTGTTTGAGAATAAGAAAATAATTTGGAGAATGTTCTTCATTCTGATTGGTCGACATTAAAAATAAAATTGAATATTCTCTGAGCAGAAAAATAAATGAAAAAAATTAATGAATGTATATTCCTGTTCCTATAATTTTGTTGATCATCGCAACTGCGCTGCGGAAGTACTGAATTTTATTTTTCAAAATCAACCAATCAAAATTAAAAAAAAATGTGCGTTAAAAAAATTTTTTGTCATCCGTAATTTCACTTCACAATTTTTCTTGAGAAAATTAATTATTTTTTATGTAATTTTTATTTTATTTCTCTCTCAAGATGCAGGTTGCTGCAGGACGTCGGTGCAACACCGTACTTGTGCGATCTTGTTCTAAATGTTTGCGCATTTAAATATTAAGAAAAACAGTAAAAAACATTCAAAAACAGCATAAAGTTCAGCGAACAGAACAAAAAGAGCAAGAAACTAAGCCCTTAAAAATTTTCTAGCTTTAGAAATAATTTCTCACTGCGCATCGAAAAATGAAACTAAAAAATGTTCTTCTCTTTTGAAACGAGCTATAAATTTATTTTGATAATAAAATTAAACGGTTTAGGTAACTGTGTTTCATGTCGAATTGGAAATTTAGATACAAACAATCTTAAGTTCTCAAATGCAGGACAAAAGGTGTCCCGCAAGGTGTCGTCGCGGGACGCTAAAAAAATAGCTGAAAAGCGGGACGTCCCGCGAAATCCGGGACAGTTGGGAACCCTAGGTAGGCTACCACAGTTCGTTGGCTCGCACACCGCAGTAACCAGTAACAATTAAAATATAAAAATTTGAATGGCTGCTTCAAATTCATGTTAGATTATGTTCCTTTCTGACAAAAAATTTATTGAAATTTTGTTTTTTAATTTTTTGCTTCGATTTTTCATTTCAACAAAAATAAAAAACTACAGCTACACGATGTGAGTATGCAAAAGTTTAGCAAAAAATATCAAAATAACAATTTTTACTGTTACAATATTCGCTGTTTATACCAGACATGCTCAACGAAATCAACAAAATTTTTTCGTTTCGTTGACACCGAAAAATAAATTATCAAAATTATTTCGTTTTTTAAATAACGTTAAAAATTTATCAAATCAAATTTCGTTTCGTTGAAAAACGAAAAATTTTCTATAATTTTCTCCTATGCTAAAAAAAATTTCTTCTGATACAAAAAAAAACGAAATTTTTTTGTTGAAATTAACGTTATTTTCAACGGTTGATTGGGAAAAAAACGAAAAAAAATTATATCGTTTTCTTCGAAACGAAATAAATATTTTTCGTTTTTTGAATTAACGTTATTTTTTTATTTCGTTTCAACGAAACAAAAAAAATATTTCGGTTACCGTTAAAATTAACGTTAACGTGCATGCCTGGTTTATACCAATTATATAAAAAATTATGATTTTAACAGTTATTTTACAATTAATAGAAATATCGCTATTCTAACCACGGTAACCAACTATTCATGGCACATCTACATGGTGCTCCCACCTCCCATGACACCTTAACCATATTTTTGTGTTCACCCGTTTACTCTTGGCCACTCCCACAAGAAAAAGCTTATCAAATTAATATGGGGCATTCCACGAAAAGCGGTATATTTTAGCAAAAAAAAAAAAGCAAAATTTCTAATTTTTAACAACAGGGCAGTGAACCTACATGAGTTAAGTCCCTAATGGTACAATATCTTTTTTCTGGCTCATCACTGCAATAATAAATATATATATATATACTTATGATATCGTCAAAGAGATAAATGCTAAAAAGTAACCCATAGTTTTTCTCAATTTTTCCTTTTATATACGTAACTAATTGTTATGTAATTGATTTTATTCAATACCGCATATCGTGTTGTTACTATCACAACCTTCATTTCTCCACGGAATAGTTCCATTTGATTAAAATCGATAACATTATAATTGGTAAATCGATGTCGTGTACGTCACGCCAAAAAGATATATATTGTCATCACTAGAGTAAGAGTGAAGGTGGAATTTTTTCACATCACTACTAAACAGACAAAGTGTCAACAATTGTAAAACTACTGAATGTCCAGTAGTTTTTCATTTTTAATGTATTTAAAATTAGCAGTTAATTATTTGTCGCGTACGTCACACAGTTAATGGAAGTTTTTGCGTAAGGACAATATGGAAAAACAACAAAAGTTGCAGAATAAAGTGCTATCAATTCTAGATGAATTATAAACGCAGATTTTAAAAATGGTATTCGTTTTTCATCATCAGTTCGAACTTAGGAGTTATAGGCAAAAATCTAAAAATTTGTATTTTTTTCAATAATTGCACTATATCTTTTAAATGCGGGGACGGATTTCGATCGTATTTAAATTTTTTATATTTAAAATATAAGTTATTTCAATTTGTGAACCCAAAGTTGAATTACCTTCTTTAGTTTGCGAAATATGTTCCTTGAAAGCTGAAATATATTAAAATTTTAACATATTTTGAGACTGTAACTTTTTATCCTCCCTTAAATTTTCAAAATTGTTTTTTTACGTGGTGTAAAACTCTTTATAAAAACTTTACAGAAAACTTTTTATCAAAAATATATATTTTTATCTCAATCTTTGGCAGTTTTAGAGATATTTTGAAAAATGTATCAATGTACCAAATAGCTATCCTTGAAACAATATAAACCAACTTACAGAGTTTTTCTAATAGTGACACGCCCCCATGTGAGTCCCACCAACTTTCTTAATCGTGATTTGTAAAAATTCAACCTACACCTTAACCGAATTTCAGTACCCTTGTATGAATATTAATCGAAAAAAAATAATTTTTTAAAAGTGCCACGCCCTATGTATAATTCATCCCACTTTTTCATCGTGCGTTGTACTGAATCTCCCTACCCCCATATCATTTCAATTTCAGTACCATAGTGCAATATTAACCGAGATACAAAGTTTTTGTAATAGTGACAGGCCAATGAGAAATCCCTATGGATGCCTATGCAACCCCTCTCCGACATATAAACTTTCGCATTCTGCAGTACATTGGAGACGAAATTCACACTCAAGAATACAACATGAATGCCGAAACACCAATATTCAAAGTTAAAAACACCAATAAAGTAGTTTAAATTCGTACGTGTCGCTTACGTCACACAGTATGTCGTGTACGTCACGCTTGCTTTTCATAAATTTTCACATTTTCTTTAAGTTTAATTTCTGAATTTGAATTTGTATAGTTATCTTCAAAATGCATATTTTTATTATTATATCCATATTTTGTTTTTGCATTTACGGTTTAGCTGAATTTTCGTGATAAATCGTTATAACATTAGAACTGGTTGATTCATTGTCGGGTACGTCACTCAACATTTGATCGTTTTTTTTCTTTTAACCATCAAGAGAAATTTGCTTAAACTTATTTCTAAAAGTGTAAGAGGTCTTAAATTATTAATATAATGCAAAATAATAATGAATAATTACTTGAATATTTAGCAAGCTCCTTTAAAACATAGAAAAAGTCGTACAAATGTCGTGTACGTCACGATGGAATGCCCCATATATGGATAATATATATATAATTTTATCAAGTTAATTGGGGTTTGTAAAATAAAATAAATTTAAATTTAGTGGAGATGTTGGAAAGAAAACTTGAGTTATTTATATCTGGCAACTCCATTTTTATGTTGTTTATGTTCTATTCGTATACTACAAAAGAAAGTGTAAAAAAGGCTTTTTGATATGAAATAAACGTTCTGTTCAGTAGGCATTTTTGTAAATTAAGACGTGCTATTTAATTTTATCTTTTCTAGTTTGGGCTTCATGTTTTCAGAATTAAATTTTCAACAGGCAGTGTTAATTTGTATAAAATATTTTAAAGCAAGAAATAGTGCAAAGAAACGGTACATTGAACTAAACTAAACGGTGAAATGTCAAGCATTAAGAAAAAACTAATTACTCAATTAGCAAAAGGCAATTCAGTCACCTAGTTAAAACAAAAAAATAACAATTTTTAAAAGGATAAGAAGGAATTGCTAGTGTTGAAAGTGCTCAGAATTTTAACGAAAATTTAAACTCGGTTATCGTTCAGAATAGCTGTGAGCAAACATATGTTCAAAGTGACAGTGATACTTTAGTTGATAAATGAAAAAATTGGTTCTTAAAACATAATGTGTCAGGACAGTGTTATAAGATCTGCTCATATTATTAAGGGATGAAGATTTAAAAGTACCATTAGATCTGTGTCGGGCAGTTTTGCACACTTAAGATCAGTGTTGCCATCAAAAAAATTTTCATATCGTAACTTTTGACTCAGTTCGTCGGATTCCCGTCGGATCCGTGAAATTTTAAAAAAGAACAACAACGTAGAAATTTTCCGAGAAGGCAATTGAACATTAAAGAAGAAATATAAAAATCAATGTGGAAGTTTTAAGATTTATTATTAAATAAATCAAATTTTGCTTCAAAAGTCAGTTCATCTAATGTTTCTAACATGATTATATATAAAAAATATTCTGATAAAATATATTGAAAAATTCTTTTAAGCACACAAAATAGAAGTAAAAATAAAAAAAAAATAATCTTCATTAAATATTTTGTCATTGGTTAAAAAGAGTTGACACAGAATTTTTAAAACAAAGTTTAAAGTTGCTATCTTGCTAACTTGCTATCTTTATTTTTTCATTGCATATACTTAAAGAAAAATACACCAAATCGGACGTCGGATCTATTTTTTCTGAAATCGTAACATTTTGGAGAATTATGGCCATATATCGGATCATCGGATTCAAGACTGAAAATCGTAACAAATACGATATATCGGACCATATGGCAACACTGCTTGAGATTGTGTTAGTGAATGAAAATATGTATTCATCTCACGTACAGAATGATCAAAGCTTCAGTATTCAAGCGAACGTCAAGCAGACAAAACCTACTCTTGAGTGTTCTATGAATGCGTAAAAAAAATTTGCGAGATTTTACACTGTATAAATTTTATATTTGCTAGTATGTATGAGCAAAATTTTGTATTTTTAGAAAATAATGGCATGGCGCATTGCATAGTGTGTCATAAAGAAGTAAAGTTGAAGAAAGTTAAATTTAATGTAATAAAGTTGAAAACTAAATTAAAAATTGGATTTCTATGGATCGAATGATTAGATCCACAAAAAATTTTGCGACGAAAGGAAATAACAATTCGAACTGTTGAACTAGGATATTATGGGCACTACGGTATACAAAAACTATTAAATAAAATTGCAAATAAAACGTCAGATGTTGGTGAAATAATAATTGATATTGGCATAGATGGTTTGCCCCCTATTTCAAAGCTCACAAGAAAGTTTATGGCGTATTTTGCGGAAAATTTTCAATACTAAAAATGTAAAAGTCTTCTTAATTGGTAGAATAATTATAATTTAAAAAAAATTAAAATTGTATTAAAGGAAAAACTTATTGCTAATTGCTTTCCTTTCCGCAACTCGAACCACCCGCGTTCATCACCCGAACACCTAGGAAATAAAAAACCATACAACATTGAAAATTACATGCATGAGAAAATGTTGCATGAAAATGGTGTAAAAATAGCAAATAAAAAACTTGCCTTCAAGATAAGGGCTTTTATTTGTGACGCTCCTGCTGGTGCATTTCTTCGAGGAATTGTTGGTTGCACGGTTGCAATAAATGTGATCAAGTGGTAACCTTTAGCACTACAAAAGGAAGAACAATATCCGATGAGGATTTTTCTCAAAGAAAGTTTGTTGATATGCATAAAATTCTTTTTAGAAAGGATAAGCTTACATTGGAAACAGTTAACATTTAAATGATTTCCTAGTTTTACTAAGACTACTTGCACCTAGTTGACTTAGGTGCAGTTACACAAATAATACTGAACTTAATAAACTCTAAAACGTTAATGAGGTTTTTGAACCATGTTTTTTACCAAGTTGTATTTTAAAATTTTAAAGTATTAAATTTAAAGTAAACTTTAAAATAATAAATACAGAGATCATTTTTAATACCACTTTAAGGAACTTTTTATTATTTAAAGTTCAATAACTTAATATTTAAATCTAAAAACAAGAGCTTGCCTGCATTTTCAAAATGAAAGAGGGGATTTATACAATGAAACTAGTCCAGAGGTGCGCGTAAGAGCTTCGGGGAGCCGCTCGGCTTTCACAGACAAGTCGTGTGTGCGAAGCTGCCGAACTTCTTCGACGATAGCATTGAATCAGTTTGCGTTTGATCTTCACGGAGTAAGGATCCAATGCGCAAATTGTTATGTTGAATTTTTGTCTTGTACACACATACTTAGACAAAAATGTTGCGTTTGTGTTGGAAGCTCTGCCAACGCTGTGCATCACTGAACTAGTCACATGAGACTGTCAAAAGTGAGGGTGCGGAGTAGGAAACGAAAGTGAATTAAAAAAAAAGTCTCTCGGGCTGTGATTTCATGAAACTTTTTGACGTTATTCTGTCATGTTTTAGTTGCTGGTTTTCATATTTTAGTTTCACGCAGTTTCATCATGTAATTTGAAGATGAAAGTTTAAAAGAAAATGGAAGAAAGTTTCATCCGACAAGTTTCATTGTATAAATCTCCTCAAACAAGATACATTTATCGTTTTGTGCTGGGCCCAACTCACACGGTCAATCAAATGTCTGTGAATTTCACTTTTATGTTCTACTTAACACCATTAAAAATTTTGATGAAAGCGGACTCACATCTACGATTGAAATAAATGAACAGAATATTCGGTTTCGGCCATATTGATGCCGAATAGCCACAAGTTTAAAGATGGAAGGCAACCGATTATCGTCAATTTATTTTATATACTGGTATTTTAGTACTGAAAGACTTAGTAGATAATGATTTCTACAATAATTTTCTTCTCCTTCATTGTTTCTATCGATTATTACTCTGTCCAATGACTACTCTGCGTATATTCAAATAGATGATGAGCCCCTTGCATTATTTGTGCAAAATTTTTCTACAATTCATAACAACAAATGTGTAACATTCAATGTATCCTATCTTTAAACCCCTCTGAAAGTGTAAAAGACACAGGATAACATATCAAATTCTCCGCCTACAACTTCGAAAACTATAAGCAAGAATTGAAGAACAAAGTGAAAAAGCCTTCATAAATTTTGCAACAACTACGCAATAAACTGAAATATGATAATTTATTGTTGCCTGAACGGAAATTTGACTTTAAAAGAGATGGAAATAAAAAACCAAGAGCTTCTCTTCAGAACTTTTCTACCTTAGTGCAACAGAGCCTGATAACTACTGCTGTATTAATCCTAACGAATGCATAAAAATATCAGGATTTGCAGAGAAAACAAATGGAGATTATATCGTTGGTAGAAGATTCATTAACTTAAAAGGTTTTTTTGAAATTCCTCTAAAATCGAAAAAACATTTAGGAATATGTCTTGCTGATGGCATAACAGAAAACATTAAATATGCTTTTCTTTAAGCTAATTCAAATTTACATGTGTGTGTTTTCCGAATAAGGGAAATAACTTACTAATTCCAATTTTCCACACAAACTCACTACAACACTAGATCTTTCTTTCAATTCTTTTAAAACAAATAATACTAATAGAAAATCAGATAAACTTAATTATTATTTAATAAAAATACTAATAAATTCTAGAGACTAAATTCGTACTGCACATTAAATGGCAAACAAAAAAATTTACAAAGCCATTTGTCGATAAACGATGACGAAGAAAATTCACTACGAAATATTTTTCTAGAAGATATAAAAGATGATTTTAAGGAAATCAAGAAAAGTATGGCAACATCATCAAAGAAATTTTCTCAACTAGAAGGTAGGAATTTCGATAAAAGTATTATTATCTTGTATGCAATTTTTTTGTATGTAAAATTGAGCAGCAAAATAATACAATCCTTGCTGAAAATTCTATCTTACTGAACACAATTGTCCAACAGACAAACAACGATGTAGAAATCCAAAAACACTTTCCAAGAAACAGCAAAGAAGAACTTCAGCAGCTGGAAATACAGTTAAAAAACTCTGAAGCTATCAAGTGTACGTAAGTACATAGTAAATAATAATATATAAGTTTTATTTTTCTTCTAAATAATCCTCTTAAAGCAACATCATTTTGCAATATGAGCAATACTATGTCATTCTGAAATGTAATTCCAGCAGTCGTTGTCCTGTCCCATTCAAATTAAATATGGTGGATCAAAATAGGTAGCGCCAGTTTAGTTCTTGGTGATTTTATAAAAGATTTGTTCTACAGCACCCTCTGGTATTCCAAAAATATCTATATACAAATAGGCGTAGGGAAAACAGTGAAAACTATTTTGTATCGTGTTTCTCAACCGATTTTGATAATTTATTTTTAATTTAATCAGAGTGTGGCAAGGAGTGCACCGGACTTTTTTTTATTAATTATAAATAGGCAAACAGAAAATTGGTCGAATTTCGACCCCAGGTGATACTAGTAAATATAAAATGCCATAAAACGCTCACTTTATTCAAAAACTTCTAAATACAAATTTGAATGTAAGTCCTATTGTAAAAGATTTGCATTACAGCTTCCACTGTTTTTCAAGATACAACTAACTAAATTGAGCCAAAAACTCTGCGTACCCGAAAACTTCTATACACAAATTAAAATGTTAACAGTATGAGCAGTTAATAGATTATTTTATATACATATCACGGTTCCAGCGCCACCTGGTAGGACCAACATGCTTAGAAATGTGTAATAGGGCCGGACTTATATGTGACGATCATTTTATCGATACCTACTTATATTTATATATATTTATTAGTATAGCACTAGTCTATTACAGATATATACACTATTTTCAGATATCTTCTGTTCGACATATAATTTCCAAAGGCCTAACCAAAAACATTGAAGATGTGCTGGAGGATGAAATAATAATTAACTACAATTATTACGGAACTCATGCCAAAGGATGCTTTTAGGATCTTAAAATAATAAATGAAATGCCTTATAGTAGGTTTTTCACTTTATAATGGTTACGATCATAATAGCATTTAAAATTTCTATTTGCAGATGCTTTAAGTTTGGCAAAAGATTCCACATACAACAAAGAAAAATATGAAACAGAATTAAGAAAAGGGTTTAAAAATATGAAAAACATTTATTTTAAAAAAGTATTTTTAAGAAAACCCAAGAGAGTAATATCTCAATTTCAAGCTTCTTTGTATGCTCGCCTTAACTTTTCACTTTTATTTCACTTATTAGTATTAATATTTATTCTTTTGTTTTATTGCACGTTATAGCAAGTATTTTTAAATTTAAATAACATTATAAATAACATTTTAATTAAAATGAATTGAACATTTATATAATGTTCAATTTTTTTTTAAATATATTTTTAAATCATAGTTATTTCGAAAAAAACGAAACTGAACATCCGAAATGAGTATGTGGGTAAGGACTTGTCTTTACAAAATGCCTCTAGTAAGTGGTTATATCAAACTTCCGAATTAATACCTACAGCACTAATTAAAATGAGTATGGTGCATACATACTTGGCATTACTAAATAATGACACTTGTAAGTAGTCATATCCCAACTTACTTATTCATTATACCGCAATTAATGATGGTCTCACTCACAGCGAGTATAAGCGAAGGTTATCATATCCTATGACATCCCTATGCTAAAAGTAATGACATTTTTATAAGGGCTTGTAATCCAGAGCAGAACTACTTCCTATTATTGCGTAATCAATTACTTATTATTTCTTATCACTTTCTCTACTGGGTAATCTAAAATATGTGCCTCTTTATAACGTTTTCGTTTTCTCCTTTGAAAATATGAAAAGTGTTGTTAGGTCTTTTGCAGTTTAGGTTACGATACATAACATCTAAAAAACCATGAAAAAATATTTTTAATAGTATCAAATATTCGTTTACATGTAATGCCTAAAACAATCTAGAAATCGTCAATAGGCTTACAGAATACATTACTTTCATAAAGGCATGTCATTGGCGGTAGGCGATTGCAGTTTCATATACCAGAGAAGCTATTATTTAAATGCATAAAAGAGGCGAATAAATAATATCTAATGCGCAAGTAATTTTTTATGTTACTGGGTTCCAATAAAATGTTAAAAAAACAATCCTTTATATATGAGCATTTCCACAGATTGGTCTACTGGGACCGAAAAAAAAATGTTAATAAACAAATAATTTTTTTGTTTGTATATAGAAAAATGCTTAATTTTTAGAATTTACTGCATTTACAACTTATTTCAGTTTTTATTCTAAGAAAATTAGCCAGATATCTGAGAAATATGTTCTTCTTGGTTTTAATGGCTTTTTCTCTTTACACTGAGAAACCTACATTTTCAGAACTAGTAGAAACGTGCTACTTTTGAAAATGTTTAACCCAGTTTTTGCGCCTCTAACGTTTATTTTTATTTTAAAAACGCACATTTTAAAAAAAGCTTTTAAAACGTTCGTTCGATTTTCTAAAATTAACATTTTAAAATTAGCTTTTAAAACATTCGTTTGATGTTTTAAAATGAACATTTTAAAAAGAGATTTAAGTTGCCTGAAACTTAATATCCTTTACGGAGTTCGAGAATAGCCGAGCTTGCTGGCGGTCGAGTTTAATACTCAACCGTCCAGGGTTCAATGCATGACGAAACCAGAACAAATTTTTTTATTTAAAACACATTTATTTTTTGATATATTTTGAGAGATTGTTTTTATGATTGTAAGCGCGAACTTATTGCGAGTGTTTTTCTGACGAATGAGTTAATGAAATAATTCGAATTAAAATTTAAATTATTTAATTAATACTTCTGATACATACAGAGTCAGGATGTGAACCTACGTCCTCTGCATGCCAGTCTATCACACTTCCACTGAGCTATTGATTAGAGCTGGCAAACTATCGATAGTCGCACCATTTGATATTTTCGATAGTTTAAGGGAAAAAATTCGATATATCGATAGTACTATCGAAAATTGCTAAAATCAAACATTTAATTTTATTTTTTTTTATTTCATTCATATGGGTGTGAGATCAGTATTACCAACAATTTATTTTGAAAAAGCACCAAACCAAATTTTGAAGAAACCACTAAAAATGCAACAATCATGAAAAACATAAAACCACGTTAAATGAAAAAAGAAATATATTGGAAAATTTGCTGAAAAATTGCAAGATAGCAAAACCCGGAGAAACATTTTTGGATACAAATTTTGTATTTTTACTTAAAATATTTTTTTTTTTCATATATTAAGAATTATTAATTAATTCTTTAAATAATGTTTTTTTCATATTTCAATTATTTTTTCAATAATTTTTGAATACATTTATTAAAATATTTTTAATAATTTTTGAATACATTTATAAAAATATTTTTAATAATTTTTGAATAAGTTTTTTTAATACTTCTTTAATGAATTTAATAATATATTATTTATTTTTGTTTTTATTAATTTTAGTGGTGACCGTGGCATGCAGGTTAAGTGTGTGGCTTAGCATGCTCGGAGCCCGGGTTCGATCCCCAGCCGCGGCGAAAAGTTTTTTTCAATAAAAAATTTTCTGATCGGTCACCACCTCACTGCAAACAATGGCAAACCTCAGAGAGTAAATAATGCCATGTAAAGCTTCTTGAGAACATGAACTTTAGCCGTTCGGAGTCGGCTAAAGTAGGTCGGCTAAAGTAGGTAAAAACATGTAGGTCCATTTCTCGGTCAATTGTGTGCAAACATTTAATAACACACACAACACAATTGATCATAAGAAGCTCGGTCAAAGTCCTTTCAAGGGCTGAAATGGCCAATTTGTTGTTTTTATTAATTTGACAATAAATAAATATTTAATAATTTTAAATTTTTCTTTTATAAATCTTAAAATACATGTTTTTAGGTTTTATCAGTTTTTTTTTTCTAGTGAATTAATTTATTTATTTTTTTCCAAAAAAAATAGGTTATTATTATTCAGAGATCCATGAAATGTCAACATAGTTAAGAATTTCTTGTAATTTTGCTTTTTTGATCTCTACCAGATCTGTCATTATCACATTGCGTAATGTCCCACGTGATGGCAACTTGTAACGCGGATCAAGCAAGTTTAGCAAATCGCGAAAACCAGTGTCTTCGACAACAGAAAAGGGTCCCATATCTGTGGCAATATACTTCATAAGTGCTATATCAACTTCTTTTTTACGCTTTGATGACGAATCATATGATATGCTTAAGTAAGATTCTATGTTGTGCGAGGACACTGGCAAATCATTTTCTTTTAAAGGGGGATGCGCACGCTTTAAGTGGTCATACAAATTTGAAGTATTCCCGCTAGTCTTATAAATTGTCTCACATGTTTTACACTTGGTTGTCTTCCTATCAATAGACTTCGTAAAATAGGTCCACATTTTTTATTTGCCAACCCGTGGCCTTTTAATTTCATGGTTTTCCTCATCTGAGCTGCTGGAGCTGCTGATCTCCAAGACCTCGGCATCTACAAATAGTACATACATATACATTTCAGTAAATTACACGTTTCTAGCAGTGAAAAAGTTATACTTACCCTTATTTTTGGGATTATTTAAAAACTTCCTCATGCTCCGAGCAACCAACACCAATAAAAGTTTAACTAAAAGGAATTTTTATTATCAATTTTAAATAGTTTTTTTTCATTTTTGCTTACGCAAATTTCAGCTGCCTGCGTTTATTCCACCAATTACAGTGATGTTAAACTAATTCTTTTAACTATCGATAGTGGAAAAAACTATCGATAGTGACGCCAAAAAGAAAATATTCGATACATCGATAGTGCCATCGATAGTTTGCCAGCTTTACTATTGATAACGATATGTTGACTGTAGCACAACATATTGAAAACAGGTCATCTTAAATAGTGTCAGAAAATCTTGACAAAACATGATTTTTTATAAAATTCTTGTTTTCAGTTAATTAAATATGTTAAAACGTTCATTGCTGTTTTTAAAACGTTTGATTTTACTTTTGTATTTTAAAACGTGCGTTTTTATTTATGTATGGTTTTTGAAATATTCATTTTAGCCTACTTTATCATTGTAAAACGTTCGTTGTTTTTTTTTAAAACGTTTCGTTTTACTTTTGTTTATTAAAATATATATGCGTTATCATTTCTGTATGGCGTAGACTGTTTTTGAAAATATTAATTTTACCTTACTTTATCATAGTAAAACGTTTCTTTTATTTTGAAAACGTTTCATTTTACTCTTGTATGTTAAAGTATACATTTTAATTTTTGCATGGTGTAGAATGCTTTTAAAATATACATTTAACTTACCGTTTTAAAATGTGCGCTTTACTTTTTTTTGTTTCTGAGTGTAGTATTTTTCGTTTGTTTATGAATGTTATGTTTGCACTCTTCTTATAAAATCATCTATCAACTACAAATAAACAATACAAAATATTAAGATACCAAACAAAGCTCGATTAACGGTAAATTTTTTATATTGCTTCAATAACTATTCGAATACCGCGTACCTAAATCATCATTTGTTGTCAGAACTTCGCGCTCGTTCTAAGCAAGTGTCTGATAATTGTAACTTAAATCAAATTTTATTGCCTCACAATAAAAAAGAAATCCGGTAAAAATCATACTAAACATTTAATATTGATTTTCAAAGTGTGTCGCGTTCGCGATCATGCACCGTTTTTTAAATACACTTTGTATGGGAAGTATGGAAATTTGAATTTTTAACTAAGTGTCAATAGTTCAAGGCAGTGATGATATTTGATAGCTGTGGAGGGGACTTTTTTTACTCTTCTGAAAGTACTTTTCCGGACGCGAGAGTACTTTTTGTTAATATGATTAAATAAGTTTTTGATTTCTTGCTGAGGCACATATATATTTCAGTTTTATTTTATAAAAAAAATAACAAAAACAATATAAAAAGTATTTTCAAACAAAAAAAACAAAACAGCAATATTTGAGTATTTTCTTCATATTCCTGTAAGAGTAATTGTGTTTGTCTATGATAAATAAAATAATAAAGAGTATGATACATTAAATAATATAATACTAAACTCAGACCTTTAGGACCTCGTAGAATAAAGTTACAGCAAATTAACTTTTTGGTGGAGTTTGTTCTAATTTTTAAGCTTTAGTCTTCGGTTTATGTTCGTATGGTTTCGTTTGTCTTTGAATGACTTCGTACTTTGATTTTGTTCGTGAGCCTTCAGTTAAACTTCGTTTGGGTAAGGTTTTAATACCAAATTTCGTTTCTAATACCAAATTTCTTCACAACCGGTCCATTATTTGAGGTTTTATTGAGTTGTAAATATTTTAGTACCTTAAGCGCCTTTTATCGAAAGTTTTCGAAACTTTGGCACCGTATCTTCTTTTCCTGAATCTTAATATTACATTTCACCAAAATCACTCTAGTCATTTGTCAAGAAACGTGTTATTGCATAAGAAAAACAAACCAATATTTTGGGTCCACCTAAAAAAAAAATTTGTATGGCACCAAAAACCTCTCAACAAAAGTTTTCAAATGAAGGGCGAACCCGGCGAACTTTTTTTTTCCCCTAGGGGACGACCCCTTAATGTACATTACAACATTATCACTTCAACTTTTTGTGATGATTTTGTTATAATTAGAAAAAATCTGAATATTTTTTGATCAGATAAGCCGAATAAATACTATTTAACGTCTCTTTTTGAATCTATTTTAAGAGAACAATTTCGGTCTCAATACTGAGAACAAAATCTTAATCATGCGTGACGTTAACTTTTATTGATGGTTAGTGTGTTCGAAAGTACTTTTTTTGGGTCAAAAGGAGTTGGGGGCTTTTTAAAATCAAAAGGAGGTAAAAAAGCGGGTTTCCACTACAAATATCATCCCTGGTTCATGGGTGACAATGGGGCGATCTTCACATGGCAACGCGTCTGATTACCTCAACTTGGCGAGGCCAGCACTATCCATGTCGAAATCGTCTCAAGTCGACTCAAAACCTCCAAGTGGTGTCTCCTGGAAACGGCAAACTATCACCCGTTTAGTTGTCGGCTAATTTGAGCGGCAATGTCTCCTCTAGACTATAAATTTGAGGGGTCTCTACAATACCTTAAAAATGGAATGTGCGTAGGGTTTAGGTCCCAACCACATTATAACTTCCCAATGAAAAATAAACTAGCCTTGGATATGAACCCCCACTATGTTGACGACCATCGCAAACGAAAAACGGATAATGATTTACGGATATGCACCTGGAATGTCCGGACCCTTTATAGGGAAGGTGCGACTGTCCAACTGGCGGAAGCCCTCGAAAAAATAAAGGCTGACATCACCGCCATCCAGGAGATGCGATGGAAAGGACAAGGCTGCTCTAAGAGAGCAGACTGCGATATCTACTACAGCTGCCATGCGAAGAAGCGCGAATTTGGATGCGGATTCGTCGTAAGTCGGAAACTACGCCATCTTGTTTCCCGGTTCACACCTGTGAACGAAAGGCTGGCGACAATCCGCATCAAGGCTAAATTGTTCCATATAAGCCTAATTTGCGCACATGCCCCGACGGAGAAAAAGGACGATGCTGTCAAGGACAATTTCTACGCGAACCGAGAGGACTTGTTTGATCGCTGCCCGGCCCATGACGTGAAATTAGTTCTCGGCGATTTTAACGCAAAGGTGGACAAGAAGGCATCTTTGGCTCAACTGTCGGTCAGTTCAGTCTCCACGAGACCACTTCGAATAACGGCCTTAGAATGATCGGTAGTTAGTATTACCAGATTCGAACACCTCGATATCCAAAAGGCAACCTGGCTGTCCCCGGATCAAAAAATGCGAAACCAAATTCATCATGTTGTGATCGACGGATGGCACGCTTCAAGTATACTGGATATGCGCACATTTCGGGGGGTCAATATTGATTCCAACCATTATCTTGTCGCAGCCGAGATCAGCATGCGATTGTGCAATGCGAAGAATGTACGAACAGGTGTGCAACGAAAGCTTGATGTCGATAAGCTGCTATCACAACGGACCGCCGAAGCCTACTCTGCTCAACTCTCGGTTAAGCTCAACCAACCTTACTCTTGCCTCGACGACGCTGGCGGACTTTGGGCGCATATATCCCACTCCATGAACACTGCTGCCGAAGAAGTCATTGGTTTTCGGCGCCCGCAACCTCGAAACCAATGGTATGACCAAGACTGTCGCGACGCGACAACAGCAAAATACGCCGCATTTAAAAAGACGCTACAGTCAGCTGCAACGCGAGCTATGAACGAAAACTATCTCGATAAGAGAAAGGAAGAGAGATGCCTTTTCAGACGAAAAAAAAGAGCATGAAAACCGTGAGCGAGAAAAAATTGAAGTGTACCAGAGCAAGAAGGATGCTCGAAAATTCTACCAGCAGGTTGAGCGTCTAACCCAAGGTTTCAAGCCCAGAGCATCCACTTGCAGAGATGAGAATGGTGATCTGTTTACAGATACGCAGTGCGCATTGAAATTATGTAGACAGCATTTTTCCAAACTGCTTGCAGACGACGATACCAACAATTCCGCCCTTAAAGAATGCAGTCCGACACCACCAATCGACGAGGATGGAGTAGAAACTCCTCCAACTAGCGATGACGAGTTTAAAGTTGCTATCAAGCGACTCAAAAACAACAAAGCCTCAGGCGCTGACGGCCTGGCTGCTGAATTGTCTAAAACCAGCGGCGGTGAATTGATAAGATGCATGCATTAACTCATCAGCAAAATATGGCTAGCGGAAAGCATGCCCGACGATTAGAATCTCAGTGTGCTTTGTGCCTATACTTAAGAAAGGAGACCCGACAATCTGCGTCAACTACCGAAGTATCAGTCTTATTTCCATCGCATACAAGGTTCTTTCTTGCGTATTGTGTGAAAGATGGAAGCCGCACACAAACTACTGATTGGATCTTATCAGTGTGGCTTTCGTCCTGGCAAGTCCACCATAGACCAGATTTTTACACTACGCCAAATCCTGGAGAAAACCCACGAAAACCAAATCGACACCCATCATCTCTTTGTTAATTACAAAGCTGCGTTCGATAGCCCGATTCGGAATTGCCTGTACGCAACAATGTCTGAGTTCGGTATACCTGCAAAGTTGACAAGGTTCTGCAAGATGACGTTGAGCAATACATGCAGCTCCGTCAAGGTAGGAAATTATCTCTCCGAAACCTTTAATACCGAACGAGGTTTCAGACAAGGCGACCATCTATCATGCGATCTCTTCAATTTCATCATGGAGGGGATCCTACGAACGGCAGGTGTACATCGAAATGATACCATTTTCTACAAAGGTGTCCAGCTCCTTGCGTATGCTGATGATATCGATATTATCGGCAGAACCAAGAGAGATGTTACTGCTGATTTCGCCGCTATCGAAAAGGAATCAGCCAAAGTGGGTTTGACGGTGAACGAGGGCAAAACAAAGTATATACTGTCTGCAAATAGGGAAGCGCGGCGTCTAGGCTCCCATGTTACAGCAGGCAAATATAACATTGAAGAAGTCAAGGAGTTTACATACCTTGGCACCGTCGTAAACAGCAACAAGAATGTCAGCCTGGAGATAAAGCGAAGAATAACAATTGCTAATACGTGCTACTACGGGCTTAGTAAGCAATTATTATTATTATTATTATTGAATGTGTGGTACAATAAGACAAATCTTTTTTATTACGTCATAGGTATAAGTAACAATGTTGACATAGTCCAGCGTATAACAATTCAGCGACTACGTTGGCTGGGTCATGTCTTTCGTATGGATGAAGAAGCTCCAGCGAAAAAGGTGTTTGAGGCGAAAGTCGAGGGTTGACGACGAATAGGAAGACCATGCCTCCGATGGATTGACGAGGCCGAGGAAGCCCTTACCGTGCTTGGTGAAAGAGATTGGAGACGGCGCGCGCGAAGCAGAGACGATTGGCGAGAGCTGATGAAGTCGGCCGTAACCCGACAACGGGTTGTCATGGACACCTAAGTAAGTAAGGGAAATAGTTCAAAGTAAAGCTCATGTGATAATTCTAAAGTCATTGAATTGATTTTTCAATAGATTTTACAGAAATTTTCCATTTTGAAAACGTCAATTTGTATGGGAGGTATGCGTGATTTTCATCCTATTTGGCTTCTTTTCGAACATGATCTTTATTTTTACGATATAAGCTTAAATATCGAATTTCTTTACGATAACTTAATAATAACGGTTGTAAGCATGTCAACAGTCAGGGAGACATACAAAAACAGGGACGGACATGGTTAAATCCACTAAGGTGGTGGTACTAATGAATACTATATGTACTGTTCTATATCTGTAGAACATACGTAGTGCGGGTGGGGTTATAATAATCAGACCTGGGCAAAATGCATTCAGGGCCCATTCAAGTTTTTTCAACGAAAAAACAACCTACATTAAAAGTTTTATTGTAAGGCGACTGTTTATTTAGGTTATATTTTATTCTTATATGCGAAATGTGCGGTGGACACGATTTTTTGTTACTTTTTCATCCAAAAAACAAAAAATAATAATGGTTGTTTCTCTGAAACTTTTTGAGATTTTAATTAAGGTTTTAGAAATATATTGGTTTTTACGAAAATGGTAGTCTTAAACCCGATTTTTGGCTAAAATATTAATTTATTTTAGATTATAAAAATATAACCATTTCTCCCAAATAAAAATCGAAAGAGTAAAAGTAGGAATGGTGTTCACTTTATCAGTGAAAAAAAATTGGCAGCGATCCTTGCAAAAGTTTTCGAGTAATGTTGTCCACCGGTTACAGACAGCACTTTTCGAGAAAAACGCGTTTAAAGTTTAACCTTCCTATACTCGCGCATTGGTCTCTCAGACCGAAGAAACAATAAATCGGTGTTTTCTCAAAAAATTAACATCGTAAAAAACTGTGGTCTTTAGCAAATAAATTATAGGATCTAAAATTTTGTATGTTTCCTTTGTTCAATTATATCCTCTTCTTTACAATAAACACATACAATGCCAAAAAAAAAGTATATAATTGAAATAATGCAAACGAGATCAAATCTCGGTCTGAGGCAACGTGCGCAAGTATATATGTGATGCTGTTTGGCGCGAGTATACGAAGGTTAAGAAGTAGTGCATTTATTGACTTTTATTTGCACGTTTGTGCTTATAACTAACACAATTGTTAATTAATTGACTTGAGACTTTCTGAGGATATTGTTGCAATGTCATGCATTCGAAAAATGTAAAAAAATAAAATTTATCTTTGGTCGTCAAAAAACTTTAATGGGCCCCTCATTTTACATTACCATTACATTAATAAAAATTTAATATAATGTAAAAATTCTTTCATTACCATTAACTATAACAATTTTAATGAATTTTTTTTTAAATTAAATTAATTTCTTATCAAAATAATGCATTAATTTTTCATTATCATTAAAACGCATTGTGAATAATGCATTATTATTGCATTATAATTAACAAACTATCCAAGAAATTTTGATGAAAGGTTTATGCATATCTGCTATAAAATATATGAATAATCTTTATTAACCCTTTAACACTCATAGCCAAACGGCAGTATATTTTTATGATTTTTTATTATAACTGTAATTGAATAGAGTTAAACTAAGTTATAAAACAAAGAAAAAAACATTAAATGGAAATAACGTTGGAAAAAAAGAGGGACTCTTAAAAACTATTTCTGCGTCATTTTTTTTTTTGGATCGGAGAAACCCCCATGTAGCGGTTTTAGTTCTCCTGAGCCCTTTTTTTTTGGCCAAAAAATCAAGTTTTTTGCCTATAACTTTTTTTTCTTCAGAATGCATACCCAAGAGAGCAACTAAGTAAAGATTGTGATAGTACACAAATATTGGTTAAAATAAATTTTGAAATTTGTTGTCCTTACAAACTCTTTTGAGACTCGAAAAAATAGATATTCCGTCTTTTTCGAAAAGGTGTTTTTTAAAATACCTATAAAATATATATTTTTCGTGGTATTCATATGCAGTTAATTGAGCTATTCTTTTCATTGGTATAACGTATGGAGCGGTTTGATCAAAAGTGAGTACCATGACATACGTATCTTGTAGGCGTTTAAAAAAAAATATTTTCGAAATTCATGCATTTTGTACTGTAGCGCCATCTGGCGTTCACTTTTCTAAAAAATGGTTGTCAGAATTTGATTTTGCGTACCTAAAAACTCATATATACCAAGATTTGTCAAAATCGAACGGTAATTATGGCAAAAAAACAATATTTATATTGACAAAATCCTTCTGAATATCAATTTCTAACGTTTTATCCGAATAAACTACATGGGCAGCGGTTATTTTAAGAGTCGCTCTAACTTTTGAGTCGGTGTCCGGCGATATCTAAATTTCGATCCGGCTTGCTGTACACTAACATTGTTAAACATTTTTTGCTACATGATATAACAAAATTTGAAAGTATTTTATATAATTATAATAAATAACAATATAAACTTACCTCGAAATGCAAAAATAACAATGACCGGCATTAGTTACTTTGTGAATAACATAAAATAAAATGCACAAATTGACATAAATTTTCGGGCGAACCGCCAATTTTTCCTATTTCATAGCTTCTAGTAGCATTTAGTTCCAATTAAAAGAAACAAATCAATAAGACATTTGTAAGTACGTTCACAAACCACATTTAATCATCTGTACACGCGCGTATACAGAGGGTGGTAATAAGTTAAGTGTACGCAATTCTCTATTTAGAGGACGAATAAATCGTTGCCAAGAGTGTCCGCTTAGAGATTCTATTTCACTGGGATTTTATGTCCCAGCAAATTTGGAAGGCTATATCGGAGAACTTTAACTTTAAAAACTTGAGAATTCTCAAAAATTTCATATCGATGTCAGTTTTTAAAATAAAACTCCAGGGCGAAAGGATTATTATTTCAATTTTTCTTCCAGACAGAAGTTTAAAAAAGCCGTTTTACTTATTTTATGCTTAAAATTAATAAAAAAAAATCCATATGTTTATATATGTACAAAATTTGAATTTTCTTGCATTGAATTATTTTGGTTTATTTTTGAATTATTTTTGTTTAGTTGTATTTCATTTAATAAAATATGTGTGATATTATTTCATAATGCTTTTTTAATGATAATGAAATAATAATGCGCTTTAATGATAGTATAAAATGAATGCATTATTTGCTATACACTTTAATAGTAATGAAAAATTAATGCATTATTTTCATAAAATGCATTAAAATTGCTCCAGTTAAAGGTAATGAAATAAAGTTCCATTTTCATTGATTTGGTTTAATTATAAAATTATGGTCAATGCATTACCTTATTTAATGCATTAGTCCCAGGTCTGATAACCCTTTCAGCACCCACTAACACAATTGTGCGGGTAAATTTCTGCTATGTTCACGCGTTTGGCTTTCACATGTATGATCGTTTGCTTCCTACTCTTCAGTTATTTTACCGTTATTCAAACTATTCTCTCTTGTTGTGTGCATTTGTTTTTGACATCTTTTTCATTGTCGCGTTTATATTTACCTTTAAGAAACGTCATGTTGGAGCAGCAGCCACGTGCATATCGTAAGTTAATTTTTTGTGTATAAAAAAAAACAACAATATAAAAATTGGTGAATTTAAAAAGTGATTGAACTAAAGAAAGTTTATTTGAAATATTTCCAAAGTTTAATTTTAACGATAACAAAAATATCTTCTTGCAAAAATAGAGTAACACATTTGTGTGGGTTGGTATTTAAAGCTGTCATTTCATGCAAAATTTCAGGCTAAACTTTTTGTTTGAACAACGACAGTGATACGACAGTATTGTGGCCAATGATGTCGATATCATCTGCATACGCCAGCAGCATAACACTCTTATAGAAAATTGTGCCGCTACGTCTCAGGTCAGCAGCTTGGATGATCTTCTCCATTACTATATTAAAGGGAGAGGTCCGGAAGGGAGAGGTCCTTCCCGATTTTCACTGCACTGCTGGTGTTGTTCAGTGTCATCCTGCAAAGACGTATTAGCTTCGCAGGAATACCAAATTCAGACATGATGGAGTAAAGGTGACTCCTTATTGGACTGTATAAGGCGGCTTTGAAATCGACAAAAAGATGCTGTGTGTGTGATTTGTTTTTCGAGGGTCTTTTCCAAGATTTGTCGGAGCGTGAAGATCTGGTCGATGGTGGACTTTCCAGGTCTGAAGCCACACTGGTAAGGTCCAATCAGTTGGTTAACGATGGGCTTCAGTCTTTCACATAATACGCTCGACAGGACCTTATATGCGATATTAAGAAGGCTAATCCCACGGTAGTTGGCACAAATGGTGGGATCGCCTTTCTTGTGGATTGGGCAGAGCACACTGAGGTTGCAATCATCTGGAATGCATTCTTCCGACCATATTCTGCATAGAAGTCTGTGCATTCTATGCATGCATTTAAACAGAGCTTCGCCACCGGTCTTAAACAGCTCAGCCGGTAGGCCATCGGCTCCTGCGGCTTTGTTGTTTTTAAGCAGAGCTATAGCTGTTAAGACCTCGTTATAGTCGGGCAGCGGAACTTCAACGCTGTCATCCATAATTGAGGTTTCCGGGATATCATCTCCACTGGCAGGATTGTTGTCAGTGTCGCCATTTAAAAGACTAGAAAAGTGCTCCCTCCATAACATCAGTGTACTCTGGATATCTGTCACTATCTATTAAATCTATTAAATATTTGCTTCATTTTCGAATGGACATCTCAGAAGACCTCCTGGCCAGCTTCAAAAGGACAAGAGATGACGTTGACACATCGTCTGATGAAGACGATGGCCTAGATTTTGTTATCTTTGGAAAATGTGCGCCTTTGCCTGCACAAAGTAAGAGGTTTGATTTAACTGGACATTGGCCAGTGGTCGATAAACTTAATAGCTCGCGAATGTGTCGTATGAAAGATTGTTTGAGTCGAACACGCACAAGATGTGAAAAGTGCAATGTATACCTCTGTGTTTCTTCAGGAAAGACTTGTTTGAAAGCATTTCACTTGCCTTAATAAATTAAATATTTTTAAATCTCTTTCTTCATAAATTTTGTTAGAATAAGCTCGTTTTGTCGAAATAATAAATACATATTCAAATTAAACAGAATTAGCGATTTATTTATTTTTTTACTCGTTTCAATACCAACCCGCACATTTGTGTGGGTTCTTTTCAAAGAGTCATTTGGGTGATATCTCAAAACTTTGATTAAATTTCCTAATTCCATTTTATTAACCAGTGATGAAAAATTTACTCAATTCTAACAAGTTTTAAGCATTCCGGCATTGAAAGGGATAATAATATATCATAATTTTCTCACTAGCCTCATATGTATTTCTTTTTTATATTAATATTACTAATATGAAGCTCACAAATAATATATATGTTATTTTGGTAGGTAATACAATATTTAGCTGAAATTACTTTAACTAATTATTATTACAAACGTGATGAAAACATATGTCGCGTGCTAGATGTCGCGTTCACGATCAGGCTTAAGCTCAATAAAAAAAAAACGAATAGAAATATGTCAAAATGACAACTATTTCCGCTTTAAAATATTATGTTGCGTTTCGCAGATATCTATTCCATGTCTATTGCGAATATTTTGAAAACATAAAATCTATAGAACCTACATTTTTTTTCTTCTCAAAGGCGTACGAATGTCGCGTTCGGGACGATGGAAATGGAGTTTCGAAATGCATATTTACAAAGCATCGGATCGTTTTTCTTTGGATTGGTGATACAAGATTCAACACAGCTGCGCAATTAAAGCGTGCTTAAAAATAATAATCCAGTTGCGCAGTTTCGGTGAATCTATGAAGCACCAATTTAAAGAAAAACACACCGATGCTTTGAAAAAATGCATTTTGGAACTCATCCTATGTGTATTTTAAGTTGAAATTTACAGTATTTGATTGAATTTAAAAAAATTTCATTTACCTAAATTTACTTTGCTAAAATACCACAGATTTATGAAAAAACATATTTTCTCTATTATTTTATTTCATTAGTTGGCAATTCTGTCAATTGCATTTTTCACACAAGCAGAGTTTACGCTAGCCGCTGGTGAAGTTGTCGGCTACTGATAAACAGCGACAAATGTTTGGCATCATTGATGAACCAAAGTTTGTGACACCTGGCGAAGCAGAACACTCTCTTATGGTTGCTGCTGAACTTGTCTTCATGGCCATGGCTGTTGGCAGAGATGTCTACAAATTTAAATTTAAATGTTTGAGCTTCACTAACAAGTTTCACTTTACCTCTATTCCCAATGCGACTATCCCAACAACACTCATTGGTCACCAGTCCAGAGCTGTGATAAAAACTGAAACTGGTAGTAGCTTTGCTACGAGGTCTGACCAAGGACTTTAAAACTGGTACCACGGGTAGTCAGCGGCCCCTGGCTTTCGACAGGCTGACTGACTGGGCTGGCCCTTCGGGGAGCTTCGTGGTGGTTGTGGTTTACTACCCATTTCGCGGGAAGAGCTATCTAGCTCGGTGTTTGAGTTGCATTCTCAACTCGGGCGCCGTACTCCGCAGTTCGGAAGAGGTGTTAGAGGCCTCCACCCAAACCAAGGGTTGTTACATGTCATCACAACATTTAGCTAAGTTAGTACCTTTGAACCCTCAAAGGGGCATTGGCCAATGCAATGTTTCGGCCTATGCTATGGAGCAACGTAGACTTAAGCCTACACGGCAGGTGACTACGCAAAACATCCATTGTAATTTTCATCCCAACAACACCATCAACAGCAGCAACACTGAATGTGTTTAATGCTTACTCCTCAAAATTCGTGAGCATTCGGCTGCTGCATGATAACAAATTAAATTTGTTATACACAAGAAATCTGAAAATAATTTACTTTTGAAAATTTTCCATTTCGTTGAGCTGTAAACATAAATGAAAGAAATACTCACAAAACAGCTGTTATTTGACATTTCGATTTTCACCATGATTTACTTTAAAAGCTTTTTCAAACATTTGAGTTGTTACAATTTTTTTAGAATTCTTATGTTTACATTTCATCACTAGAACTCCTTAACAATTCGTTGTTAAGTTAATAACCAGAATAGGGCTGTAGGCGATGTATGTGTAGTGATTTCAACAATAGCTACAGCTTAATTAATTTTTGTGATTCGGTGTATGCCTTGAAACGGAAAATGATTTTACATTTAAATAATTGATACATTTTAGAATTTTGTTTCAAACATTAACTCGGTTAATAATATTGTTATATTCTGTTAAAATGTTGGCTGAAGTTATTCCATATATTCGAGACCGTTTCAGTTGTTTTTCCTTTATAATATTGCGTTTGATGAAGTAAACACCATCGAATACGATATGTATGCTTTAACTTGTTTGTTTTTAATCAAAAAATTTTAAAATTTTTCTTATTCAGTTGACTTATTAGTTACTTAGTTTGGTGCGCAAGAGTTTATCTCTTTTCCATGCAAGTTTATGCCTGCCTTGGCCCAAATACATATCCAATTAATACCATTAGCACGGTGTTCCAAAATTACAAAGTGACCCGTATATACTATAATACAGAATTTAAAATTTAGAAATAAACTGTGGATTTAGTGTTTTTTTACATAAAAAACAGTCACTTTAACTTGGACGATTATTGATTGATTGATATTAACTTGGACAAAAGATACAAAATTTGGCGATATTTCGTTTGATTATCTCTTAATTATAGCTCCGCTACAACACATAAGACAATAAAAGTTAATATACCGTTGGAACGTTTCATATTTTCTCTAAAATACAAAATTTAATTTTTTATCTTATGGTGTGTTGTTTAAATTCTGGATTAATAAAACTAGACAAGTGTAAAAAGTGTAAAACACCCTGTATCTTGAAAATCCTACCACAACAGTAAAAATTGAGTACAGATTTGGAATCAGCGCTGAAAGATCATATAGAAATTATTTTGGGTTTTCCGGATCCTACTTTTTTAGACTAGTATTATTGATTCAAGCATGTCTGAATTTTAGAGCACTGCTATTATTTTGACCGCAGCTGTATATGTTTGTACGTATTTACACGTATATATCTCCGTTATAATTGGAATTGGTTTGGTGTTTTAGAGTTTACTCTCTTTTCCTCGTAGGATCTTGGGTTGGATAGTGGCCGCAAACTTACTAATATTCATATTATTTATAGTTACTTTGGTCTCTTTGTTTTAGAGTTTTATGTAAAGTTTACTACTTATTTGATGTTGTTTACTTTTTCAAATTCATAAATTCTTCATAAATTCGTGTTTTTGTCTAAAATTTTTAAGTTCCGCTGAAAAGCCAATTAATGTGCTTAGTGGAAATTCATACTTCGCCAACTGGTTGTGTGTTTTAGTACGTAGGTGCATTCTATCTTTTACGGTTAATCCAGACTGTTTTAGAATGTAAGTCGTGCATGCGTATAGTACGGGCTATACGTATTCATGAGATTTCACACTCCCTTGGCGAATCCAAAAAAAAAAAAAAAAAAAAAACAAATAAAAAAGATCAAGAAAGAGCAAGAACCAAGTTCACCATCACAATTGAAAGACACAGAAGCAGTAGACGATACATCGAAATAAAAACATTCTGATAACACTGTGCAACAATTTGCCCCCTTTTCAAAACCCCGCCCACTTTCTGATTGGCTTCTCATATTTTTGTGTACGTAGATCACGAATATGCAATTATTTTTTTTGGGACACCTCTAGTTAGGTCTCCACAGGACTGTGAAATTTTAAGGGGTAGTTGCCTTTGAAACATTTTTAATATAGTTCACACCTGTGAACGAAAGGCTGGCGACAATCCGCATCAAGGCTAAATTCTTCCATATTAGCCTAATTTGCCACATGACCCGACGGAGGAAAAGGACGATTCTGTCAAGGACTTCTTCTACGCGAACCTAGAGGACTTGTTTGATCGCTGCCCGGCCCATGACGTGAAATTAATTCTCGGCGATTTTAACGCAAAGGTGGACAAGAAGGCATCTTTGGCTCAACTGTCGGTCAGTTCAGTCTCCACGAGACCACTTCGAATAACGTCCTAAGACTGATCGACTTCGCCGCGGCGCGAAACATGGTAGTTAGCAGCACCAGATTCGAACACCTCGATATCCAAAAGGCAACCTGGCTGTCTCCGGATCAAAAAACGCGAAACCAAATTGATCATGTTGTGATCGACGGAAGGCACGCTTCAAGTGTACTGGATATGCGTACATTTCGGGGGGTCAATATTGATTCCAACCATTATCTTGTCGCAGCCGAGATCCGCATGCGATTGTGCAATGCGAAGAATGTACGAACAGGTGTGCAACGAAAGCTTGATGTCGATAAGCTGCTATCACAACGGACCGCCGAGGCCTACTCCGCTCAACTCTCGGTTGAGCTCAACCAACCTTACTCTTGCCTCGACGACGCTGGCGGACTTTGGGCACATATTTCCCACTCCATGAACACTGCTGCCGAAGAAGTCATTGGTTTTCGGCGCCCGCAACCTCGAAACCAATGGTATGACCAAGACTGTCCCGACGCGACAACAGCAAAATACGCCGCATATAAAAAGACGCTGCGGTCAGCTGCAACGCGAGCCATGAACGAAAACTATCTCGATAAGGGAAAGGAAGAGAGATACCTTTTCAGACGAAAAAAAAGAGAGCAAGAAAAGCGTGAGCGAGAAAAAATTGAAGTGTACCAGAGCAAGAAGGATGCTCGAAAATTCTACCAGCAGGTTGAGCGTCGAACCCAAGGTTTCAAGCCCGGAGCATCCACTTGTAGAGATGAGAATGGTGATCTGTTTACAGATACGCAGTGCGCATTGAAATTATGTAGACAGCATTTTTGCAAACTGCTTGCAGGCGACTATACCAAAAATTGCGCCCTTGGATAATGCAGTCCGACACCACCAATCGACGATGATGGAGTAGAAACTCCTCCACCTAGCGATAACGAGTTTAAAGTTGCTATCAAGCGACTCAAAAACAACAAAGCCTCAGGCGCTGACGGCCTGGCTGCTGAATTGTCTATAACCAGCGGCGGTGAATTGATAAGCTGCATGCATTAACTCATCAGCAAAATATGGCTAGCGGAAAGCATGCCCGACGATTGGAATCTCAGTGTGCTTTGTCCTATACTTAAGAAAGGAGACCCGACAATCTGCGTCAACTACCGAAGTATCAGTCTTATTTCCATCGCATACAAGGTTCTTTCGAGCGTATTGTGTGAAAAATTGAAGCCGCATACCAAAACACTGATTGGACCTTACCAGTGTGGCTTTCGTCCTGGCAAGTCCACCATAGACCAGATTTTTACACTACGCCAAATCCTGGAGAAAACCCTCGAAAACCAAATCGACACCCATCATCTCTTTGTTGATTACAAAGCTGCGTTCGATAGCCCGATTCGGGATTGCCTGTACGCAACAATGTCTGAGTTCGGTATACCTGCAAAGTTGACAAGGCTCTGCAAGATGACGTTGAGCAATACATGCAGCTCCGTCAAGGCAGAAAATTATCTCTCCGAAACCTTTAATACCGAACGATGTTTCAGACAAGGCGACCATCTATCATGCGATCTCTTCAATTTCATCATGGAGGGGATCCTACGAACGGCAGGTGTACATCGAAATGATACCATTTTCTACAAAGGTGTCCAGCTCCTTGCGTATGCTGATGATATCGATATTATCGGCAGAACCAAGAGAGATGTTACTGCTGCTTTCGCCGCTATCGAAAAGGAATCAGCCAAAGTGGGTTTGACGGTGAACGAGGGCAAAACAAAGTATATTCTGTCTGCAAATAGGGAAGCGCGGCGTCTAGGCTCCCATGTTACAGCAGGCAAATATAACATTGAAGTTGTCAAGGAGTTTACATACCTTGGCACCGTCGAAAACAGCAACAAGAATGTCAGCCTGGAGATAAAGCGAAGAATAACAATTGCTAATACGTGCTACTACGGGTTTAGTAAGCAATTATTATTATTATTATTATTGAATGTGTGGTACAATAAGACAAGTCTTGTTTAGTACGTCATAGGTATAAGTAACAATGTTAAATTTAGTGAAACTTAGGACTAAAATAGCTATTACCTAAACATTAATATTAACTTTAATTTAAAAAAACAATTAAGCATTATAAAAATATTCAAAAGCAAGTTTGAGGAATAAAATAAAATTAAAATAAATTATACAATATATTAAACATTTTTTTTTTTGAGCTATATTAAATATGACAATGAACTATAAGTAAAGCAGAAAAAGAGAGGTATACATTAAGAGCTTTAGGTAAGCACAACGTTAAAAGAAGAGCAAAATAGATTATAGATTTATTGATTTAAGGAACTAAAGTATTTAAAGGCGGCATATTTAAAACTGATTCGAGCTGTAATTTGTTTAATAGAACTTGGTAATGCATTCCAAAGCCTAATGGTGCAGATAAAAAAGAACCTACTACTATTGAGATAATTAATCATTGGGACAACAAGGTTGTAAGAGCGTTGAGAATGAAAAAATTGGAGTTTTGCAAAAAGATAAGGAGGGCTTCGAGTATGTATAAGTTTGTGTAGAAATATAATGTTTCGGAAGTTAATATACTCAAGTAAACTACAGCCAAGTATGCCCTTACTTCTTTGAGAAATATGATCAAACCGACTGACACCATATACATACCTTGCCGCACTATTAAATGCTACCAGGAGATTATGCTGAGATTGGGAGTCCAACTGTGAATAACCAACATCAAAGATTGTGATGTAAGGCATAATTAATTGTATAACTAGTCTGCGACGGGTTTCAAGGGGCGTGAAGTCAGAGGAAGTGCGTAAATATCTTAAAGTCCCGTATATTTTACCTATCGTGTTGTTAATGTGTTCAGTACAAGTCAGCCTTGAGTTGATTATAAATCCTAGACTTTTCGCTATATACACAATTTCAAGTTTATCCGCACCAATGAAAAGGGGAGGAATATCAACAAAGCAAGAGTCACTCCTAGCTATCGGCAGTACTTTAGTTTTTATGGGATTAATAAGGAGCAAATTATTAACTGCCCAATTGTTCAACAGGGTCAGATCATAGTTAAGTCTATAAGTCAAGTCTTCTAAGAGTCCAGTAGGTCCAGAGAGATAAAGTTGAATATCGTCAGCGTAGACATGAATAGTTGCATATTTACAGACAGAAAAAACATCATTAATAAATACAGAGAATAGGAGTGGACCCAGAATAGATCCCTGGGGAACTCCAGTCAAAATGGATCTCAGGGATGAATAAACATTCCCCACTTTCACCCGTTGCATTCTACCCTCTAGGTAATTAGATATTAACTGTACAGCACTAGAACTAAAGTTAAAGTAGTTTTTTTAATTTAAAGCAGAGAAGGGTATGATTAATAGAATCGAATGCCTTGGAAAAGTCAACAAGACAAAGTAGTGTCAAAAGGTTCAAATCATAAGAAATTCTTATATCATCAAGAACTTTAACAGCAGCCGTAGAGCAACTGTGCCCCGTCCTAAACCCAGACTGCAAGGGAGATAACAACTTATTTGTTTTTAGGTATTCAGACATTTGGTTGGCCAGTATACGTTCAAAAACTTTACCCAAAGCTGGCAATATACTTTTGGGTCTATAATCATTAGGAACGGAAGCAGTTGAAGATTAAGCAAAACCGTGGCTGCCTTCCATAAATCAGGGAATCTGGAGCAAGTAAAGCAATGGTTTAAAATATGAGTTAATGGCGATAAAAAAAAGGGCATTACTAATGTTATGAATTTTAGCGGCATTCCATCAATTCCAACTGCATTTGAATTCATCATCAGTATGCACTCCCCAACATAATTTTCACTTGCACTAGAAAATTCAAAAGAGGGAATGAGTCAGAAGTCAGCAACGGAAGTTATATCTAATTTATATATCATCTAATTTATTTAAATATCATTTTTATAATTAGGTTCCAGAGCCCTCTCTTGATCGACAAAACTAACACTATACAAGACGCTCATCATACCTGTGCACAGTATGATGCACTATGGCCTCATCTGTTATCTCAAACAGATGCAACCGCTCTTGGGGTTTTCGAGAGGAAAGTTCTTCGCAAAATCTTTGGTCCTGTTCGAGTTGGCGACGACTATCGCATTCGAATGAACCACGAACTGTACGAGCTCTATGACGACATTGACATAGTCCAGCGTATAACAATTCAGCGACTACGTTGGCTGGGTCATGTCTTTCGTATGGATGAAGAAGCTCCAGCGAAAAAGGTGTTTGAGGCGAAAGTCGAGGGTCGACGACGAATAGGAAGACCATGCCTCCGATGGATTGACCAGGCCGAGGAAGCCCTTACCGCGCTTGGTGAAAGAGATTGGAGACGGCGAGCGCGAAGCAGAGACGATTGGCGAGAGCTAATGAAGTAGGCCGTAACCCGACAACGGTTTGTCATGGACACCTAAGTAAGTAAGGGAAATAGTTCAAAGTAAAGCTCATGTGATAATTCTCAAGTCATTGAATTGATTTTTCAATAGATTTTACAGAAATTTTCCATTTTGAAAACGTCAATTTGTATGGGAGGTATGCGTGATTTGCATCCTATTTGGCTTCTTTTCGAACATGATCTTTATTTTAACGATATAAGCTTAAATATCGAATTTCTTTACGATAACTTAATAATAACGGTTGTAAGCATGTCAACAGTCAGGGAGACATACAAAAACAGGGACGGACATGGTTAAATCCACTAAGGTGGTGGTACTGATGGATACTATATGTACTTTTCTATATCTGCTCTGCCTCTATGGGCTTTTAAAAACATCGGGATGAAGTAAATAACTACATACGTAGTACGGGTGGGGTTATAATAATCAGACCTGGGCAAAATGCATTCAGGGCCCATTCAAGTTTATTCAACGAAAAAACAACCTACATTAAAAGTTTTATTGTAAGGCGACTGTTTATTTAGGTTATATTTTATTCTTTTATGCGAAATGTGCGGTGGACACGATTTTTTGTTACTTTTTCATCAAAAAAAAAAAAAAATAATAATGTTTGTTCCTCTGAAACTTTTTGAGATTTTAATTAAGGTTTTAGAAATATATTGATTTTTACGAAAATGGTAGTTTAAAAACCGATTTTTGGCTAAAATATTAATTTATTTTAGATTATAAAAATATAACCATTTCTCTCAAATAAAAATCGAACGAGTTAAAGTAGGAATGGTGTTCACTTTATCAGTGAAAAAAAATTGGCAGCGATCCTTGCAAAAGTTTTCGAGTAATGTTGTCCACCGGTTACAGACAGCACTTTTCGAGAAAAACGCGTTTAAAGTTTAAGAAGTAGTGCATTTATTGACTTTTATTTGCACGTTTGTGCTTATAACTAACACAATTGTTAATTAATTGACTTGAGACTTTCTGAGGATATTGTTGCAATGTCATGCATTCGAAAAATGTAAAAAAATAAAATTTATCTTTGGTCGTCAAAAAACTTTAATGGGCCCCTCATTTTACATTACCATTACATTAATAAAAATTTAATATAATGTAAAAATTCTTTCATTACCATTAACTATAACAATTTTAATGAATTTTTTTTTAAATTAAATTAATTTCTTATCAAAATAATGCATTAATTTTTCATTATCATTAAAACGCATTGTGAATAATGCATTATTATTGCATTATAATTAACAAACTATCCAAGAAATTTTGATGAAAGGTTTATGCATATCTGCTATAAAATATATGAATAATCTTTATTAACCCTTTAACACTCATAGCCAAACGGCAGTATATTTTTATGATTTTTTATTATAACTGTAATTGAATAGAGTTAAACTAAGTTATAAAACAAAGAAAAAAACATTAAATGGAAATAACGTTGGAAAAAAAGAGGGACTCTTAAAAACTATTTCTGCGTCATTTTTTTTTTTGGATCGGAGAAACCCCCATGTAGCGGTTTTAGTTCTCCTGAGCCCTTTTTTTTTGGCCAAAAAATCAAGTTTTTTGCCTATAACTTTTTTTTCTTCAGAATGCATACCCAAGAGAGCAACTAAGTAAAGATTGTGATAGTACACAAATATTGGTTAAAAAAAAATTTTGAAATTTGTTGTCCTTACAAACTCTTTTGAGACTCGAAAAAATAGATATTCCGTCTTTTTCGAAAAGGTGTTTTTTAAAATACCTATAAAATATATATTTTTCGTGGTATTCATATGCAGTTAATTGAGCTATTCTTTTCATTGGTATAACGTATGGAGTGGTTTGATCAAAAGTGAGTACCATGACATACGTATCTTGTAGGCGTTTAAAAAAAAATATTTTTGAAATTCATGCATTTTGTACTGTAGCGCCATCTGGCGTACACTTTTCTAAAAAATGGTTGTCAGAATTTGATTTTGCGTACCTAAAAACTCATATATACCAAGATTTGTCAAAATCGAACGGTGATTATGGCAATAAAACAATATTTATATTGACAAAATCCTTCTGAATATCAATTTCTAACGTTTTATCCGAATAAACTACATGGGCAGCGGTTATTTTAAGAGTCGCTCTAACTTTTGAGTCGGTGTCCGGCGATATCTAAATTTCGATCCGGCTTGCTGTACACTAACATTGTTAAACATTTTTTGCTACATGATATAACAAAATTTGAAAGTATTTTATATAATTATAATAAATAACAATATAAACTTACCTCGAAATGCAAAAATAACAATGACCGGCATTAGTTACTTTGTGAATAACATAAAATAAAATGCACAAATTGACATAAATTTTCGGGCGAACCGCCAATTTTTCCTATTTCATAGCTTCTAGTAGCATTTAGTTCCAATTAAAAGAAACAAATCAATAAGACATTTGTAAGTACGTTCACAAACCACATTTAATCACCTGTACACGCGCGTATACAGAGGGCGGTAATAAGTTAAGTGTACGCTATTCTCTATTTAAAGGACGAATAAATCGTTGCCAAGAGTGTCCGGTTAGAGATTCTATTTCACTGGGATTTTATGTCCCAGCAAATTTGGAAGGCTATATCGGAGAACTTTAACTTTAAAAACTTGAGAATTCTCAAAAATTTCATATCGATGTCAGTTTTTAAAATAAAACTCCAGGGCGAAAGGATTATTATTTCAATTTTTCTTCCAGACAGAAGTTTAAAAAAGCCGTTTTACTTATTTTATGCTTAAAATTAATAAAAAAAAATCAATATGTTTATATATGTACAAAATTTGAATTTTCTTGCATTGAATTATTTTGGTTTATTTTTGAATTATTTTTGTTTAGTTGTATTTCATTTAATAAAAAATGTTTGATATTATTTCATAATGCTTTTTTAATGATAATGAAATAATAATGCGCTTTAATGATAGTATAAAATGAATGCATTATTTGCTATACACTTTAATAGTAATGAAAAATTAATGCATTATTTTCATAAAATGCATTAAAATTGCTCCAGTTAAAGGTAATGAAATAAAGTTCCATTTTCATTGATTTGGTTTAATTATAAAATAATGGTCAATGCATTACCTTATTTAATGCATTAGTCCCAGGTCTGATAATAATATATCATAATTTTCTCACTAGCCTCATATGTATTTCTTTTTTATATTAATATTACTGATATGAAGCTCACAAATAATATATATGTTATTTTGGTAGGTAATACAATATTTAGCTGAAATTACTTTAACTAATTCTTATTACAAACGTGATGAAAACATATGTCGCGTTCGCGACCAGGCTTAAGCTCAATAAAAAAAAAACGAATAGAAATATGTCAAAATGACAACTATTTCCGCTTTAAAATATTATGTTGCGTTTCGCAGATATCTATGCCATGTCTATTGCGAATATGTTGGAAACATAAAATCTATAGAACCTACATTTTTTTCTTAATATAGTGCTAATAAAATGCTATCGAAAACTTGAAAAAGAAGAAATTTGTTTTGAGTTTTCTTTCTTTTTTCTTCTCAAAGGCGTACGAATTCGCGTTCGGGACGATGGAGATTTTTATTTTCGACAAAATATAACTATCATCACGATGGAAATTTTTAAGAAAATATTTTTGCTTGAATGATACATATAGTTTTCCTTTTTTTTTTTTTTTCTCAATAAAATACAGCAAGTATAAAACTAGAAAAGATTGACTTTCAAAAAGATCATAAATACGGTCATGATTTCGATAAAAAGGAAATATTTGAAACGTAATGAAATAAACGAGTTGTTAAGATTTCATTTATCCAACAAAAATGTTGTTTCGATGACTTTTATAACATGTTCGTTAATTGCTATTTAATATTTTGTTATTGTTTATTTTTTCTTTTTTTTTTTATTTTATGTTATAAATTATTTGCATATTTAGCTTTGAATATTCCTGTTTAATTTAAAATTAATTTATTTGCTTTTATTTATATTTTATATTGTTCAAATGATGACTTGCGTAGTGCACAATTTTGAGCAAAGCTTACGATCTCTATAACCACTGTTGTAATGGGTTCAATAGCATTGCATTGCTTGTAATAACAAACAGCTGTTCGATATGCTTAAAGCTTTTGTTTGTTTTTATGCATAATTAAGCAACAGTTTGAGAAGCCGTTTTGCCGCACAAAAAATAATGCTGCTAAGATCAAATGGGTTCTGATATTGGATCAAAATAATTAACGCCTAACCGATATTGGTTTCATTATTGGATATTGGTTGCAAGCAATTTACGCCTAATCGATCGTGTATAAGGTGAGAGTGCTGAATTCGTTTATATATTGCGATCGCGCTCTATGCACGAAATTTGTATCAAAATATTTTGCTACAATTTTAATTTTTATGTTTATGATTTTTCTTATACCCTTCAATGCGTGAACAGGTCCCCAGGGACCTTTTTTTATTTTTTAGTATTTTACTATGAAAAAAAATTTCAAAAATTTTTTTATTTTTTTTTTATGTTTATTATTGTCTAAAGAACAAAACTGTATATTTAGATTTTTTTTTTTTTTTTTTTGTTTTTTTTTTACATGAGTCATATGAAATTGAATAAAATTTACATATAAAACATCTTATTTTTTATTGTTGTTGTTGCTGCTGTTGGTCCATCGTGGCCTGTTTGCAAGTATGACAGCGGTGGAGGACTGTAGAATGCTCTCCGCAAACAGCATTGTCGCAATTGAAGCAGTAGGCCCTCGTTTTCCGCTGCCGTCCGTACTCAGAACGGCATAGGCGGCATGACGGCCTGTTCGTCCTTGGCGCAAATGCTGGTGAATTGACTTCTACCGGTCTTGGTCTTATCTGAAAAGATAAAAAAAATAAAAAAAAACAAAATTAGTAGTCTGGTTGTGAAATTGGAGCAGTTTTTTCTTACCCTGACATCAAATGTCTCCATCGCATTGCGTATCCTTGGATGCTTCGTGATTTGGTTGTTTAGGGCCCGATTTTCAATGTTTGGCATTGCCAACTGCCTGGTGAGGAGCTGGAGAAACGCCCGTCGTCGATCACTTCGTTGGTCAGGCTGCATTTCGTTGTATATGGTGAATGCAGCAAGTGCAGCAACGTCTACCATATTGTAAAACATTGCTAATGGCCAGCGTTGTGTAGAGCGTTTGCACGAGTAATTGCCCAGCATTTGGTCCATCACATCTACGCCAGATTTATTAGCATTGTAGTCCAGAATGCTGTAGGGTTTCCGCTTTGCACTGGCCTCGTCGACAGCGCAAGTATAATGTTGAGTAGACATAAGAAGAACAGCTTTGTTTCGTTTTGGCACATATGAAGATAGTGCTATATCGCCATCGTTGAAGCCGAACAATGTGGTGAGGACAGGACGATGGCGATTTTTCTGGAACTCCTGCGGTACTAACCTCTTATTTGCGCGAACTGTTCCAACGTAGCCCGTTTTCCTCCTCTTCAAAACACGTGCCAAATCCAACGTTGTGAAGAAGTTGTCTGCATAAACTGTGCGGCCAGTATCCATATATCTCTCCATAAGCGTAAATAGAACATTTTGGCCCTGATTTACTTCACGATCCAACCACCATACCTTTATTCCATACTTGGCAGGCTTAGAAGGAATGTACTGTGTGAAGCGGGTACGGCCTCTGTAGGGGAATAACTGCTCATCAACTGTCAATGACTCATGCGGAGTGTAAGCTGCTGCTAAGTTTTACTGCAACATTTCCCAAATATCATCAATTGCCGCAGTTTTGCTGGTGATTAGTCGCTGCTGTCGTGTATTTGCATTGTCGAATCTGATGAATTGTTTGATGCACATAAAGCGATCGTAGGACAAAGCAGCTTTGTATATTGGGTTATGTGTTGGGCCCCATAACTCTCTAGCAGGTTCGGTATTTGATTTGGTGAGTCCAGCATGTAGAATAATAGCCAAAAATGCATCAAACTCCTTCAGTGTGATGGTATTCCATTCCTTCATCTTCGTTGGATTTGCCAAATTCCATGCAGCTGTAACTTCCCTGGCTTTCCTATTAGTTTCGCGTAATATTATGTACACTATGTCTTCACTGATGATGGAGCGGAATATAGGGAAGGGATCATGTACCGCTCCGTTTGACCCTGGTCTCCTTCTTGTGAAGTCAACCACATTATGAGCTCGAATGCGAGAAGTAGGGGGTGCTGTTTTACACCTTTGTGTGCCATCTTTACCATAGTAGTAATTGTCATTTGTTTGCTGTGCATTGTTTTCTTCGTCGTCAACATCGCTGTCATCACTTTCTTCATTGACTTCGATATGTTGTTGAGTTTCTGCGTCCGAATCATCACCATGAAAACCTTGTTCATATATGGAGTCGTCATCATTCTCAGCTGTATTGCCAAAAGCATCATAGGCTTCGTCACCGCTCAGCTCTTCTTGCATAAAATTAGCAAATCTGTCATCAACTGCACGTCTTTCATTTACACTCATTTCCTGGTATCTTGTACTACGGCGTACAACCATTTCAGCAACTTCAATATTTGTATATTGGTCTGCCATTTCAATTTTCTTACTTTTATTTTCACTATATATATCACACTTTACTGCTCACTGTCTGAACTTAGAATGATTTGGCTGACGAAATTAGAACCTCTTATATACTCTTTCATACGTCTACCTGGCCTTTAGGTTACCTACACTATGCACATCTGCTCTTTGTACATAAAACAGATTAGTGAAGTATAGGTAGAAATTTTAAGAACTGGTTTATTATGTTTCCAACGAAAAGCAATTACCAAAATAAACTACCACTTTATTATGTTTTCAAGGAAGGACGTGATATAAATAGTACAAAAATAAACTACCACATTATTATGCTTTCAAGGACACAATAACAATTATCCAAAAATTACCAAAAATTCACAGAACACATCTGTGATATGTTGAAACAATAAAAAAATTATAATAAAGCGAAGAACAAATGCATTTATAAGTGTTTTATTGCATTTTCAGTACAAGCTCCCTAGGGACCTGTTCACGCATCCGCGCATGTATTTGATTTAAATGGGTGTAGCACCTAAACCATTGGTCGGATTGCCTTGATTTTTTTTTAAACGATTCTCCACAAAATTCTCTTGGAATACATGGTAACTTTGGGGGGGTGTTGTCCTGGCCGAAATAGGAGTAAATTGCGTTTGAAAACGCAATAGGTCCCTAGGGACCTGTTCACGCATCGAAGGGTTAATGAAATTTTTAAGAAAAATTACATGAAACAACTCACCAGAATTGCGTAATTGCAAACAACGTGATCTATATTTGTCCGTCTTAGTTAATATTTTTTGACAGCTTCTTTTAACAAATGTGCAAACATCTATGTGTATTAATGTGTATATATATGCACTTTTATATGAAAAAAACACTGTCTTAAATCGAAAACTTAAATATTTTGCTGTTTTTGAACTTTTTTCAGCTTTTATATTACAAATTAATAATATATTTTTTTTTTTTTAATTATATTGGATCACGATCGCGTATTTCGTGGAGGAATTTGAGAATTTTGATCGAGTATTTTGATCGCGATAATCGAATGAACGAGAAGAAGCTCGGCTTCTTGTACACGCAATGCACTTGTACTACTATAAGAAAATTAAAATAATGCAAACACACCTGATTTGACAGCGAAAGATGGTGAATAAATCCTCCTTGGCAGAAGTGATTAAATTGATGAAGTTATGATTAAAGTGGACTGGAACAACTTAATCGCCTATGAAGTATGATTCTTCTGCTTCCTTAATATCTGGCTCGAATTGGACCATGAAAATGTGGAATTTATTTGATTGCCAGTGGAAATGGTGAAACAGTTGAATCTGCAAAAACGTAGCTCTAAATGAATAAAACGTTTGATTTGGTTGGCGTGAAATGAAAAAAGGCGGATTAAGTTTTTTCTAAAATATTAATTTTTTTAATAATGGAATTGTTCTTACCAAGGAGGTGGGTGCCAAAAAGTGAACGAGAAATCGCTCATTTACAGGCAGGAACCTGTCACTTTTTTTGGATTTTAGATTTCGAACTTACAATTTACGGAAATAAAGAAAAAAAGAAAAAGTGTGGAGAGAAGCGGAAGCGCCCTCTTACAATTCAAGAACTGTTTATGCAGATGAGTAAACATCTTGACAAAAACTAATACTGAATGCAAAATGAATAACGAATAAAAAATTAATAATGAATGAAAAATGAATAAAAATGAATGCATGAATCCAAAATGAATAACGATTCGATAATTGCATTCTTTATGAATAGCATTCAATTGAACAAAAAAATTAATGCATTATTCTGAATAATGAAAAATGAATAATAAATCAATTTTTTAAAATTGAGTGTGAATTCAAAATTTTATTCATGAATCAATTTTGTATAAATTGAATGCATTCTTGTGTCGTTATTCATTTGTACTTAAAATTTTGAATATGAATGAGAATTTTACAGCTCTGGCGGCTTGCATGTTGTGTCTGCTGCTTTCTTTGTTTTTGTTTTGTTGTTTTTGCTAGTGTTGGTTTTGTACGAACTGATTCGCAGCATTGGTTCTCTACTCCACGTTAAGAGGGTGATCCGATACGATTTAACTCTTATGAAAAAACTACTTGCATGATATTTCGTTGTATGCTATTACCCAATAGATGGCGCTTTCTATTCGGTTGACATGATGTATGCATCTAAAAAAGCAAGCGTTTGTTATTGCGTCAAGTAGAAAGTAGCAGAACTAAATATGTGAAATGAACAATCCAGTTATTATTTAAGAGCCTGTTTAGATTTGTCATGGAAATTCGGCATTTTCATGCTCTTCGTGTCTAGACTTGAGCATGGGCATGACTGTTCTTTTTTCATGTTATCATGTGGAATTTTAGAATGGAACATATCTTGTCAAAATAATATCAATAAATTTAAATTATTAAAATAATTCAATATTAAAAATGAAAAACACAACAAAACAACAAAAAGTAAAGCTTGCAGTTGGCGCAATGCTATATGCAACAGCTGGAGCATATTTATATAAATGCAGGGATCTCAGCACAAAACAAAAAAGAAAAACCAGAGAATGGGTGAAGCAATTGAGGACTGATAAAGAGGAAAGCGGCTCCTTCCAATTTGTGCAAACAAAGCTACGCTTGCAAGACAAGAATGCCTACAGAGGGTTCTTAAGAATGGACGAGAGTGCGTACTCCAAGCTGCTGGCAATGGTTACAGCTCAATTATCGAGGAAAGACACAACTATGCGCCCTGCAATTTCCGCAGATGAGTGTCTGTCGCTAACGCTTAGGTTCCTGGCTACCGGAGAAACTTACCGCAGCTTGGAGTACCAGACAAGGCTTTCAAAATCGTATATATCGGAAGCAGTCATTCGTTGTTGCAGTGCCATATATTCTCAGCTTAAGGGAGTTAACTTGAAGGTGAGTAGATTCAGTGACTTAGTTATATTTGTTCATTACAAAATTATAATTTTCTTTTAGTTTCCAGAATCTCAAGACGAGTGGAAGGAAATTTCAACGAATTTCTTTAACAGATGGCACTTTCCGCTATGCTTAGATGCACTGGATGGTAAGCACATTGCATTTAAAGCTTCAAAAGCAGATGGTGCATTCTATTATTGCTATAAAGGCTTTAACAGCATAGTTTTATTGGCAATGTGTGATGCCAACTATAAATTCATTTTCGTAGATATTGGTTGCAACGGTCGGGTAAGCGATGGTGGTGTTTTGAACAGAAGTGACTTCCGCGTTATTTTGAACAACGCATCTACATATTTGCCTGAAGACGAAGTTATTGGAAACAATAAAATACTCCCCTATTGCATTATAGGTGATGATGCATTTCCTCTTCAAAATCATATCCTTAAGCCATACCCATACTCGACCAAGGATAAGGAGGAAAAAATATTCAATTTTCGATTAAGTCATGCGAGACAAACAATAGAACATGCCTTTGGCATGCTGGCAAATAGATTTAGAGTTCTTCAAACGTGCATTTATTTACGACCAGAAAAAGTTAAAAAAGTGGTTCAAGCTTCCTGCGTTCTTCATAATTTCCTAATTCAAAATAGTAGGAACTATATGGACGTCATAAGCTGTGGGCCTGTTGCGTACACACGGTCAGAAGATAGTATTGTGCATATTCCACGAAGACCAGAAAGAATGGCATCAGCTATTCGCGATGAATATGCTGATTACTTTTCAGATGAAGGAAAGCTTCCGTGGCAAGATTTATATATCGCACACTAAATACAAAACAATCACAACTCAAAATTTTTAGACAAAAGACATATCTCACTATGCTTTTCATTATTTTCTTCATTAATTGGAAGGAGGAAGTTTGTGTGTTTAAATGAAAATTGCTTTTCTTCTGCAGTTTCAACCAAAGAGTTTTATTTTTCACTTTCCCTGAAAAGTTATGTTTTTTGAGTTGTGACTGTTTTGTATTTAGTGTGCGATATATGAAAACAAACAACAAAATATGACTGGTACTATGTTCTGATTTTTAAGATGAAAACATTAGAAGGGGAAGATTGAACAATTTATTTACATTCTTTTTGAATATGTTATTTATTGTTTTAATTTCTTTTTATATATTTGGAAGTGTGACGAGGGCTTGGTATATTGTTTGCCTTGGATGGCTCAAACGAAAATTGAATATTTTTCCTTTTTATCCTTGGTCGAGTATGGTTATGGCTCAAGGAAATGATGTTGGAGGGGAAATGCATCAACACCTAAAACGAAATAAGCAATTATGTAGATAAAATATTTTAAATAACGCTGAAGTCTCTTTTATTCAAAATAGTTGATTGTTGCAGCGAAAATATACGAAAATAAATTTAAAGTTAACAACATGTATTGCCAATAAAACTATGCTATAAGTGCCTTTAAAGTAATAGAATAAATAACCTTCTGTTTATGGTAATTAAAATACAAAGTTTTTTACCAACCAGAACACCCAATCATAATGGAAAGAGCCATTCGTGCAGCCAACCTAAATAAAATACTTGAAATCTGCTCTTAAATAAGTACTCTTTTATGTTAACTTTTATGTTAACTTAATGCATCAAAGCTTAATGCATCATGCTTTGCTACTTTATAGGTTAAAGTACCTGGGCGACCGAGCTCCGCTCAGATTCCTTTTGTATATTCAAATATTTTACGGTTTTTAATGTATCGAAAATGCCAACTTTATCATAGAAACAACATACAAGATCATATTTTTCAATAAACTTTCAAGTTGTTTAAAATAAAAATAAAATTAAATAAAATAAAATATTTAAAATAAAATAAAAACTTTAAATGCATTTTTATTTTATGATAATTTCGTTTTTAAACTAAACGAATTTTGTTTTACATAGTGTCGGCCATTCCAAGCCTAATGCAAATTTTTTTTTTCCAAAAATTTACCTCATGCTCCTTTTCCACTTACAAGAGTAGAACCTTTTTTTTATATCACATTTTTTTCTTAAGTTATGCAGATAGCAATTTTTGATAAAATAAAAATCTTGAAAATGGAGTCATTTTCAATAAATCTGCTACCCCTACTTTTGTAAATGAAGTATCGTTAGAAAGCAATTGAAAAGCGATTTTTAATAAAAATAAAATATTTTCGAAATTTTTTTGCAAGAGTTGCCTACTTTTTTTAAAAAAAGTAAGCTGTGCATTAATGCATTTCCGGTTTTTTGACGTAGAATTACGTCTTACAGCGCGGTTTGTATGGGGTCGCTTTAACAAATTTTTTTAAGGTCATACCTACGGCCTTTAATACTCATCGTTAAAACATAATATATAAACTAAAGTATCAGATATATCCTGCGCTAAATTAATATCTAATTTTGGATTTTATTACTATTATATTAAAGTCACAAAATAGCAAAATCTTAGAAGAAAAATCTAGATTTTTATATAAGAAAATCAATCATTAGCTGCTTGCAGGTTGTGCCTCCTGCTTTCTTTTTTTTTGTTTTGTTGTTATACCCTGACCTGAAAGGTCAGGGTATATTAACTTTGTGCAAACGTTTGTAACGCATAGAACGAAGCGAGTCCGGTATAGAAAAGTATATATATTATTGATCAGCGTCACCTCGTGGAGCACATCGTCGAGCTATTCATGTCCGTCCGTCCATCCGTACGTCTGTGTGTTGTCCGTAAACACAAAATAAGAAGAAGGAGTAGAGATAATTGGATGAAACTTGGTATACATGATTATATGCACCCAAGGATCTGCACTACTGAATATTTTTGGAATCCACCCACGGATACGCCTACCTCCGATACAACGCAAAAATTTAAAACTGCATAACTCAGCTCATAATAAGCCTACAAGAATAAAATTTGGTATGTATGTGTTTTATATCAACACAAAGATGTCTTAGAAAAATGGACGTCATCCGCTCACGGACACGCCCACCTCTCATACAACCCAAAAATTGAAAACGCAATAAATAAGCCTCTGTTTGACTTAAAGAGCTAAATTTTGGCATATATGTTGTTTATCACAAGACGAAGATGGTTTGAAAAATGGACGTCATCCGCCTACGGACACGCCTACCTCCCATACAACCTAAAAAGTTTAAAACTCAGTAAATAAAGTTATGTTTGTCATAGAGAAATTAAATTTGGTATATATTTATTTCATACCAAAACTAAGGTTCGTTCTAAGAGCTGTGGCTCAGTTGGTTAAGCAGTTGTCGATTTCTAATGAACCTGGTTCGATTCCCAGCCGTTTAATATATTCTTTTTTTTTAATTTTATATTAATTATTTAATGTCAAAATTGCATTGTGCAATATATTTATTTTTTGTCACATCCTGTTGCTTGCGATAGCATGAACAAAATGTAAGCAAAATACAGCTTTTATTTCCCTTTTAGTTATTTTGTATTAAATTTTTTAACCTAAGGTAAATTTTTTAACGGAAAGCATATCATTTGGCCATTATAATTTTATTTTGTTGTAAACTTTATTTGTTTCTTAAAATTACACAAAAAACGTGCACTTTTTGAGATGTAAGCAAATTAGATTTTTTTTCAAAACGTAGAAAATTCTAGCATAGGAAACTCTTACAAAAATATTTTACTTTTTAAAATTTTTTTTAAGATCTGCAGGAACAATGTGCGGTGTTGCTGCTGATTGTCGCTGTTGTTCACTGTTTGGTGAAGCTCAAAAATTAAATAAAAAAAATAAATGTGTACGGCGGGATTGGAACACACAATTTTCAAATTGTTAGATAGAAGCTCTATTCCCTGGGCCAATGTTGTTATACTACACAAACTAGGCAAAATTAACATAACATATTCGGCAGGAAAATTAACGTATTTATAAATGCGTGAAAACTCGGAAAAACGGCTTTTCCTAGAGATGACACCTAGCTGGATCGGTTTTTCAGCCCCCTCTTCATCTATATTGTAAATTTCATCGAAATCGTTAGAGCCGTTTTCGAGAACGCAATTGCAAATATATATACAAATATTGCTCGTTTAATAGAATAAGATAAAACAAACATTTAAGCTGTAATTTTTATTGTCAATATAACCTTTAACTACTGAGGTGAAATATTTTTGCGTATATTCTGTGGTGGTGGTAAATTTTACCCCTGTTTAATTTTTAGAAAATTTTGCCAAAAAAAATGTTTTTTTTTATTTATTTTGTCCGTCCGAGGACAGACGGACGGACGGACATGGATAGCTCGACTCAGGTGGTGACGCTAATCAAGAATATATATACTTTTCTATACCGGACTCGCTTCGTTCTATGCGTTACAAACCTTTGTACAAAATCAATATACCCTGTCCTTTCAGGTTTAGGGTATAAAAATATCCAATGAATGGCGGCTGCATTTAAGTGTTCAGCCAACATCAGCTTCTCCCAGGTCTTGTCCTAGTCCTGTCCTGTCCTAGCGGCTCTTGTAAGGATTTTCCATCGTCATCTTCTATAATTTATGTCTCAATGAAGATGCTGGTATTAGTTCCTAGTGTGTGGCTTCCTTCTTCTCATACATTTCATTGACGCGCTAGAAGACCAAGTGTACAACAAAAAGCGCAGGCTGCCTTTTCAACGAACATATGTGGATCGTTGGCGACTATTGCGCATGCAACCATCAGCTTCATCCAAGACTTGTTGAAGATTAAAATATTTATTCACATCGCGTGGACGCTATTATATTTTTCCGAATTGTTCACGTTTTACAAGTTCGAATGGGTGGTTGCAATCTAAATATTTATGATATTATTTTTGAGCAAAAAAATGCAATGTTTATTTTTATTTTTTATTTAATTTGTCAAAATGAAACAAAATGAAAATGAAACTCGCATGAAAATGCCTGTTTTTAAGTTTGTGAACGGCATTTCGGTTCAAAATCTTTCATCTCATTTTAACCACCCAATTCTTATCCGTTCTCGCTCACACTTTTTGTCATGGGCATGACGGTCTAAACAGGCACTAAGAAATGAACCAGGTTTTGTTCCGGATAAAGTTTTGTTTGTGTTTTCAATGCAAATTAATTTGGATGATCAACCATATACATCCCAAATCATTTTAGTGCAGATTCAAAGTATACATCGGACAGAGAGAAAACTGGCAACCGTGGAAGCAAATAATGTATTTCGTGGCTCAGGTGGTTAAGCAGTTGTCGATTAGATTTGATGAATCTAATCGACCTTGTTCGATACTCAGCCAGACCGTTTTATATAATTTTTATAATATTCTTTTTTAATTTTATAATATTATAACCTTATTTTATGAATTATTTAATGTAAGAACTGCATAGAGCAATAGTTTTATTTGTTGGCACATCCTGTTTTTTGCGACAGCATGAACAACATGTAAGCAAAATACAGCTATTATTACCGTTTTAGTTATTTATTATTCAATTTTTAACTTAAGGTACTATAATTCTAATTTTATTCCCAATTTATTAAATTTACGTACAGCTTTGAGTAAAAAATGTCTAGTGTTTTTATTCGTATCAATTCTAATAAAAAAAGGATTAAAAAATGTATTAGTCCAATGTATTGTTTAAAAATGACTCTAAGATTTTTAACCATGTAGTGGTTTTACTATTGTGGGCTTTTGTTGGATTTTATGTATAAACTCTATAAATAGGTTTATATACCTGAATTTACAGATTTCAAACTTGGTATGTCTGTTCGTTACATCAAAACTAAGATATGTACAATAGGCCGGATCATTCTTATATGGATAAAAAAAATGTCAACCGGTCGGGGTCTCAAAAGTTAGAGGAACTCATAAAAATGATTTCTGCATCATTTTTTTCAAATCGGAGAAAAACCGCCGAAGCAATTTGGATTCTCCTGAAGGTCCTTTTTGGTAAAAAAGAACATGTTTTTTGCTTGTAACTTTTTATTTTCACAGAACGCATACCCACATCTTCTTAAATGTTAAATTTCTGACTCATACTACCATTTTGACATAAAAATTTTGTTAAAATTTTGTTTCATTATAACTCTTATTGACCACCAAAAATGTAATTTTTGCAATATTTAAAAAGGCATTTTTTTGAATCCGCTGTAAAAGACACATTTTTTATTTGATTAACGTGGAGTTGTTACTGTTGGAAAGGTATTTAGTTCTTCTTTCGTTCTGTGTATCGCTTTAATCAAAGCTATGTGATTAAAAAAAAAATTTATAGAAAACTGGACGATAAAGCAGTGAACTAATGAAATTAATTGTTTGTATGAATAAGAAATGGTTTATTTTATCAGATTTCTAAAGTCGATTTCTCACATTCTGTCAGTTCTCTTTGATTAAAGCGATACACAGAAAGAAAGAAGAACTTAATACCTTTCCAACAATAACACTTTCACGTAAATCTAGAAAAAATGTGTCTTTTAAAGCGGTTTTAAAAAAATGTGTTTTAAAAAATATCAAACAATTCGATTTTTGGTGGTCAATAAGAGTTATAATAAAACATAATTTTAAAACTTTTTGTATGTCAGAATATTCGTATAAGTAAGAAATTTAATATTTTAGTAGATGTGGGCATGCGTTCTGTGAAAAATAAAAAGTTACAAGCAAAAAACATGTTTTTTTTACCAAAAAGGACCTTCAGGAGAACCAAAATTGCTTCGGCGGTTTTTCTCCGATATGAAAAAAAAGTATGCAGGTATCATTTTAATGAGTTCCTCTAACTTTTGAGACCCCGACCGGCGGAATCTAAATTTCGATCCGGTCTAATGTACAAGTTGTGAATTTGTCACTTCATTCGCCCACTGACGGCCAATTGGAAAATGCTAAAACTTTTTGTTTTAAGACCGATCTCAAAAATTCGTAGAGCAAATTTCATCTTAATTCATTTCGAATTTTTATAAGGTATTTACAATTTTGTAAACTTACTACAAATAAAAGTGAATGAAACTTATAGCGTTTTCTTATCTCAACGAAAAATTCTGCCCTCTAAAGATTTTTTCCATTTTCCCACAGAATTCTGACTTGTTTTTAGCTGAGAATACATCACAAAAAAAGCAAAACTTTGTTCACTGCTTGGTGAAGCTCAAAACAAATGAAAAAAATTAAAGTGCATGGCGGGAGTCGCACTCACAACCTATACATTGATAGGCCGAAGCTCAATTCACCGAGCTATCACAACTATATAAAAATAGCAAAATTAACATAAGATATTCGGCAGGAAAATAAAGATATTTATTAAATGCGTGAAAACTCGGAAAAACTGCTTTTCCCAGAGATGAGACCTAGCTGGATCGATTTTTCACCCCCCTCTTCATCTATATTGAAAATTTTATCGAAATCGTTAGAGCCGTTTTCGAGAACGCAATTGCAAATATATATACAAATATTGCTCGTTTAATAGAATAAGATAAAATTAATGCATTATTTGCCATACACTTTAATAGTTATGAAAAATTAATGCATTATTTTCATAAAATGCATTAAAATTGCTCCAGTTAAAGGTAATGAAATAAAACTCCATTTTCATTGATTTGGTTTAATTATAAAATTATGGTCAATGCATTACCTCATTTAATGCATTAGTCCCAGGTCTGATAATAATATATCATAATTTTCTCACAAGACTCATATGTATATCTTTTTTTTATTAATATTACTGATATGAAACTCACAAATAATAGATATGATGTTTTTGGTAGGTAATGCAATATTTAGCTGAAATTACTTTAACTAATTCTTATTACAAACGTGATGAAAACATATGTCGCGAACATATTGAGTTTTCTTTATTTTTTCTTCTCAAAGGCGTACGAATGTCGCGTTCGGGACGATGGAAATGTCCATTTGCCTGAGTTTCGAAATGCATTTTTACAAAGCATCGGATTGTTTTTCTTTGGATTGGTGATACAAGATTCAACAAAACTGCGCAATTAAAGCGTGCTTAAAAAAAATAATCCAGTTGCGCAGTTTCGGTGAATCTATGAAGCACCAATTTAAAGAAAAACACACCGATGCTTTGAAAAAATGCATTTTAGAACTCAATCTATGTGTATTTTAAGTTGAAATTTACAGTATTTGATTGAATTTAAAAAAAGTTAATTTACCTAACATATTTTCTCCATTATTTTATTTCATTAGTTGGCAATTCTGACAATTGCATTTTTCACACAAGCAGGGTTTACGTTAGCCGCTGGTGAAGTTGTCGGCTACTGATAAACAGGGGCAAATGTTTGGCATCATTGCTGAACCAAATTTTGTGACACCTGGCGAAGCAGAACCCTCTCTTATGGTTGCTGCCGAACTTGTCTTCATGGCCATGGCTGTTGGCAAAGATGTCTACAAATTTAAATTTAAATGTTTGAGCTTCACTAACAAGTTTCACTTTACCTCTATTCCCAATGCGACTATCCCAACAACACTCATTGGTCACCAGTCCAGAGCTGTGATGGGCTAAAACTGGTAGTAGCTTTGCTACGAGGTCTGACCAAGGACTTTAAAACTGGTACCACGGGTAGTCAGCGGCCCCTGGCTTTCGACAGGCTGACTGACTGGGCTGGCCCTTCGGGGAGCTTCGTGGTGCTTGTGGTTTACTACCGATTTCGCGGGAAGAGCTACCTAGCTCGGTGTTTGAGTTGCATTCTCAACTCGGGCGCCGTACTCCGCAGTACGGAAGAGGTGTTAGAGGCCTCCACCCAAACCAAGGGTTGTTACATGTCATCACAACATTTAGCTAATTTGGTACCTTTGAACCCTCAAAGGGGCATTGGCCGATGCAATGTTTCGGTCCCATGCTATGGAGCACCGTAGACTTAAGCCTACACGACAGGTGTCTACGCAAAACATCCATTATAATTTTCATCCCAACAACACCATCAACAGCAGCAACACCGAATGTGCTTAATGCACACTCCTCAAAATTCGTGAGCATTCCGCTGCTGCATGGACCACCACGCGTAAGTTGTTGCTTTTTCTTTTTTCGAGCACGAGCTCGCAGCTGACTTCTCCAAGCGCCTAAGTTCTGTAAAAAATTACGTATATTAGAGGCTATTTATGTAAAAATATTTTTTAGTAACCCTCTTTCCATTTAGCCGGTGTTCTTGTTGGACCCCTTATCGCGTTGAGATTTTCTGCAATCTCTGCTCACAATTTCTGGATTAATTGTCGACGGCGGATTGCTTTTGCCTGCCAAATTTGGGTTGCCTTTTTAATAGATAACAAATTAAATTTGTTATACACAAGAAATCTGAAAATAACTTACTTTTTCGAAAATTTTCCATTTCGTTGAGCTGTTAACATAAATGAAAGAAATAATCACAAAACAGCTGTTCTTTGACATTTCGATTTTCACCATGCGTGATTAACTTTAAAAGCTTTTTCAAACATTTGAGTTGTTACAATTTTTTTAGAATACTTATGTTTACATTTCATCACTAGAACTCCTAAACAATTCGTTGTTAAGTTAACAACCAGAATAGGGCTGTAACAAATAAAAAAGATCAAGAAAGAGCAAAAACTAAGTTCACAATCACAATTGAAAGACACAGAAGCAGTAGACGATACACCGAAAAAAAACATTCTGATAACACTGTATTACAATTTACCCCCTTTTAAAAACCCTACCCACTTTCTGATTGGTTTCTCATATTTTTGTGAATGCAGATCACGAATATGCAATTATTTTTTTTGGGACACCTCTAGTTTGGTCTCCACAGGACTTTGAAATTTTAAGGAGTAGTTACCTTTGAAACATTTTTTAATATAGTAAGTGAAATTATTTTTCACCGAATGTGGTATCAAATCAAATAGAAAAAAGAAGGTAACTTAAAAAAAAAACTCGCGTGTAGCAACGTACACGTGGCAGAAGTGAAACTTCTTTAACAGTAAGAAATAAGAAAGATTTTAGTGTGAAATAGAGAGCGAAAGTATCTGAAAAGAAATTCAATCAATACGAAATGGAATAATAATTTGTTGATTCAATATTTGCATCCAGGGACCGTACCGAATATGATTTTTGTCGAAAGTGTCACATATTAACTTTTATCTCTTAATTTTTATTTTTCCGACAAAAATAACAGTTTTTTGTGCCTTATAGTTTTTTTGGGCAAAAATAACAGTTATTTTCTGCCGTTTATTTTTCGGTCAAAAATATCAGGTAATATATATTTTTTCAAGTCATTTTACCGATAAAAAAATTTTGATATTATTATTTTCATCTCATCGGTGAGACATTTTCAGATGTGTCAACAGTTCAATCTGTCAAGCGGCCTTTAAGAAAACACAAATTGCTTAATATTTTTGACCGAAAAAATTAAAGTCACAAAATAACTGCTATTTTTGACCGATAAAATAAAAGTCAAAAGTAACCTTTATTTTTCCTCGAAATATACTAGGCAAGAAATTAACTTTTAAAGAATCAGTTTCAAATTTAAAAGCGACTTAATATTCGTGAGGCTGAGGACATTTGTAACATAATGGTATATTTGAAAAAGTCTTTCGACTTTTTTTTTCATTTGAAAATTGTAAAATAACAGTTATTTTCGTTCCTTGTTTTAGTTCAGTTGGTGTTTTAGTTGCTTTCGAATGTCTCCTCAACACTGTTACTTTTTGAATGCTGGATTGCATTTGCATAGTACTCTTTGAAGGAGCCTCCGAAAGCAGAGGCAAATCTTGTTCATTATTACCTCCTGCTTCCTGATCATAATAATTGCTATATTGATAGAGGGCCTCATAAAGCAGCGAACGTTGATTGTTGAGTACATCAACTTGGTCGGCTTTAAAATTTTGTTGAGATGCATCAGTGTGTTTTTTGGGGATTGGTTCTTTATAGATTCACCAAAATACACTGATGTTTCGTTAAAATGCATTTTGAAACTCAGCCGTTGTTGCAATCACCTTACCTTCATCATTAGTTGCAGACCCAGCAGCGGCTGTATTCTAATTCGCTCTGTATATTCACGAACGCGTTCTGCTCCTGTTTTAGCTATTTTTCTATTTTTTTTCCGTGCATACTTGTAGGATGAAAATTAATGTTACGGTTATGTTAATAATGTAATGTTAATGTTAATCTAAAGTTAATGTTATTTTCATTATGTTACGTGTTGACTTTTAATTACATTTTGTTAGACTTGTTTCATGTGCCTACGTGGCGTAAGGGAATAGATTCCGTCTTATAAGCAACGATGTTCGGGGTTCAATTCTTGGCAGCGGCAATAATTTTTTTTTAATTTTCATATTAATTGAAAACGTTAGCCTAGCGTCACGAAAAATGACCTTGAAATTTCAAACGCCGCCAAAGAAGTTTCACTTCAAAAATATAAAATTATATAATTTTTGTAAAAAGGATATGAGAAAAGTCCTTTTTATCCCCATGGAGCGGTTTTGGTTCTCCTGAACCCTTTTTTTGGCCAAATAAATCAAGCTTTTTGCCTATTACTTTTTTTTTTCTTCAGAATGCAAACCCAAGAGAACAAAAAATTTAAGATTGTGATAGTACACAAATATTAGTTAAAAAATGTTTAAATTTGTTGTCCTTAAAAACTCTTTTGAGACTCCAAAAAATAGATATTTCGTCTTTTTCGGAAAGATGATTTTTTAAACACCTATAAAATGTATATTTTTCGTGGTATTCATTTGCATTTAAGATTATTGGTAAAGTATTGAGCTATTCTTTCCATTGGTATAACGTATGGAGTGGTTTGATCAAAAGTGAGTACCATGACATATACGTTAGGAATGTATCGAAAAGAAACTGCACACTTTTTTCTTTTAATAACTTTCAATAATTAATACGAAATATTTTCAATTCAATTTATTTCAACAAAATGCCTTATTCGGATTAATATAAAGCAAAACAGTTAAAAAATATTTAATTTCTGTTTTGAGAACGAATGTTTTGCTTAACATGTTTCATTAAATTTTGCACAATAGTCTTTTCTATAGATTTTTATGCTTGAATCCAAAGTTTTTTGAACTTTTCCAAGTTTTGAGCTGCCTTGTCTGTTTTTGTGAATTTCTTTTTGGATTCAGCCCATTAGCGCTCGATGGAGCGAAGCTCTGGGGACTTTTGTGGATTCTTCTCTTTACAAACGAACTTGAGCCTATTTTGATATAAAAGCTCTACAGATCACTTCGTGTAATGAGCTGTTGCAAAGTCTGGCCAAAATATTGTTGAACCTTTATGGCGATTGTTAAATCGAGTTATTATTTTTTCAAGCACTCCTTCTGGTAAATTTCAGCACTTATTGCTCCTTTTGTAAAAAGAGTTGATGTTTTAAAACCGCAACTTTAAATACTTGCCAGACCAGAACTTTCTGAATAAATTTTCCATTGTCATTTTCCTGACTGAGTCATCGACAATCCGTTCTTTAAATTTCGTGTAGAATTGTGAATCTTGCAAGGCTGTAGAGTCGATTTTTATATATGTTTCGTCGTCCATTATAATGCATTCAAATTTATATATCTTAAGGCGCTCGTACTACTTATGTAGCCTAATTTTGTACGTAGTAATTTCATTTTCTGACTTTTTCGAGCATTATGTTTCTTCAATGTTTAAATGTCATTTCTTTTCTTGACTCGTAGTATCATTTCTAAGCTTGTATTCGTTTTTTTGGTCAAATCCCGAATGGATAAGCATATATGTTTTGTCTATCAAGCTTAGAATTTTTTTTCAAGTTGCCTGTCTTTTGCACCCTTTTTTCGGCCCGCTTTTGATAAGCCCCTGAAAGTACACTAATACCCAAACTTAATATCAATAGTGTTTATGGAATTTACAGCCAATATTTGTGTACTATCACAATATTCACATCTTCTTTTAAGTTGGGTATGTATTCTGAAGAAAAAAAAAGTTATAAGCAAAAAACTTAATTTTTTACCTAAAAAGGGGTTCAGGAGAACCAAAACCTCTCCATGGGGATTTCTCCGATCCAAAAAAAAAATGACGCAGAAATAGTTTTTAATTGTCCCTCAAACTTTTGAGTCGGTGTCCGGCGATTTCTTAATTTCGATCCGGCTTACTGTACACTAACATTGTTAAACACTTCTTGCTACATGATATAACAAAATTTGAAAGTATTTTATATTATTATAATAAATAACAATATAAACTTACCTCGAAATGCAAAATTCAATAAATTACGACACAAATTTTAAAAAAAGTTTTAAATTCTGTTATAAAACAATAAGTAACAATGACCGGCATTAGTTACTTTGTGAATAACATAAAATAAAATGCACCAATTGACATCAATTTTCGGGCGAACCGCCAATTTTTTCTATTTCATAGCTTCTAGTAGCATTTAGTTCCAATTAAAAGAAAGGCTGAGGTCCAATGCGAAACTGTCAAAAATCGATGAGACTGTGAGAGGATGAACACTTTGTAGACCGGGCAAAATTTTGCTCGCTGTACATGACAGCGATCACCTTGCAAAACAGTGTTGCTGGGTTGTGAAACTAGCATTTGACAACATTTAGCAGCTAAAAAGTACTGTTTTTGTGAAAAAGTACTCCCTTCTTACCATAACATTACTATGAAAGAGTTATGAGAAACCCTTTTCTCTGACTGATTATTTAATAAATTTAACAATAAATAAAACACAACAAAACTTTCCGGTGGGTATAGTTTATAAAAACAATTCTTGCCGCATATTGTTTTGCTAACTCAATTAATTCAATACCCAATATATCTAAATCAACTTCACTAGAATCCATGTCGTTTTTATTAATTTGCGAAACTTTAAATAATGATTTAAAAACCAGCACCGATTACAGACTACACTTTATACTCGAAGTGTTAAGCAAATTTTTAATTAACATAGTACGAAATAAAGAGGAGGAGAAAAAGTAGTGAATTTTAATAAAATGTCAAAATTTGCTCGCCGTGCATTTTTCTATCGTGTGACCTACCAACGTGCAAATTGAGAAAAGAGAATAAAAGTGTTCATTGCTCGACGAGCAAACGAGCACCGTGTGACCTCAGCCAAACAAATCAATAAGACATTTGTAAGTACGTTCACAAACCACATTAAATCATCTGTACACGCGCGTATACAGAGGTCGGTAATAAGTTAAGTGTACTCGATTCTCTATTTAGAGGACGAATAAATCGTTGCCAAGAGTGTCCGCTTAGAGATTATATTTCACTGGGATTTTATGTCCCAGCAAATTTGGAAGGCTACATCAGAAAACTTGAACTTTAAAAACTTGAGAATTCTCAAAAAATTTCCTATCGATGTCAGTTTTTAAAATAAAACTCCGGGGCGAAAGGATTAAGGACTTTATTGTTTCAATTTATCTTCCAGACAGAAGTTTAAAAAAGCCTTTTTACTTATTTTATGCTTAAAATTAATAAAAAGAATTCATATGTTTATATATGTACAAAATTTGAATTTTCTTGCATTGAATTATTTTTGTGTATTTTTGTTTAGTTGTATTTCATTTAATACAAAATGTTTGATATTACTTCACAATGCTTTTTTAATGATAATGCAATAATAATGCGCTTAAATGATAATAGTGCCTGGGCGACCGAGCTCCGCTCAGAGTCCCACCGTATATTGAAATGTGTTACGGTTTTTAATGTATCGAAAATGCCAACTTATCTTAAAAACATCATATAAGGTCATATTTTTCAATAAACTTTAAATGTATTTTTCTTTTATGATAATTTCGATTTTCAACTAAACGAAATTGGTTTTTGTTTTTTTATCCCTTTACAAATACTAAATAATTTCGATAATTTACTTATCCTAAACGAAACTTAACTCTGACTCTACTTATTCATTGTGCCGGCTATTCCAAGCCAAATGCAAGTTATTTTTCAAAAAAATTAACTCATGCTCCATTTCCACTTATAAGAATAAAAATAATTTTTTTATGTCGCCATTTTTTCTACATTTATCGAGATAGCAATTTTTGATTTAAGGAAAAATCTTAAAAATGGAGTCATTTTCAATAAATCATATCTCTGTCATCTGTTACCCCTGTTTTTGTAAATGAAATATCGTTAGAAAGCAACTGGAAAGAGATTTTTAATAAAAATTATATATTTTTGGATTTTTTTTTGCTAGAGTTGCCTACTTTATTGAAAAAAAGTAAGTTGTTCATATCTCAAAAAGTGCATTTTCGGTTTTTTTGACGTAGAATTACATCTTACAGTTTGTATGGGGTCGTATTAACAAATTTTTTTAAGGTCATGGAACGTTTTGTGACCTATACTTTAGGGTATACGTACATCCTTTAATATTCATCGTTCAAACATAAAAAATATACTAAAGTATCAGATATATCCTGCGCTTAACGATTATTTAGCGAAATTGCGAAATCTTAGAAGAAAAATCTATATTTTTATATTAGAAAATCAAGATAGCTTTAACAAAAATTTGAATCAGTGAGTAACAAAAAAAGAATGCATTCAATGAATGCAAAATTGATCCATGAATAAAATTTTAAATTCACAGTCAATTTTAAAAAATTGATTTATTATTAATTTCTATTATTCATTTTTTGTTATTCTGAATAATGCATTCATTTTTTTATTCAAATGAATACTATTCATAAAGAATGCTATTCACAAAGAATGCAATTCACAAGGAATCGTTATTCATTTTGCATTCTTGCATTCATTTCTTATTCATTATTCATTTTTTATTCATTTCTTATTCATTATTCATTTCTAATTCATTATTATTTTTTTATTCATTATTCATTTTTTATACATTATTCATATTTTATTCATTATTCATTTTTTATTCACACCATTGCTTTGTGTAAACTTTTCAACCAAAGTAGTATATTTTTACTTTGGTGCAGCAGTGTAGCTATCGGAGGCTTGTCCTGTGCTCAGGGTTGGCTCAGGGAACTTAAAAAAAGGTCCCATCTAAATAACTGAATATTATTTAAATTTTGTTTTCATGTATTATTACATGAAAGTATGTATATAAGTTATTTTCTCAAATGTTTCATAAATTTAATATAATTTATGCGCAAAAATTAAATTTAAATCGTTTTTTTAATTCTTCTTTCTATTGAGTTGCAATGCATCTAGTTAACAAATTAAAAATATTATACTTTGGTTAAAAAATTAACACAAAGCGATAGTATGAATACAAAATGAATAATGAACAATAAATGAATAATGAATAAAAAATGAATACTGAATACAAAATGAATACGAATAAAAAATTAATAATGAATAAAAAATTAAAAATTAATTAAAATGAATGCATGAATCCAAAATGAATAACGATTCGATAGTTGCATTCTTTATGAATAGCATTCAATTGAACAAAAAAATTAATGCATTATTCTGAATAATGAAAAATGAATAATCGAAATGAATTATAAATCAATTTTTTAAAATTGAGTGTGAAATCAACATTTTATTCATGAATCAATTTAGTATAAATTGAATGCATTCTTGTGTCGTTATTCATTTGTACTTAAAATTTTGAATATGAATGAGAATTTTACAGCTCTGGCGGCTTGCATGTTGTGTCTGCTGCTTTCTTTGTTTTTGTTTTGTTGTTTTTGCTTGTGTTGGTTTTGTACGAACTGATTCGCAGCATTGGTTGTCTACTCCACGTTAAGAGGGTGATCCGATACGATTTAACTCTTATGAAAAAACTACTTGCATTATATTTCGTTGTATGCTATTACCCAATAGATGGCGCTTTCTATTCGGTTGACATGATGTATGCATCTAAAAGAGCAAGCGTTTGTTATTGCGTCAAGTAGAAAGTAGCAGAACTAAATATGTGAAATGAACACTCCAGTTATTATTTAAGAAATGAACCAGGTTTTGTTCCGGATAAATTTTTGTTTGTGTTTTCAATGCAAATTAATTTGGATGATCAACCATATACATCCCAAATCATTTTAGTGCAGATTCAAAGTATACATCGGACAGAGAGAAAACTGGCAACCGTGGAAGCAAATAATGTATTTCGTGGCTCAGTTGGTTAAGCAGTTGTCGATTAGATTTGATGAATCTAATCGACCTTGTTCGATACTCAGCCAGATCGTTTTATATAATTTTTATAATATTCTTTTTTAATTTTATAATATTATAACCTTATTTTATGAATTATTTAATGTAAGAACTGCATAAAGCAATAGTTTTATTTGTTGGCACATCCTGTTTTTTGCGATAGCATGAACAACATGTAAGCAAAATACAGCTATTATTACCCTTTTAGTTATTTATTATTCAATTTTTAACTTAAGGTACTATAATTCTTATTTTATTCCCAATTTATTAAATTTACGTACAGCTTTGAGTAAAAAAATGTCTAGTGTTTTTATTCGTATCAATTCTAATAAAAAAAGGATTAAAAAATGTATTGTTTAAAAATGACTCTAAGATTTTTAACCGTGTAGTGGTTTTACTATTGTGGGCTTTTGTTGGATTTTATGTATAAATTCTATAAATAGGTTTATATACCTAGATTTACAGAATTCAAACTTGGTATGTCTGTTTGTTACATCAAAACTAAGATATGTACAAGTTGTGAATTTGTCACTTCATTCGCCCACTGACGGCCAATTGAAAAATGCTAAAACTTTTTGTTTTAAGATCGATCTCAAAAATTCGTAGAGTAAATTTCATCTTAATTCATTTCGAATTTTTTAAGGTATTTACAATTTTGTAAACTTACTACAAATAAAAGTGAATGAAACTTATAGCGTTTTCTTATCTCAACGAAAAATTCTGCCCTCTAAAGATGCAACATTTTTTCCCTTTTCCCACAGAATTCTGACTTGTTTTTAGCTGAGAATACATCACAAAAAAAGCAAAACTTTGTTCACTGCTTGGTGAAGTTTAAAACAAATGAAAAAAATTAAAGTGCATGGCGGGAGTCGAACTCATACCTATACATTGATAGGCCGAAGCTCTATTCACCGGGCTATCACAACCATATAAACATATAGCAAAATTAACATAACATATTCGGCAGGAAAATAAAGATATTTATTAAATGCGTGAGAACTCGAAAAAACTGCTTTTCCCAGGGATGAGACCTAGCTGGATCGATTTTTCACCCCCTCTTCATCTATATTGAAAATTTTATCGAAATCGTTAGAGCCGTTTTCGAGAACGCAATTGCAAATATATATACAAATATTGCTCGTTTAATAGAATAAGATAATTAATTTCTGATTCATTATTATTTTTTTATTCATTATTCATTTTTTATACATTATTCATATTTTATTCATTATTCATTTTTTATTCACACCATTGCTTTGTGTAAACTTTTCAACCAAAGTAGTATATTTTTACTTTGGTGCAGCAGTGTAGCTATCGGAGGCTTGGAGGCTTGTCCTGTGCTCAGGGTTGGCTCAGGGAACTTAAAAAAGGTCCCATCTAAATAACTGAACATTATTTGAATTTTGTTTTCATGTATTATTACATGAAAGTATGTATATAAGTTATTTTCTCAAATATTCATAAATTAAATATATATATTATATTATGCGCAAAAATTAAATTTCGATCGTTTTTTAAATTCTTCTTTCTATTGAGTTGCAATGCATCTAGTTAACAAATTAAAAATATTCTACTTTGGTTAAAAAATTAACACAAAGCGATAGTATGAATACAAAATTAATAATGAACAATAAATGAATAATGAATAAAAAATGAATACTGAAAATGTGGGAAATTTATTTGATTGCCAGTGGAAATGGTGAAACAGTTGAATCTGCAAAAACGTAGCTCCAAATCAATAAAACGTTTGATTTGGTTGGCGTGAAATGAAAAAAAGGCGGATTAAGTTTTTTCTAAAATATTAATTTTTATTAACAATGGAATTATTCTTACCAAGGAGGTGGGTGCCAAAAAGTGAACGAGAAATCGCTCAGTTACAGGCAGGAACCTGTCACTTTTTTTGGATTTTAGATTTCGAACTTACAATTTACGGAAATAAAGAAAAAAAGAAAAAGTGTGGTGAGAAGCGAAAGCGCCCTCTTACAATTCAAGAATAATTAGACTGTTTATGCAGATGAGTAAACATCTTGACATAAACATGCCGCCCGCCTTGCAGTACGGCTGCAATAAAATTGAAAGGATATAGATATATATGTATACATTTCTTACGTAATTTAGCTTTATAAATTCATGATATAAGATAACTAAGTGCTAAAAGTGTACTTCAAATTGGAATATTGACAATGTATAAAATAATATGAATTAGATGGTAGTTAAAATATATAAAATGTATGATATATTATAAAATGTGAGAAACAATATCACTATTTAAGGTTTTATTTTATTAATTCATTTATTTAAGTTTTTTTTATAATTATTTAAATTATTAGGAAAGTTACAATAGCTTTAAGAGTTTCACTTTACAAAATCAATTAGTTTGTTAGCTTACGAGTATATCATATTCATTGACGGTAGATTCTCAACTGAGCTAAGCTTAGCTTAGCACAGAGAGTATTACCCAAAAGACAAATTGAAGCAGTAATACAGTGAAGAGTGGTAAGAATGTCACTTCACCCACCTTAAAATAATGCAATAATCATATTGTATTAAACAAAATATTATGTATAATAAAAAGACAGTTTAATAAATTAAATCATTTCATAATTTTGCATGAACAAGAATAAAATTATAATAATAAAACAATAATAATATTAATAATACTGAAATAGAAATAAGTTAATTCAATGCAATCGTTTTCTATGGTTTTATAAACACAAAATTAACGCAAAGCCAATTTTGTTTACATGAAAATTGAGAAAAGGGAAGTTTTAGTATTAATTATTTTCTTTGTCTTTTTTTTTTTAAAGTTTCTTTTTTCTTTTAAAGTTACTTTTATATTTTCGTACCTTTCGGTTTTTAAACTTAACTACGAAATGTTCATTATCATTTTCTGCTTTAATCAATGCTACTGGTCTAAACGGATTTCTTATTTTATCAAGTCGTTTTCTTGCATTTTCGGCATTTATAAATGTTGTGTCAATTGGATTTTCTATGCGCGTTTTATTTATATTATTTATTCTTTTTTCTTTGATTAATTGGGGGTTCAATTTCGGGGAAAATTTGTTGTAGAAAATATTATAAGGAGTTTCCCCGGTCGTGGAATGTATTATGTTGTGGTTATACGAATAAATAGTTTGCTCTATTTGAATGTGAATAAGTTCTTTGTCTTCTGAAGTGTTTATAATGCGAAGCTTTTCATTTAATGTCTTGTGCAATCGTTCGATATCAGCTATGCCGGTTTTTCCTGTGGTTACTTCTACCTGAATATTTAACTGGTTACACCATAACTTGATATTAACGTTATTAATACCCTGATCCTGGTCAATTTTCAATACCTTTGGGGGTCCCATCGAATTAAAAATTTTTAAAAGAGCCTTTTTTGTTGCTAGCCAGTTTAAAGTTTGAACTTCCTCAGCTAAAGCGAATTTAGAATATAAGTCGATGCAAGTCAAGAAATGCTTCTTATCCCACTCCCAAAAATCAGTGCCGAACCTTTCTCTGGTTTCATAAACTGGGGGGGTGATTTTGAATGGTAATTTGTTTGAAATGTGGTCATATTTGCAACGATTACATAACTCACACGCGTTGATTATTTTGGTGATTTCTTTTAAGTAATTAGGGTAGTAATACTTTTTTTTGAAATGATTAGCAATTTTTTCAATGCCTTGATGAAGGCCTTCTAAATGGATTTCAAGGACTTTTGTCTTGAATTCAGGATAGACGTGGATATTTTCGAGTTCCTTGGTTGCCCGAAGAATCTTATGACGCCCATTGTTAACAAAAATTTTGAAAATATTCTGAAAGCTAACGAAATCTCTATCGTTTGGCATGAAAATAGTTGTTGAACTACCTAGTAAAAATGATTGTATTATGTCTTTAATCTGTTCTGTTGTTAACACTGTGTAGTTTATTGTAGTAACACTATTTTTAAAAAAATTCTCTGTATATGTACTGTTTTCAGTACTCTTTATTAATCTTAATTGTCGTTTAAAAATGTTGAGTGGTCTTTCTGAAATAGGGATATAATTATCAGAGTCTTCTGTTGCAGAATGAATAGTGGCAATATTAGATGCAGCTTCACCAAAGTTGCATTCATTGATTTTAATGCGAGATAACGAGTCAGCCACATGGTTTTCTTTGCCTGGCAAATACTTAATACTGAAATCAAATTCATTCAGTCTCCATTTCCACCTTTGCAATTTCGAGTTTGGTTCCCTTAAGTTATGAAGCCACTGAAGGGGTCGATGATCGCTGTTTACAACAAATTTTCTTCCATATAAATATGGCCGAAAATATTTGGTAGCCCAAACTATAGCAAGCAGCTCCTTCTCTGTAGTTGAATACTTTGACTCATGATCATTAAGAGTGCGGCTTGCAAAACATATCGGGCGGCCTTGTTGGCTTAACACAGCTCCAAGAGCTACATTCGAAGCATCAGTTGTCAAAACAAAGTTTTTTTCATAACCAGGGTAGGCAAGAATAGGGTCTTTAGTTATTAATATTTTAATTGTATCTACAGCATTTTGATAGTCTTTACTAGAGAAGTCAATTTTATTGCCCTTTTTTAAACACTGAGTTAAGGGTTTCGTTATTTTAGAAAAGTCTCTTATAAATTTTCTATAAAAGCCAGCCAATCCTAGAAATTGTTTTATTTCTTTTTCAGTCTTAGGTAGAGGGTATTTTAAAATGGCTTCAATTTTATTTGGATTGAGTTTAATTCCCTCAGGCGTAACGACATGACCGAGATTCCTTTTTTAAGAATTCACTTTTTTCCAACTGTATTTTTAAGTTAGCTTCTTTTAGTCTGCAAAAGACTCTTTCAAGAGCTTCGATATGCTCCTGAAGGGAGGTGCTGAAGACAATTATGTCGTCCAAATAAACCATACAGTCTTTTCCGATCAGACCATCTAAGATTGTATTCATTAATCTTTGGAAGGTTGACGGTGCGTTCTTGAGCCCAAAAGGCATACGCAAAAACTCAAATTGTCCACTTTGAGTGGAAAAAGCTGTTTTAATTTTATCATTTGGGTCCATTTCTATTTGATGGAACCCTTTTGTGAGATCAATTGTACTGAAGTACATACACTTGCCGAGCTTGTCAAGTATTTCATCCATGATAGGGATTGGATATTTATCGTTTATGGTGATATCGTTCTACTTACGATAATCTACGACAATTCGCCAGTTTTGAATTTTTGAAGCGTCTAGCTTCTTTGGCACGACCCAGATTGGTGCAGAATATGGCGACGTACTATGGCAAATTATTCCCTGATCGAGCATTTCTTTAATTTGTTTATCGACCTCTGGCCTATGAACTTCGGGATACTTCGGGATGCAGCACTTTCGAGATGCATAAAAGCAAAAACATTCATGCATTATACTAAAAAACGTGGCAAACAAAGGGACGCACAATTTGTAACGAAAGGAAAAAATAAGATATACTTCAAAATAAAATGAGTAAAAGACTGCGAGAATTCCAGTGTAAAAACTACCCAGATATTTTCTGCTACGTGTACGGTGAATTACTTTCGAAAAGAAACGAGTCAATTTTACGAATTTACTCCAAATGTCATATCTACATTATTTTGGTATTGCGGCTGAGAACATTGGTGAATCATGGACGCCAAGTATTTTGTGTCAATCGTGCAAATTAATATTGTCTGAATGGAGCTCGGGTAAAAAACGATACATGAAATTCGATGTTCCGATGATCTGGAGACAACCGTTTTGCCACCTTAACGATTGCTATTTTTGTCTGGCCAAAGTGACTGGTGTTGGAAAACACAAACGAGTGATATACGCCACTGTCCCGAATGTTTCATTGCCAGTATCTCATTCTGACGATGTTCCATATCCTACTTGTCCCGATTCAACACGTGAAAACAATCGAAAATCCGTAGATTCAGTGGAGTCGGAAGGAACCACAGGTGGTAGTACTATTACAACTGAAAACACAACTCACCTTTTATCGCAAGCGCAGCTGAATGATTGGATAAGAGATTTGGAACTGTCAAGGGAAAAATCGGAATTGCATGGTTCTCGTTGCCAACAATTCAACTTTTTGAGACCCGATGTTAAGGTGACATACTACAGAAATCGTGAAAAACCGTTTGCTATACACATTACTAAGAATGACAATATCTGCTATTGCGTAGACATTCCTGGCTTATTTAATACCTTTGGTCAGCCGTACATTCCCAAAGAGTGGCGTTTTTTTATTGATGGCAGCAAAGTGAGCTTGAAGGCGGTATTACTTCATATAGGAAACAAAAAGCCATCGATTCCGATCGCACATGCAGCCAACACAAAGGAAACGTACGAAACAATGGCGAAGCTATTGACATGTATTAAATATGAACAACACGACTGGAAAATATGTTCTGATCTCAAAGTCGTTGGTATGCTTTGTGTACAGAGTGGCTACACAAAGTACTGCTGTTTTCTATGCAGGTGGGATAGTTGAGCACGTGAACACGACTATTACAATAAGGACTGACCAGAAAGAATTGAGTCGAAAGTTGGAGAGAGCAACGTCAAAAACGTTCCACTCGTCAAAAAGGAAAACATAATTCTCCCACCGTTGCACATCAAACTTGGACTTATGAAAAACACTGTCAAGGCGTTAGACAAAGAAAGCGAAGAATCTCGGTGACGAGAGCGACGAACATGGGGAAAGATTCCATCAACAGATGAAAGTAATTGAGAATCGGTACCAAGGATTTTGGGACAAAGGAATGATGGGCGACGAATAATGTAAATTATTAAAAGAACAATAAAAATTAAGAATAGATGATTTTATAACAACAACCTTTAATTCTCATTTTTTTTTATGGTAATTAAATAAGTCCAAATACATAAATTGATAATCACACAATGTTGGTTCTTTCGTTCCATTGAACACAACTTTTTCATTTCTCAATAGATTTTCTTCAACAATAGCTTATTTTTTTTGGAAATATAAAGATTTTTAGTAAAAAATATCAAAAGCAACAAAATATTTTGATTTCTTAACGAAATTTGCAACTATTTTGTCTTTTTTTGGAAATTTTTCTGAAAAATAAAAAAATCCCCGAAATTTGAATTTATTCCGCCAAAACTAACAGCTCGACCAAAAAATGATGTTTGCATTGTTTGTAAGAAATTTTATAAGCTTTTATTTGATATATCATTTGTTTGATTACTTTGTTGGTTCAGGAGATATATGCAATTAAGTGGAACCAACTTTTTTTTTTCGTTGAAAACCCTACAGTGGGCAATATCTCGAAAACGGAGTGACAGAAAAAAAAAGACCGATTTTCCGACAGAAATTTTTTTTCGGAATAAGCGACCGATTTTACATGAGAAAAGAATATTGGCATTCAAAGTACATATTGGCTGTAAACCAGTGATATCAGTTTATTGTTTTCTTTATTATTATAAACTTCCTGAATATTATTAAGTATAATTTTCCCTGTAACTGTTATTAAGCTGATTGGACTCGTTTCAAAAATTGAGGTTTTTAGGACGTTAGGTTTTATTAGGCTCACTGATGATCCCGTATCAACTAGTAATTTAATGGGTTTATTTTCTATTATTAATTCAATTGTTGGTAATTGTCCGAGGCCTCTAGCCGAAAATTCCCGTTGACTTGTTCCATGGGTTCGGGAGCTCCGAAACGTCTGATTCGAGATTGATTTGAATTGTTACCCCTGACAGGGTGGAATTGTTGTGACTGTGTTATTGGATTACTATTTGAATTTTGTTGGGAATTTCTAAAATTGTTATTGTAAAAGGAATTTTGTTGCATATTAGCAAACTGGCTATAATAGTCAGGATTTTGACTTAAATTTCGATGCCTATAATTATTCAATTGTGGTCTAGTATGTTTTTCTACTTCTTGATTCTTACTATTACTATTATTTTTCCCTATGACATAATGGAACAAATCATTTTCTTTTAAATTCTTATGGCAGACTTAAAATCTGTAGCCAAATTAGCATTAATTAGAGCAGTTAGATGATTAGGTAGTTCTCTTTTAAGAGTTTTCAAGCTTATCTTATTTAATTTGTTGTTTAAAAAGTTTATTGTAGAAAAGTTTGTTTCTTTTAATTTAATACAATCCTTAATTTTACAAATTTCTGAATTTATTTCCTCACAAAATTGTTTAACATTTCCTTTAAATTTTATATTATTAACTAATAGAATAAGTGTAGTAACTGGTGTGGGGTCCGAAAATTCGTCTATCAAAAGCCCAGTTAATGTTTCCCAACTTGTAGGTTGTTCTCTTCTTACCAAGTCTAGTGCTGGACCACGTAGAGTACTAATGACACATTGAAAATAGAAAGGTTTCTCTTCATTTGTAAGAGTTGAAGTCGCTGGCATCAATGTCATAAGGCTGTCAATAAACAATGCTAAATAATTTCTATCGCCGTCGAACGGAGCGATCAGTTTTATGCTTTGTACGATTCTTTCTCTTCTTTCTTTTAGCTCAGACATTGCGACAAGATTTTTTGACTTTAGAAAGAGTTCCGCTAATTCTGCTGTTGCTGATGAATTCGCCTTGTCTTCTTCTGTTGCTACCGAAAGTTCTTCTTCTAAAGCTTTTGATTCCGGTACTATACCCAGAGATTCCAGTTGCTTGCAAATATCATCAAGTTCGCTGTCGCTCATAAGCTTAAATTAACTTTTGTGTTTGTTGTTTTACAGTTTGATTAAGAGGTTGAAGCTTTTTTGTTCTTTAGTTTTTACAAAACATTTTATTTTATTTTATTTTATTTGCAATAACCTTATAGTTTTATTTTAATGGGTAATACTGAGTAATCAATAATACAATATTGGTTTGGTTTTTTTTTTTTTATTTTATTTTAATTTAGGTTTTTAATCAGCAGTAGTTGAAGTTGTCACAAGCTTTAAAGCTCTAGGTTGCTACTTAGTAACTATTTAGTTTAAAGTCAACTACACTATGAAAATGTTTGTTTGCGTTATGTTGTTTTTTTTTTTTTTTTTTCTAGCTGCTATGAAGCTGGAAGCTCTTAGTCGCTACTAAGTAACTATTTAATTTAAAGTCAATTATGCTATGAAGATGTTTCTTTTTGTTACGTTGTTTTTTTTTCTAGTTTCTATGAAGCTTAAAGCTCTTAGTCGCTACTTAGTAACTATTTAATTTAAGGTCAAAAGTACACCATAACACCGTTAACCACGTTTTTGTATAGTTTTTACTTTTTATAACAATTTTAACTGCACTGCATTAGTATTTTGTCAAATTTTTAGTATTTAATAACAAATTTGTTACTTTAAAGTTTAACTTTGGTTTTTTTTTTTAACGCAGTTCACTAAGCAACAATTTATTTTTAATTTTTAAAGTTTTTATTTAATGCAAGGTTCTTCAAGGATAATTTTCACTGATCCTGCCGACTGCGCCAGTAACAATATCACTATTTAAGGTTTTATTTTATTAATTCATTTATTTAAGTTTTTTTTAAAATTATTTAAATTATTAGGAAAGTTACAATAGCTTTAAGAGTTTCACTTTACAAAATCAATTAGTTTGTTAGCTTACGAGTATATCATATTCATTGACGGTAGATTCTCAACTGAGCTAAGCTTAGCTTAGCACAGAGAGTATTACCCAAAAGACAAATTAAAGCAGTAATACAGTGAAGAGTGGTAAGAATGTCACTTGTGTATTTGCATATATTCAAACTTTTCAATATAATAGCACATGCGTGCGTGCGTTTTAAATGTAGGTAAAGAATGAACCCATATATTAACTTTATAGGGCACAAGGGCCGGAAAGCACCCATCCAAACACGGAATTTTGAGCCAGCGGAAGGCCCCCAGTGCTAGGTATGACACTGGATTTAATTATTTTCGGATAGAGATCAGCACCTAAAACTATGAATATTGGCGCAGACTTATAAAATTTGGAGTCCGCAAGCAGCGAATTGGAAAAAATGTTCTTTTATTTTGTCATCTATTGATTTTGTGGGCGTCTTCATAGTTATGCGATTATCAACACGTAGGATCGCATCTATTTTCACTGCCATATCAAAACGAGCTCCGATAGCTACAGAGCACACTTTTTCGCTTCGAATTGAAGTTGTCGGCAGCTTCAATTTCTTCACTAATGACGAAGAAATTCTACTGTGTGCTGCACAAGTATCCAAAAGAGCGCGAACATAATGAAGTTCAATGTTGTCATCAATTTTTATGTAAGCAGTTGGAAAAAGGCTAACAGAATGTTGCGTCAAAATAGATGACAATAGTGACATTTAGATCCATTTAGGCATGAATCTCCGGAGTGTTTATGAGCTAAACAGTTTGCACAGTATTTGTGTAGAAAGACTACACGCATTCGCTGTTCGATATTCATTGTTAAAAATTTTTTACAAAATCGAAGCGCACGATGACGTGGACAAATTTTGCACTGGAATGACTTGGACTTGAGATTGCTTGGATTTCTTGGACTTCCGTTGCTCCGGATTTTTGTAGATTTTTTCATGTCGTTGGTCATTATGTTCTGTAAGATGAGCTTTCGAAGTGTTAGGATTTAATAAGAAGAAAAAAAAATTAAGAGAAAAAATAAATGTTAAGCTGGAAGCACAACAAGTTTTGCTATTGGTCTTTTGATTAAACCACGATCGGTAGCAATATCGACAACTCGGACATTATTATCTGGACCGAAATATACCTTTGTTACTCTACCTTAGCGCCTTTCATTTGGTGGTAGATTATCTTCTTTTACTATGATCATTGTATTTTCTTTTGTTTTCTGAAGGGGATTTCTATTTGTTACGCTTGTGGAGTTCTTTCAAATTTTCGTTTTTCCAACAAGCGCAGAAATTTTGGTGAAGAGCCTTGAGTCTTTGCCACCTATTAATTATCGATATTGATTGTTCTGAGATGTTTGGATCTATAAGTGATAAAATTGGTCCACCAATTAAAAAATGACCTGGCGTTAGAGCGGAAATATTTTCAGGGTTCTCGGTCATATTGGTCGTGAATTAAGACAAACTTCAATTCTGGAGAGAAGAGTTGCAAGTTCTTCAAAAGTATATTTTAAGGAGCCTGGTACTTTGATAAAGTGCGTTTTGAAGCTTTTCATGCCAGCTTCCCAGAGTCCACCCATGTGTGGAGCACCAGGGGGTATGAAATGCCATGAAATTTGTTGAAAACTCTGACTAGATATAAGAGCTGAGCGTGACGCTTGAAGGAAATCATGTGTTAGTCTTTTTGAGGCTCCGACGAATGTCGTTCTGTTGTCGGAATAAAGATGAAGAGGACATCCACGTCTGGAGACAAACCTGTGAAAAGCGGCTAAGAACGCGTCGGTAGAAAGATTGGAAGTTGCTTCAAGATGTATGGCTTTGATAGAAAAACATACAAAGACGCACACATATTCTTTAGTAATAAGGCATGCTCTTCCAGTGTAGTTTTTTATATCGAATGGTCCTGCAAAGTCAAGACCAGTATGTGCAAATGGCTTAGTAAGAACTGTACGTTCCGGCGGCAAGCTACCCATTAGTTGCGTTTGCAGCCTTTGTTTGAAGACAACACAAGCTTTGCATTTGTTTATACTAGCTTTTATTAAGTTCTTTACTTTCGGTATCCAAAGTTGTAGTCTAATTAGTCGGAGCATCAACTGATTACCTCCATGGAGGGAAATCTAGTGCGTAAAATTTACCAAAAGACGAGTGAATTGACAATTATATGGTAGGATAATTGGGTGACGCTCATCGTATGAAATAGAAGGTGAATTTGATAAACGACCGCAAACTCTAAGGAGACCCTTACCATCCATGAATGGATTGAGGTTCAGTATGGCACTAGAAGATGCAAGGGGTTGTTTAAAAGAAAGATTTCGATACTCTGAAGGATATGCTACCTTTTGGCACAGAATCATAATGTGAGTCTTTATATTGCTTACTTCAGAAGCCGTTATGAGATTAGATTCATAAGAATGTTTTAACCGATGTTTGGGATGAATACGGTGAAAGAAACGATATATATAAGCGATAACTCGAATTGCTTTTGGGAGTTCAGAAAATCTTTCTAATATATCGTCGTAATGTTCGAAATATGTGAAGAATGATTTTAAGGGTTTCCTTTCTAAGGAAGTGTCAAAATCAGAGCTTGCGTGCGAACTTGGCCACTTGGATTGGGGAAGTTTAAGCCATTCTGGCCCGTTCCACCACAAAGTGTTTTGGAAAATTTCTTGTGTTGAAAGACCGATACTAGCCAAATCTGCAGGATTACTTTGCGTATCAACATGAAACCAATTAGACTGTCCAACACTTTGCACGATTTTAGATACACGATTGGCAACAAATGTAGACTACTGGCATGGTGGCTTTCGTAACCAATTCAAGACTATAGTGGAATCAGTCTAGAAAAATGTTTCATGAATATTAACGTCAAGACGTGGTAATAAAGCGTCAATCATATCTGCTAATAAAACTGCACCACACAGTTCAAGGCGTGGAATGGAGATAGTCTTTATTGGCGGAACTCTTGTTTTTTGCCGCAAGTAAGTGAATGGAGACTGAATTTTGATGAGCTACTCTCACATAAAGAGTCGCAGCATAAGCCTTCTCAGAGGCATCACAAAATGCGTGGAATTGTATATTATATTCTGGAGAAAAACTTATCCATCGCGGAATACGTATTTCGTTAATATGCGGATAATTGGATATAAATGTTTGCCATTTCTTAAGGCAGTTGGATGGTAAATTGTCATCCCAATCTATTTTCTCTAGCCATATATCTTGCATTAATATTTTGACCAGTACGATACAAGGTGCAAGCCAGCCAGAAGGATCAAAAAGCTTTGCAATTTGAGAAAGCACTTCACGTTTTGTGAATGTGCTTTTTAAGGGCAGCAATTGAACTGAAAATAAAAAAAAGTCTAAGCTTGCATTCCATCGTATGCCGAGTGTTTTTGCGGTGCTGCATTCTTCAAAACGCAAAAAATCTTAACTGAGAAGGTGTTCTAAGGGAATTCCTTCAAGAACTAACTTTGAATTGGATGTCCACTTTCTCAGAGAAAATCCAGCTGAAGCCAGAGCAGAAAGCACATCATCTACGTACATGTTATTTCGAAGAATCTTGCTTGCAAGTGGATATGTGTTTTCAACATCATTAGCTAGTTGATGAAGTGTACGGATGGCTAAAAATGGGGCACAGTTAACTCCGAATGTTACTGTTTTAAGTTCAAAATCACAAACTGGTTTCATGGGAGATTCTCGAAAAAGAATGCGTTGAAAAGGACAATGGCTAGGGTCAACTAGGATTTGGCGATACCTTTTCTGTAGATCGCTGTTAAATACATATTGATAAAAACGCCATTTAAGTAATAATAGATTAAGGTCCGCTTGAAGTACAGGCCCGGTGTATAAAACATCGTTAAGGCTTTTACCATTGGATGACGGACTAGAAGCGTTGAATACAACGCGTACTTTTGTGGTAGAGCTGTCAGGTTTGATGACAGCATGATGAGGCAAATAGAAGTGAGGTTGAACATACTCATCTCTCTGTTTCAGAACTGCATGCATGTGTCCAAGGTCAAGATATTCCCCTACGACGTTGTCATATTGCATTTTAAAAATAGGGTTTTATAACAATCGAGCTTCATTTCGTAAAAATTGCCCATGAGCAATTGATCTCGAATGACCTAACTTTAGGGTTTCTGGGTACCCTTCTTTGAATGGTAATTGAACAACATAGCGACCATCGCTGTTTCTTTTCGTTGTTCGAACATACAATTCTTCATAAAAATGATCAGCTTGGTTGAGTAATTGTTTTTGCGGGAGATCCCCCACCTCCCAAAATCGAGAAATTGCCTTTTCTAGGGACACTTCATTGAAGTATGAAACACATGTTGAGAATGAAGAAATAGATTTGTTGGATACAGGCCCAGTCAATATCCAACCAAGTATGGTTGCTTGACTTAACAAGGAACCACAAATGTTATGTTTTATCCCATCTAATAGGATAAATGGAAGAATATCACCGCCAATCAGCAGATCAACCTGAGAACTCTTAAAAAACTGTGGGTCTGCGAGCTGTAATTCAGAAAGATTATTAAAAGCTGAAGGATCTATAGGAGAAGTTGGAAGACTTCCTGTGAGTTGTGGCAGGACTAAAGCGTTGGCTTCAATTTGAATTGTAGTATTAATTGGTGAGCTTAAGATAAAAGAGCATATTTTATCAAAACTAGCAGAAGTAGTATTATTAAGACCCGAAATTTTAGCCTGTATTGAAGAAGATGGAAGTTTTAGCAATTTAAATAAACGTTCGGAAATGAAAGTTCCTTCTGAACCAGTATCGGTGAGGGCTCGAGCTGAAAAAGTTGTACCAAAGTGGCATATATGAACCATGGCGGTACCTAAAAGAATGCAGTTGGAATAAGTAGAAAAACATGTTTGAATATTATCAACAGGCAAAGAGATATTAGCGGACTGTATTGACTGAACGGGTGCCTGCTGCATGTTTATACTGGGAATGATACTGGTATCATTTTTATCTCTATTAGAAGTTTCAAAAGGTGGAACATTGTTATTTGGACTTAAATTGTCACGGTGTAAAAGCGTATTATGTCGTTTGTTACAGATATAACAATTATAGGAACTTTTGCAATCTCGGACAGTATGGCCACGAGCAAAGCAATTGATACAAAGTTTTTGGCTTTTTATGTAATTTATTCTTTCTTCAAAGTTAAATTCCTGAAAACGAGCACATTGTCGAATTGGATGTTGCTCTTCGGTACAAAGCTTACAAAAAGAACCGGAAATCTTCGAATGATATGTGCTCACTCGGCGTGGTGGATTTGAATTAGTTGAATTTAAAGGAGATTTTTTAAGGTGAATACTTTGGAAGATTCGAATTTTGAATATCTGAAATGGTTTCGAGTGTTTGATAACGATTGGTCAAGAAATTATCTAAGGCTTCCCATTTTGGAATGTCTGTCTTATTTTGAATGGATTGTTCCCAAAGAGCCAAAGTCGTTTCAGGCAAACGTGTGGAACACAAATAAATAAATATTCAATCCCAATCATGAAATTTTGTATCGTAAAGTTGAAGGGTTGTTATGCAACTGTTCATGTCTCTTTGTAGATTTTGCAACGCTTGACTAGATTCAGTGGGTATGAATGGAAGATAAAACAAAATTTTCAGTTGGCCATTTACAAGAATACGTTTATTTTCAAAACGTTCACGTAAATTACGCCACGCTGATGAAAAACCTTCATTTGTTAAAGGAGATTTTTTGACAATATCTCGAGCTTCTCCTCGAGTTTTATTGTTCAAATGAAAAAGCTTCTCCACTGGACTTAGCCGAGTATTATTCACATAAATGGCTGTGAACAGGTCACGGAAGGACGGCCACATTAGATAATTCCCACTGAATACATCAGTGTCACATGGAGGTAAGTGGAAGTTGGAACTGGATGGAATATCATGCGGCCTAGGAGAGGAAGTCGACGTGATATTTGTTGAATATTTTCAGTGAGCCTTGAGATACACCGGACCTAGCTTTGATAGCAGCTATGATATCGATTTTTAATGGTTTCCATGTCATACTCGCAGTCTGTATCTTTGTCCTTAGATGAAGCTAGTTGTTTTAAGCATGCTTCATATGCTAACTTCACATTGATCCAGATGGCTTTTATTTCATCCTTGTGTACTTCCATGTTGGCTGCTGAATATTGGGAAATATTTGCAACACGAAGTCTGCCTCAAATTCAATAAAACTGTCCGATAGACGTATAAAGGATTCCAATAAACTCATTGTGGCGACCAGTTTTTTTCGTTTTAACAGAAGAAAAAGAACTTGATTTTATATAAAGTGCAGAAACTATACGAATTTGATTCTGAATTGTGCTCGGTTATCTTTTCTCAGAAGATCCAGCAAAGAATTTAGAAATCGAAAGAAGCAGTTGAAGAGTGTCGATGAAGATGAAAGAAGATTATTTGGATTTCAATTCCAAGCAAAACCAAACACACAAAAAAAATCGAAATAAGAAAGGTGCGAATAATCGTTATGACCAAGGCCGAATCAAAAAAGCAGACTTTAAATTTTTAAATCAATGCTAATTCTTAATGTTTATGCTAATTCGACGCAAGAAAATATAAAAAATTTAATTAAAAATTGATTTTGATAAAAAATTAGAATGAGAATAAAATTAATCCAAAATGTTCAGTTTTGGAATAGCTGCTGATGAAATTGCTTGATACTTCCGAATTAAAGAAATTATTGTTATTCTGTAATTGAAATTGATAAAATAGAATCAAGAACCGATTTGTAAGAAATCAACTTTGCCACGTGAAAATTGATAAGAGATAACGGAATAGGAAAAATCTGTAATCTGAATTTAGGAAAAAATCGAATTAAATATTAAGAAAGAAAATAATACGAATTCGATAGTTAATATTTTAAATCCAAAAATCGGATGACGAAAAAATTCAACAAAAAAAAATTTTTAAATTTGTTTAATGACCATGCACTAATCGATGAAAAGATTTTTATTTTCGACAAAATATAACTATCATCACGATGGAAATTTTTAAGAAAATATTTTTACTTGAATGATACGTATATCTTTCTTTCTTTTTTTTTCTCAATAAAATACAGCAGGTATAAAACTAGAAAAGATTGACTTTCAAAAAGATCATAAATACGGTTATGATTTCGATAAAAAGGAAATATTTGAAACGTAATGAAATAAACGAGTTGTTAAGATTTCATTTATCCAACAAAAATGTTGTTTCGATGACTTTTATAACATGTTCGTTAATTGCTATTTAATATTTTGTTATTGTTTATTTTTTTTTTTTTATATATTATGTTATAAATTATTTACATATTTAGCTTTGAATATTCCTGTTTAATTTTAAATTAATTTATTTGCTTTTATTTATATTTTATATTGTTCAAATGATGACTTGCGCAGTACAAAATTTTGAGCAAAGCTTACGATCTCTATAACCACTGTTGTAATGGGTTCAATAGCATTGCATTGCTTGTAATAACAAACAGCTGTTCGATATGCTTAAAGCTTTTGTTTGTTTTTATGCATAATTAAGCAACAGTTTGAGAAGCACTGTTTTGCCGCACAGAAAATAATGCTGCTAAGATCAAATGGGTTCTGATATTGGATCAAAATAACTAACGCCTAACCGATATTGGTTTTATTATTGGATATTGGTTGCAAGCAATTTACGCCTAATCGATCGTGTATAAGGTGAGAGTGCTGAATTCGTTTATATATTGCGATCGCGCTCTATGCACGAAATTTGTATCAAAATATTTTGCTACAATTTCAATTTTTATGTTTATGATTTTTCTTATTGTTTTTTATAGGAGTATTTAATATTTTTTGTTTTTAATGAAATTTTTAAGAAAAATTACATGAAACAACTCACCAGAATTGCGTAATTGCAAACAACGTGATCTATATTTGTCCGTCTTAGTTCATATTTTTTGACAGCTTCTTTTAACAAATGTGCAAACATCTATATGTATTAATGTGTATATATATGCACTTTTATATGAAAAAAAAACACTATTAAATCGGAAACTTAAATATTTTGCTGTTTTTGAACTTTTTTTCAGATTTTATATTACAAATTAATAATATATCTTTCTTTTTTTAATTATATTGGATCACGATCGCGTATTTTGTGGAGGAATTTGAGGATTTTGATCGAGTATTTTGATCGCGATAATCGAATGAACGAGAAGAAGCTCGGCTTCTTGTACACGCAATGCACTTGTACTATAAGAAAATTAAAATAATGCAAACACACCTGATTTGACAGCGATAGATGGTGAATAAATCCTCCTTGGCAGAAGTGATTAAATTGATGAAGTTATGATTGAAGTGGATTGGAACAACTTAATCGCCTATGAAGTATGATTCTTCTGCTTCCTAAATATCTGGCTCGAATTGCACCATGAAAATGTGGAATTTATTTGATTGCCAGTGGAAATGGTGAAAAAGTTGAATCTGCAAAAACGTAGCTCCAAATGCATAAAACTTTTGACTTGGTTGGCGTGAAATGAAAAAAAGGCGGATTAATTTTTTTCTAAAATATTAATTTTTATTAACAATGGAATTGTTCTTACCAAGGAGGTGGGTGCCCAAAAGTGAACGAGAAATCGCTCATTTACAGGCAGGAACCTGTCACTTTTTTTGGATTTTAGATTTCGAACTTACAATTTACGGAAATAAAGAAAAAAAGAAAAAGTGTGGAGAGAAGCGAAAGCGCCCTCTTACAATTCAAGAATAATTAGACTGTTTATGCAGATGAGTAAACATCTTGACATAAACTAATACTGAATACAAAATGAATAACGAATAAAAAATTAATAATGAATAAAAAATTAAAATTGAATGCATGAATCCAAAATTAATAACGATTCGATAATTGCATTCTTTATGAATAGCATTCAATTGAACAAAAAAATTAATGCATTATTCTGAATAATGAAAAATGAATAATCGAAATAAATAATAAATCAATTTTTTAAAATTGAGTGTGAAATCAAAATTTTATTCATGAATCAATTTAGTATAAATTGAATGCATTCTTGAGTCGTTATTCATTTGTACTTAAAATTTTGAATATGAATGAGAATTTTACTGCTCTGGCGGCTTGCATGTTGTGTCTGCTGCTTTCTTTGTTTTTGTTTTGTTGTTTTTGCTTGTGTTGGTTTTGTACGAACTGATTCGCAGCATTGGTTCACTACTCCACGTTAAGAGGGTGATCCAAAACGATTTAACTCTTATGAAAAAAACTACTTGCATTATATTTCGTTGCATGCTATTACCCAATAGATGGCGCTTTCTATTCGGTTGACATGATGTATGCATCAAAAGAGCAAGTGTTTGTTATTGCGTCAAGTAGAAAGTAGCAGAACTAAATATGTGAAATGAACAATCTAGTAATTATTTAAGAAATGAACCAGGTTTTGTTCCGGATAAATTTTTGTTTGTGTTTTCACTGCAAATTAATTTGGATGATCAACCATATCCATCCCAAATCATTTAAGTGCAGATTCAAAGTATACATTAGACAGAGAGAAAACTGGCAACCGTGGAAGCAAATAATGTATTTCGTGGCTCAGTTGGTTAAGCAGTTGACGATTAGATTTGATGAATCACATGAGCCTGATTCGATCCTCAGCCAGACCGTTTTATATAATTTTTATAATATTCTATTTTAATTTTATATTATTATAACCTTATTTTATGAATTGTTTAATGTAAGAACTGCATAGAGCAATAGTTTCATTTGTTGGCACATCCTGTTTTTTGCGATAGCATGAACAACATGTAAGCAAAATACAGCTATTATTATCCTTTTAGTTATTTTTTATTCAATTTTTAACTTAAGGTAATATAATTCTAATTTTATTCCCAATTTATTAAAATTACGTACAGCTTTGAGTAAAAAAATGTCTAGTGTTTTTATTCGTATCAATTCTAATAAAACAAGGATTAAAAAATGTATTAGTGCAATGTATTGTTTAAAAATTAAGAAGATTTTTAACCGTGTAGTGGTTTTACTATCGTGGGCGTTTGTTGGATTTTTTGTATAAACTCTATAAATAGGTTTATATTCCTAGAGCTACAGATTTCAAACTTGGTATTTCTGTTTGTTACATCAAAACTAAGATACGTACAAGTTGTGAATTTGTCACTTCATTCGCCCACTGACGGCCAATTGAAAAATGCTAAAACTTTTTGTTTTAAGACCGATCTCAAAAATTCGTAGAGTAAATTTCATCTTAATTAATTTCGAATTTTTATAAGGTATTTACAATTTTGTAAACTTACTACAAATAAAAGTGAATGAAACTTATAGCGTTTTCTTATCTCAACGAAAAATTCTGCCCTCTAAAGATTTTTTCCATTTTCCCACAGAATTCTGACTTGTTTTTAGCTGAGAATACATCACAAAAAAAGCAAAACTTTGTTCACTGCTTGGTGAAGCTCAAAACAAATGAAAAAAATTAAAGTGCATGGCGGGAGTCGAACTCACAACCTATACATTGATAGGCCGAAGCTCAATTCACCGAGCTATCACAACTATATAAAAATAGTAAAATTAACATAACATATTCGGCAGGAAAATAAAGATATTTATTAAATGCGTGAAAACTCGGAAAAACGGCTTTTCCCAGAGATGAGACCTAGCTGGATCAATTTTTCACCCCCCTCTTCATCTATATTGAAAATTTTATCGAAATCCGTTTTCGAGAACGCAATTGCAAATATATATACAAATATTGCTCGTTTAATAGAAGAAGATAAAATTAATGCATTATTTGCCATACACTTTAATAGTTATGAAAAATTAATGCATTATTTTCATAAAATGCATTAAAATTGCTCCATTTAAAGGCAATGAAATAAAGCTCCATTTTCATTGATTTGATTTAATTATAAAATTATGGTCAATGCATTACCTTATTTAATGCATTAGTCCCAGGTCTGATAATAATATATCATAATTTTCTCACATGACTCATATGTATTTCTTTTTTTTATTAATATTACTGATATGAAACTCACAAATAATATATATGATGTTTTTGGTTGGTAATGCAATATTTAGCTGAAATTACTTTAACTAATTCTTATTACAAACGTGATGAAAACATATGTCGCGAACATATTGAGTTTTCTTTATTTTTTCTTCTCAAAGGCGTACGAATGTCGCGTTCGGGACGATGGAAATGTCCATTTGCCTGAGTTTCGAAATGCATTTTTACAAAGCATCGGATTGTTTTTCTTTGGATTGGTGATACAAGATTCAACAAAACTGCGCAATTAAAGCGTGCTTAAAAAAAATAATCCAGTTGCGCAGTTTCGGTGAATCTATGAAGCACCAATTTAAAGAAAAACACACCGATGCTTTGAAAAAATGCATTTTAGAACTCAATCTATGTGTATTTTAAGTTGAAATTTACAGTATTTGATTGAATTTAAAAAAAGTTAATTTACCTAACATATTTTCTCCATTATTTTATTTCATTAGTTGGCAATTCTGTCAAATGCTTTTTTCATACAAGCAGGGCTTACGTTAGCCGCTGGTGAAGTTGTCGGCTACTGATAAACAGGGGCAAATGTTTGGCATCATTGCTGAACCAAATTTTGTGACACCTGGCGAAGCAGAACCCTCTCTTATGGTTGCTGCCAAACTTGTCTTCATGTCCATGGCTGTTGGCAAAGATGTCTACAAATTTAAATTTAAATGTTTGAGCTTCACTAACAAGTTTCACTTTACCTTTATTCCCAATGCGACTATCCCAACAACACTCATTGGTCACCAGTCCAGAGCTGTGATGGGCTTAAACTGGTAGTAGCTTTGCTACGAGGTCTGACCAAGGACTTTAAAACTGGTACCACCGGTAGTCAGCCGCCCCTGGCTTTCGACAGGCTGACTGACTGGGCTGGCCCTTCGGGGAGCTTCGTGGTGCTTGTGGTTTACTACCGATTTCGCGGGAAGAGCTACCTAGCTCGGTGTTTGAGTTGCATTCTCAACTCGGGCGCCGTACTCCGCAGTACGGAAGAGGTGTTAGAGGCCTCCACCCAAACCAAGGGTTGTTACATGTCATCACAACATTTAGCTAATTTGGTACCTTTGAACCCTCAAAGGGGCATTGGCCGATGCAATGTTTCGGTCCCATGCTATGGAGCACCGTAGACTTAAGCCTACACGACAGGTGTCTACGCAAAACATCCATTATAATTTTCATCCCAACAACACCATCAACAGCAGCAACACCGAATGTGCTTAATGCACACTCCTCAAAATTCGTGAGCATTCCGCTGCTGCATGGACCACCACGCGTAAGTTGTTGCTTTTTCTTTTTTCGAGCACGAGCTCGCAGCTGACTTCTCCAAGCGCCTAAGTTCTGTAAAAAATTACGTATATTAGAGGCTATTTATGTAAAAATATTTTTTAGTAACCCTCTTTCCATTTAGCCGGTGTTCTTGTTGGACCCCTTATCGCGTTGAGATTTTCTGCAATCTCTGCTCACAATTTCTGGATTAATTGTCGACGGCGGATTGCTTTTGCCTGCCAAATTTGGGTTGCCTTTTTAATAGATAACAAATTAAATTTGTTATACACAAGAAATCTGAAAATAACTTACTTTTTCGAAAATTTTCCATTTCGTTGAGCTGTTAACATAAATGAAAGAAATAATCACAAAACAGCTGTTCTTTGACATTTCGATTTTCACCATGCGTGATTAACTTTAAAAGCTTTTTCAAACATTTGAGTTGTTACAATTTTTTTAGAATACTTATGTTTACATTTCATCACTAGAACTCCTAAACAATTCGTTGTTAAGTTAACAACCAGAATAGGGCTGTAACAAATAAAAAAGATCAAGAAAGAGCAAAAACTAAGTTCACAATCACAATTGAAAGACACAGAAGCAGTAGACGATACACCGAAAAAAAACATTCTGATAACACTGTATTACAATTTACCCCCTTTTAAAAACCCTACTCACTTTCTGATTGGTTTCTCATATTTTTGTGAATGCAGATCACGAATATGCAATTATTTTTTTTGGGACACCTCTAGTTTGGTCTCCACAGGACTTTGAAATTTTAAGGAGTAGTTACCTTTGAAACATTTTTTAATATAGTAAGTGAAATTATTTTTCACCGAATGTGGTATCAAATCAAATAGAAAAAAGAAGGTAACTTAAAAAAAAAACTCGCGTGTAGCAACGTACACGTGGCAGAAGTGAAACTTCTTTAACAGTAAGAAATAAGAAAGATTTTAGTGTGAAATAGAGAGCGAAAGTATCTGAAAAGAAATTCAATCAATACGAAATGGAATAATAATTTGTTGATTCAATATTTGCATCCAGGGACCGTACCGAATATGATTTTTGTCGAAAGTGTCACATATTAACTTTTATCTCTTAATTTTTATTTTTCCGACAAAAATAACAGTTTTTTGTGCCTTATAGTTTTTTTGGGCAAAAATAACAGTTATTTTCTGCCGTTTATTTTTCGGTCAAAAATATCAGGCAATTTATATTTTTTCAAGTCATTTTACCGATAAAAAAATTTTGATATTATTATTTTCATCTCATCGGTGAGACATTTTCAGATGGTGTCAACAGTTCAATCTGTCAAGCGGCCTTTAAGAAAACACAAATTGCTTGATATTTTTGACCGAAAAAATTAAAGTCACAAAATAACTGCTATTTTTGACCGATAAAATAAAAGTCAAAAGTAACCTTTATTTTTCCTCGAAATATACTAGGCAAGAAATTAACTTTTAAAGAATCAGTTTCAAATTTAAAAGCGACTTAATATTCGTGAGGCTGAGGACATTTGTAACATAATGGTATATTTGAAAAAGTCTTTCGACCATTTTTTTCATTTGAAAATTGTAAAATAACAGTTATTTTCGTTCCTTGTTTTAGTTCAGTTGGTGTTTTAGTTGCTTTCGAATGTCTCCTCAACACTGTTACTTTTTGAATGCTGGATTGCATTTGCATAGTACTCTTTGAAGGAGCCTCCGAAAGCAGAGGCAAATCTTGTTCATTATTACCTCCTGCTTCCTGATCATAATAATTGCTATATTGATAGAGGGCCTCATAAAGCAGCGAACGTTGATTGTTGAGTACATCAACTTGGTCGGCTTTAAAATTTTGTTGAGATGCATCAGTGTGTTTTTTGGGGATTGGTTCTTTGTAGATTCACCAAAATACACTGATGTTTCGTTAAAATGCATTTTGAAACTCAGCCGTTGTTGCAATCACCTTACCTTCATCATTAGTTGCAGACCCAGCAGCGGCTGTATTCTAATTCGCTCTGTATATTCACGAACGCGTTCTGCTCCTGTTTTAGCTATTTTTCTATTTTTTTTCCGTGCATACTTGTAGGATGAAAATTAATGTTACGGTTATGTTAATAATGTAATGTTAATGTTAATCTAAAGTTAATGTTATTTTCATTATGTTACGTGTTGACTTTTAATTACATTTTGTTAGACTTGTTTCATGTGCCTACGTGGCGTAAGGGAATAGATTCCGTCTTATAAGCAACGATGATCGGGGTTCAATTCTTGGCAGCGGCAATAATTTTTTTTTAATTTTCATATTAATTGAAAACGTTAGCCTAGCGTCACGAAAAATGACCTTGAAATTTCAAACGCCGCCAAAGAAGTTTCACTTCAAAAATATAAAATTATATAATTTTTGTAAAAAGGATATGAGAAAAGTCCTTTTTATCCCCATGGAGCGGTTTTGGTTCTCCTGAACCCTTTTTTTGGCCAAATAAATCAAGCTTTTTGCCTATTACTTTTTTTTTTCTTCAGAATGCAAACCCAAGAGAACAAAAAATTTAAGATTGTGATAGTACACAAATATTAGTTAAAAAATGTTTAAATTTGTTGTCCTTAAAAACTCTTTTGAGACTCCAAAAAATAGATATTTCGTCTTTTTCGGAAAGATGATTTTTTAAACACCTATAAAATGTATATTTTTCGTGGTATTCATTTGCATTTAAGATTATTGGTAAAGTATTGAGCTATTCTTTCCATTGGTATAACGTATGGAGTGGTTTGATCAAAAGTGAGTACCATGACATATACGTTAGGAATGTATCGAAAAGAAACTGCACACTTTTTTCTTTTAATAACTTTCAATAATTAATACGAAATATTTTCAATTCAATTTATTTCAACAAAATGCCTTATTCGGATTAATATAAAGCAAAACAGTTAAAAAATATTTAATTTCTGTTTTGAGAACGAATGTTTTGCTTAACATGTTTCATTAAATTTTGCACAATAGTCTTTTCTATAGATTTTTATGCTTGAATCCAAAGTTTTTTGAACTTTTCCAAGTTTTGAGCTGCCTTGTCTGTTTTTGTGAATTTCTTTTTGGATTCAGCCCATTAGCGCTCGATGGAGCGAAGCTCTGGGGACTTTTGTGGATTCTTCTCTTTACAAACGAACTTGAGCCTATTTTGATATAAAAGCTCTACAGATCACTTCGTGTAATGAGCTGTTGCAAAGTCTGGCCAAAATATTGTTGAACCTTTATGGCGATTGTTAAATCGAGTTATTATTTTTTCAAGCACTCCTTCTGGTAAATTTCAGCACTTATTGCTCCTTTTGTAAAAAGAGTTGATGTATTAAAACCGCAACTTTAAATACTTGCCAGACCAGAACTTTCTGAATAAATTTTCCATTGTCATTTTCCTGACTGAGTCATCGACAATCCGTTCTTTAAATTTCGTGTAGAATTGTGAATCTTGCAAGGCTGTAGAGTCGATTTTTATATATGTTTCGTCGTCCATTATAATGCATTCAAATTTATATATCTTAAGGCGCTCGTACTACTTATGTAGCCTAATTTTGTACGTAGTAATTTCATTTTCTGACTTTTTCGAGCATTATGTTTCTTCAATGTTTAAATGTCATTTCTTTTCTTGACTCGTAGTATCATTTCTAAGCTTGTATTCGTTTTTTTGGTCAAATCCCGAATGGATAAGCATATATGTTTTGTCTATCAAGCTTAGAATTTTTTTTCAAGTTGCCTGTCTTTTGCACCCTTTTTTCGGCCCGCTTTTGATAAGCCCCTGAAAGTACACTAATACCCTAACTTAATATCAATAGTGTTTATGGAATTTACAGCCAATATTTGTGTACTATCACAATATTCACATCTTCTTTTAAGTTGGGTATGTATTCTGAAGAAAAAAAAAGTTATAAGCAAAAAACTTAATTTTTTACCTAAAAAGGGGTTCAGGAGAACCAAAACCTCTCCATGGGGATTTCTCCGATCCAAAAAAAAAATGACGCAGAAATAGTTTTTAATTGTCCCTCAAACTTTTGAGTCGGTGTCCGGCGATTTCTTAATTTCGATCCGGCTTACTGTACACTAACATTGTTAAACACTTCTTGCTACATGATATAACAAAATTTGAAAGTATTTTATATTATTATAATAAATAACAATATAAACTTACCTCGAAATGCAAAATTCAATAAATTACGACACAAATTTTAAAAAAAGTTTAAAATTCTGTTATAAAACAATAAGTAACAATGACCGGCATTAGTTACTTTGTGAATAACATAAAATAAAATGCACCAATTGACATCAATTTTCGGGCGAACCGCCAATTTTTTCTATTTCATAGCTTCTAGTAGCATTTAGTTCCAATTAAAAGAAAGGCTGAGGTCACAGGGTGCTCGTTTGCTCGGCGTGCAAATATTTTTGTTGTTGCTTCCAATGCGAAACTGTCAAAAATCGATGAGACTGTGAGAGGATGAACACTTTGTAGACCGGGCAAAATTTTGCTCGCTGTACATGACAGCGATCACCTTGCAAAACAGTGTTGCTGGGTTGTGAAACTAGCATTTGACAACATTTAGCAGCTAAAAAGTACTGTTTTTGTGAAAAAGTACTCCCTTCTTACCATAACATTACTATGAAAGAGTTATGAGAAACCCTTTTCTCTGACTGATTATTTAATAAATTTAACAATAAATAAAACACAACAAAACTTTCCGGTGGGTATAGTTTATAAAAACAATTCTTGCCGCATATTGTTTTGCTAACTCAATTAATTCAATACCCAATATATCTAAATCAACTTCACTAGAATCCATGTCGTTTTTATTAATTTGCGAAACTTTAAATAATGATTTAAAAACCAGCACCGATTACAGACTACACTTTATACTCGAAGTGTTAAGCAAATTTTTAATTAACATAGTACGAAATAAAGAGGAGGAGAAAAAGTAGTGAATTTTAATAAAATGTCAAAATTTGCTCGCCGTGCATTTTTCTATCGTGTGACCTACCAACGTGCAAATTGAGAAAAGAGAATAAAAGTGTTCATTGCTCGACGAGCAAACGAGCACCGTGTGACCTCAGCCAAACAAATCAATAAGACATTTGTAAGTACGTTCACAAACCACATTAAATCATCTGTACACGCGCGTATACAGAGGTCGGTAATAAGTTAAGTGTACTCGATTCTCTATTTAGAGGACGAATAAATCGTTGCCAAGAGTGTCCGCTTAGAGATTATATTTCACTGGGATTTTATGTCCCAGCAAATTTGGAAGGCTACATCAGAAAACTTGAACTTTAAAAACTTGAGAATTCTCAAAAAATTTCCTATCGATGTCAGTTTTTAAAATAAAACTCCGGGGCGAAAGGATTAAGGACTTTATTGTTTCAATTTATCTTCCAGACAGAAGTTTAAAAAAGCCTTTTTACTTATTTTATGCTTAAAATTAATAAAAAGAATTCATATGTTTATATATGTACAAAATTTGAATTTTCTTGCATTGAATTATTTTTGTGTATTTTTGTTTAGTTGTATTTCATTTAATACAAAATGTTTGATATTACTTCACAATGCTTTTTTAATGATAATGCAATAATAATGCGCTTAAATGATAATAGTGCCTGGGCGATCGAGCTCCGCTCAGAGTCCCACCGTATATTGAAATGTGTTACGGTTTTTAATGTATCGAAAATGCCAACTTATCTTAAAAACATCATATAAGGTCATATTTTTCAATAAACTTTAAATGTATTTTTCTTTTATGATAATTTCGATTTTCAACTAAACGAAATTGGTTTTTGTTTTTTTATCCCTTTACAAATACTAAATAATTTCGATAATTTACTTATCCTAAACGAAACTTAACTCTGACTCTACTTATTCATTGTGCCGGCTATTCCAAGCCAAATGCAAGTTATTTTTCAAAAAAATTAACTCATGCTCCATTTCCACTTATAAGAATAAAAATAATTTTTTTATGTCGCCATTTTTTCTACATTTATCGAGATAGCAATTTTTGATTTAAGGAAAAATCTTAAAAATGGAGTCATTTTCAATAAATCATATCTCTGTCATCTGTTACCCCTGTTTTTGTAAATGAAGTATCGTTAGAAAGCAACTGGAAAGAGATTTTTAATAAAAATTATATATTTTTGGATTTTTTTTTGCTAGAGTTGCCTACTTTATTGAAAAAAAGTAAGTTGTTCATATCTCAAAAAGTGCATTTTCGGTTTTTTTGACGTAGAATTACATCTTACAGTTTGTATGGGGTCGTATTAACAAATTTTTTTAAGGTCATGGAACGTTTTGTGACCTATACTTTAGGGTATACGTACATCCTTTAATATTCATCGTTCAAACATAAAAAATATACTAAAGTATCAGATATATCCTGCGCTTAACGATTATTTAGCGAAATTGCGAAATCTTAGAAGAAAAATCTATATTTTTATATTAGAAAATCAAGATAGCTTTAACAAAAATTTGAATCAGTGAGTAACAAAAAAAGAATGCATTCAATGAATGCAAAATTGATCCATGAATAAAATTTTAAATTCACAGTCAATTTTAAAAAATTGATTTATTATTAATTTCTATTATTCATTTTTTGTTATTCTGAATAATGCATTCATTTTTTTATTCAAATGAATACTATTCATAAAGAATGCTATTCACAAAGAATGCAATTCACAAGGAATCGTTATTCATTTTGCATTCTTGCATTCATTTCTTATTCATTATTCATTTTTTATTCATTTCTTATTCATTATTCATTTCTAATTCATTATTATTTTTTTATTCATTATTCATTTTTTATACATTATTCATATTTTATTCATTATTCATTTTTTATTCACACCATTGCTTTGTGTAAACTTTTCAACCAAAGTAGTATATTTTTACTTTGGTGCAGCAGTGTAGCTATCGGAGGCTTGTCCTGTGCTCAGGGTTGGCTCAGGGAACTTAAAAAAAGGTCCCATCTAAATAACTGAATATTATTTAAATTTTGTTTTCATGTATTATTACATGAAAGTATGTATATAAGTTATTTTCTCAAATGTTTCATAAATTTAATATAATTTATGCGCAAAAATTAAATTTAAATCGTTTTTTTAATTCTTCTTTCTATTGAGTTGCAATGCATCTAGTTAACAAATTAAAAATATTATACTTTGGTTAAAAAATTAACACAAAGCGATAGTATGAATACAAAATGAATAATGAACAATAAATGAATAATGAATAAAAAATGAATACTGAATACAAAATGAATACGAATAAAAAATTAATAATGAATAAAAAATTAAAAATTAATTAAAATGAATGCATGAATCCAAAATGAATAACGATTCGATAGTTGCATTCTTTATGAATAGCATTCAATTGAACAAAAAAATTAATGCATTATTCTGAATAATGAAAAATGAATAATCGAAATGAATAATAAATCAATTTTTTAAAATTGAGTGTGAAATCAACATTTTATTCATGAATCAATTTAGTATAAATTGAATGCATTCTTGTGTCGTTATTCATTTGTACTTAAAATTTTGAATATGAATGAGAATTTTACAGCTCTGGCGGCTTGCATGTTGTGTCTGCTGCTTTCTTTGTTTTTGTTTTGTTGTTTTTGCGATAATCTACGACAATTCGCCAGTTTTGAATTTTTGAAGCGTCTAGCTTCTTTGGCACGACCCAGATTGGTGCAGAATATGGCGACGTACTATGGCAAATTATTCCCTGATCGAGCATTTCTTTAATTTGTTTATCGACCTCTGACCTATGAACTTCGGGATACTTCGGGATGCAGCACTTTCGAGATGCATAAAAGCAAAAACATTCATGCATTATACTAAAAAACGTGGCAAACAAAGGGACGCACAATTTGTAACGAAAGGAAAAAATAAGATATACTTCAAAATAAAATGAGTAAAAGACTGCGAGAATTCCAGTGTAAAAACTACCCAGATATTTTCTGCTACGTGTACGGTGAATTTACTTTCGAAAAGAAACGAGTCAATTTTACGAATTTACTCCAAATGTCATATCTACATTATTTTGGTATTGCGGCTGAGAACATTGGTGAATCATGGACGCCAAGTATTTTGTGTCAATCGTGCAAATTAATATTGTCTGAATGGAGCTCGGGTAAAAAACGATACATGAAATTCGATGTTCCGATGATCTGGAGACAACCGTTTTGCCACCTTAACGATTGCTATTTTTGTCTGGCCAAAGTGACTGGTGTTGGAAAACACAAACGAGTGATATACGCCACTGTCCCGAATGTTTCATTGCCAGTATCTCATTCTGACGATGTTCCATATCCTACTTGTCCCGATTCAACACGTGAAAACAATCGAAAATCCGTAGATTCAGTGGAGTCGGAAGGAACCACAGGTGGTAGTACTATTACAACTGAAAACACAACTCACCTTTTATCGCAAGCGCAGCTGAATGATTGGATAAGAGATTTGGAACTGTCAAAGGAAAAATCGGAATTGCATGGTTCTCGTTGCCAACAATTCAACTTTTTGAGACCCGATGTTAAGGTGACATACTACAGAAATCGTGAAAAACCGTTTGCTATACACATTACTAAGAATGACAATATCTGCTATTGCGTAGACATTCCTGGCTTATTTAATACCTTTGGTCAGCCGTACATTCCCAAAGAGTGGCGTTTTTTTTTATTGATGGCAGCAAAGTGAGCTTGAAGGCGGTATTACTTCATATAGGAAACAAAAAGCCATCGATTCCGATCGCACATGCAGCCAACACAAAGGAAACGTACGAAACAATGGCGAAGCTATTGACATGTATTAAATATGAACAACACGACTGGAAAATATGTTCTGATCTCAAAGTCGTTGGTATGCTTTGTGTACAGAGTGGCTACACAAAGTACTGCTGTTTTCTATGCAGGTGGGATAGTTGAGCACGTGAACACGACTATTACAATAAGGACTGACCAGAAAGAATTGAGTCGAAAGTTGGAGAGAGCAACGTCAAAAACGTTCCACTCGTCAAAAAGGAAAACATAATTCTCCCACCGTTGCACATCAAACTTGGACTTATGAAAAACACTGTCAAGGCGTTAGACAAAGAAAGCGAAGAATCTCGGTGACGAGAGCGACGAACATGGGGAAAGATTCCATCAACAGATGAAAGTAATTGAGAATCGGTACCAAGGATTTTGGGACAAAGGAATGATGGGCGACGAATAATGTAAATTATTAAAAGAACAATAAAAATTAAGAATAGATGATTTTATAACAACAACCTTTAATTCTCATTTTTTTTTATGGTAATTAAATAAGTCCAAATACATAAATTGATAATCACACAATGTTGGTTCTTTCGTTCCATTGAACACAACTTTTTCATTTCTCAATAGATTTTCTTCAACAATAGCTTATTTTTTTTGGAAATATAAAGATTTTTAGTAAAAAATATCAAAAGCAACAAAATATTTTGATTTCTTAACGAAATTTGCAACTATTTTGTCTTTTTTTGGAAATTTTTCTGAAAAATAAAAAAATCCCCGAAATTTGAATTTATTCCGCCAAAACTAACAGCTCGACCAAAAAATGATGTTTGCATTGTTTGTAAGAAATTTTATAAGCTTTTATTTGATATATCATTTGTTTGATTACTGTTGTTGGTTCAGGAGATATATGCAATTAAGTGGAACCAACTTTTTTTTTTCGTTGAAAACCCTACAGTGGGCAATATCTCGAAAACGGAGTGACAGAAAAAAAAAGACCGATTTTCCGACAGAAATTTTTTTTCGGAATTAGCGACCGATTTTACATGAGAAAAGAATATTGGCATTCAAAGTACATATTGGCTGTAAACCAGTGATATCAGTTTATTGTTTTCTTTATTATTATAAACTTCCTGAATATTATTAAGTATAATTTTCCCTGTAACTGTTATTAAGCTGATTGGACTCGTTTCAAAAATTGAGGTTTTTAGGACGTTAGGTTTTATTAGGCTCACTGATGATCCCGTATCAACTAGTAATTTAATGGGTTTATTTTCTATTATTAATTCAATTGTTGGTAATTGTCCGAGGCCTCTAGCCGAAAATTCCCGTTGACTTGTTCCATGGGTTCGGGAGCTCCGAAACGTCTGATTCGAGATTGATTTGAATTGTTACCCCTGACAGGGTGGAATTGTTGTGACTGTGTTATTGGATTACTATTTGAATTTTGTTGGGAATTTCTAAAATTGTTATTGTAAAAGGAATTTTGTTGCATATTAGCAAACTGGCTATAATAGTCAGGATTTTGACTTAAATTTCGATGCCTATAATTATTCAATTGTGGTCTAGTATGTTTTTCTACTTCTTGATTCTTACTATTACTATTATTTTTCCCTATGACATAATGGAACAAATCATTTTCTTTTAAATTCTTATGGCAGACTTAAAATCTGTTGCCAAATTAGCATTAATTAGAGCAGTTAGATGATTAGGTAGTTCTCTTTTAAGAGTTTTCAAGCTTATCTTATTTAATTTGTTGTTTAAAAAGTTTATTGTAGAAAAGTTTGTTTCTTTTAATTTAATACAATCCTTAATTTTACAAATTTCTGAATTTATTTCCTCACAAAATTGTTTAACATTTCCTTTAAATTTTATATTATTAACTAATAGAATAAGTGTAGTAACTGGTGTGGGGTCCGAAAATTCGTCTATCAAAAGCCCAGTTAATGTTTCCCAACTTGTAGGTTGTTCTCTTCTTACCAAGTCTAGTGCTGGACCACGTAGAGTACTAATGACACATTGAAAATAGAAAGGTTTCTCTTCATTTGTAAGAGTTGAAGTCGCTGGCATCAATGTCATAAGGCTGTCAATAAACAATGCTAAATAATTTCTATCGCCGTCGAACGGAGCGATCAGTTTTATGCTTTGTACGATTCTTTCTCTTCTTTCTTTTAGCTCAGACATTGCGACAAGATTTTTTGACTTTAGAAAGAGTTCCGCTAATTCTGCTGTTGCTGATGAATTCGCCTTGTCTTCTTCTGTTGCTACCGAAAGTTCTTCTTCTAAAGCTTTTGATTCCGGTACTATACCCAGAGATTCCAGTTGCTTGCAAATATCATCAAGTTCGCTGTCGCTCATAAGCTTAAATTAACTTTTGTGTTTGTTGTTTTACAGTTTGGTTAAGAGGTTGAAGCTTTTTTGTTCTTTAGTTTTTACAAAACATTTTATTTTATTTTATTTTATTTGCAATAACCTTATAGTTTTATTTTAATGGGTAATACTGAGTAATCAATAATACAATATTGGTTTGGTTTTTTTTTTTTTATTTTATTTTAATTTAGGTTTTTAATCAGCAGTAGTTGAAGTTGTCACAAGCTTTAAAGCTCTAGGTTGCTACTTAGTAACTATTTAGTTTAAAGTCAACTACACTATGAAAATGTTTGTTTGCGTTATGTTGTTTTTTTTTTTTTTTTTTTCTAGCTGCTATGAAGCTGGAAGTTCTTAGTCGCTACTAAGTAACTATTTAATTTAAAGTCAATTATGCTATGAAGATGTTTCTTTTTGTTACGTTGTTTTTTTTTCTAGTTTCTATGAAGCTTAAAGCTCTTAGTCGCTACTTAGTAACTATTTAATTTAAGGTCAAAAGTACACCATAACACCGTTAACCACGTTTTTGTATAGTTTTTACTTTTTATAACAATTTTAACTGCACTGCATTAGTAGTTTGTCAAATTTTTAGTATTTAATAACAAATTTGTTACTTTAAAGTTTAACTTTGGTTTTTTTTTTTAACGCAGTTCACTAAGCAACAATTTATTTTTAATTTTTAAAGTTTTTATTTAATGCAAGGTTCTTCAAGGATAATTTTCACTGATCCTGCCGACTGCGCCAGTAACAATATCACTATTTAAGGTTTTATTTTATTAATTCATTTATTTAAGTTTTTTTTAAAATTATTTAAATTATTAGGAAAGTTACAATAGCTTTAAGAGTTTCACTTTACAAAATCAATTAGTTTGTTAGCTTACGAGTATATCATATTCATTGACGGTAGATTCTCAACTGAGCTAAGCTTAGCTTAGCACAGAGAGTATTACCCAAAAGACAAATTAAAGCAGTAATACAGTGAAGAGTGGTAAGAATGTCACTTGTGTATTTGCATATATTCAAACTTTTCAATATAATAGCACATGCGTGCGTGCGTTTTAAATGTAGGTAAAGAATGAACCCATATATTAACTTTATAGGGCACAAGGGCCGGAAAGCACCCATCCAAACACGGAATTTTGAGCCAGCGGAAGGCCCCCAGTGCTAGGTATGACACTGGATTTAATTATTTTCGGATAGAGATCAGCACCTAAAACTATGAATATTGGCGCAGACTTATAAAATTTGGAGTCCGCAAGCAGCGAATTGGAAAAAATGTTCTTTTATTTTGTCATCTATTGATTTTGTGGGCGTCTTCATAGTTATGCGATTATCAACACGTAGGATCGCATCTATTTTCACTGCCATATCAAAACGAGCTCCGATAGCTACAGAGCACACTTTTTCGCTTCGAATTGAAGTTGTCGGCAGCTTCAATTTCTTCACTAATGACGAAGAAATTCTACTGTGTGCTGCACAAGTATCCAAAAGAGCGCGAACATAATGAAGTTCAATGTTGTCATCAATTTTTATGTAAGCAGTTGGAAAAAGGCTAACAGAATGTTGCGTCAAAATAGATGACAATAGTGACATTTAGATCCATTTAGGCATGAATCTCCGGAGTGTTTATGAGCTAAACAGTTTGCACAGTATTTGTGTAGAAAGACTACACGCATTCGCTGTTCGATATTCATTGTTAAAAATTTTTTACAAAATCGAAGCGCACGATGACGTGGACAAATTTTGCACTGGAATGACTTGGACTTGAGATTGCTTGGATTTCTTGGACTTCCGTTGCTCCGGATTTTTGTAGATTTTTTCATGTCGTTGGTCATTATGTTCTGTAAGATGAGCTTTCGAAGTGTTAGGATTTAATAAGAAGAAAAAAAAATTAAGAGAAAAAATAAATGTTAAGCTGGAAGCACAACAAGTTTTGCTATTGGTCTTTTGATTAAACCACGATCGGTAGCAATATCGACAACTCGGACATTATTATCTGGACCGAAATATACCTTTGTTACTCTACCTTAGCGCCTTTCATTTGGTGGTAGATTATCTTCTTTTACTATGATCATTGTATTTTCTTTTGTTTTCTGAAGGGGATTTCTATTTGTTACGCTTGTGGAGTTCTTTCAAATTTTCGTTTTTCCAACAAGCGCAGAAATTTTGGTGAAGAGCCTTGAGTCTTTGCCACCTATTAATTATCGATATTGATTGTTCTGAGATGTTTGGATCTATAAGTGATAAAATTGGTCCACCAATTAAAAAATGACCTGGCGTTAGAGCGGAAATATTTTCAGGGTTCTCGGTCATATTGGTCGTGAATTAAGACAAACTTCAATTCTGTTTTTTTTTTTTTTTCCAGTGTTCCTTATATTGAATATCAAACAAAAGAAGGGAGAAAACTTAGTTTTCTTATAGACACTGGAGCCAATAAAAACTTCATTAGTCCAACAGTCGAAAATATGCGATATCCTGTCCTTAACCCATTTAAAGTCAATTCCGCTGCCGGGGAAATTAAGATAACTGAAAAAGTCACTGGTCAGTTTTTTAAGCAAGTGGGAATTGACCTTCCCATAACGTTCTATGTTCTTCAGGGTCTCATGTCCTTTGATGGTATTATTGGTGACGATACCTTAAGGGAATTGGAAGCGATAATTGATCGCAAAAACAATGTTTTAATATTAAAGCCAGGAATCAAAATTCCTCTTATGGCCAAGGGATCAAAAGAGGTGAATTTGGTTGTAAATGAACTTCTTTCAAACGATACGAAGGCGAAAAGCAACCAGCTTGTCCAAAAATATGATACTCTTTTTGAACCTCTTAGTAGTCACGAGGTGGTAAAGACGGCAGTGAAGGCCGAAATTAGAACTAATACTAATGAGCCTGTTTACTCAAAGAGCTATCCTTACCCTGCGTGTATGCGGGACGAGGTGGAGAAGCAGATCAAAGAACTTTTGGCTGAAAATATTATTCGTCCTTCTAAAAGTCCATATAATTCACCGATATGGATTGTTCCTAAAAAACCAAAACCGTCCGGTGAAAAACAATACAGAATGGTGATCGACTTCAAAAGATTAAATTTAGTCACTATTCCAGACACATACCCTATCCCTGATATAAATTCAACTCTATCAAGTCTCGGCGAGGCAAAATATTTCACTACTTTAGATTTGACCTCCGGGTTTCACCAGATCCCTATGAAGCCCTCCGACATTCCGAAAACAGCATTCTCTTCAATGAATGGGAAGTACGAATTTCTAAGACTTCCATTCGGGTTGAAAAACGCACCCGCCATATTTCAGAGAATGATTGACGATGTCTTGAAGGAGTACATAGGCAAAATTTGCTATGTGTACATTGACGATATAATCGTCTTTGGCAAAACCGAGGAAACCCACCTTGAAAATATAGAAACGATATTTTCCCGTTTACTTGAAGCGAATCTTAAGGTCAATCTTGAAAAAACCCATTTCATGAAGAATGAAGTGGAATTTTTGGGTTATGTCATCACCCCCGAGGGAATCAAGCCGGATGCAAACAAGGTCACCGCGATTCAAAACTTGTTGCCTCCAACTAATCTGAAGGATTTAAAGAGCTTTTTGGGACTTACTTCGTACTATAGAAAGTTTATTCAGGACTACGCAAAGGTTGCGAAACCTCTCACTAATCTGACGAGGGGAGAAAACTCTCAGGTTAAAGCCAACCAATCTAGACGCGTACCCATTAGTTTAAACGACACTGCCTTGCAAGCCTTTAATGACTTGAAACTTTTATTGACTTCTGCTGAAATTTTGGCATTTCCAGATTTTAATAAATCTTTTAATCTGACCACCGATGCATCCGATTTTGCAATCGGTGCCGTCTTATCACAGGGTGATATTGGAAGAGATAGACCGATAGCATATGTTTCAAGGTCCCTCAATAAGACCGAGGAAAACTATGCAACGAATGAGAAAGAGATGCTCGCGATCGTATGGGCTCTCGACAATCTTCGCAACTATCTGTATGGCGCAAAAAAGATTCGAATTTTCACAGACCATTAGCCGCTAACGTTCGCATTAGGGAGTAAAAATAACAATGCGAAACTCAAGAGATGGAAAGCCCGCATCGAGGAGTATAATCACGAGTTGATTTACAAACCTGGTAAATCAAACTTTGTGGCCGACGCTCTCTCCAGGTTAAAGACTCAGTTAAATCATTTGTCAAGTTCAAATGATTCTGCAACTGATACCGCAAGCGAAGGCAATGAATCTCGCACAGAAACGGCAAGCGAAGGTAATGAATCTCGCACAGAAACGGCAAGCGAAGTCGAAAGCGAACGTTCTTTCTCTACAGCGCACAGTGCTGAACAGGACTCTTCTGATATGATTTGGCATGTCGAAGTTCCCTTAAACGTGTTCCGTAACCAACTTGTAATTAGATTAGGCTCGAGTCTTTCTTGCTATGAAAATCCCCATCCAGGTTTTTCACGCCACTACATCCAATCACTAAGACGCCTTCATTCGCATCATGATCTGCGGGACGCAGATTTTTGAGGAAGGAAGAGTTATCACCTTGCATTCCGCAGCCATCAGGTTATCACCCTGCGTGGCGCAAGCAGCGAATACACGCGCCGTAATCGGACCCTACCAACCTGTGGGAACCTGCAATTCAGCATATTCCCTGTGCTGCGGGCAAATAGAGTATTTTTAGGAAGCAAGTAAGAAGAAGCATTGTTAGCAATTTAAGTCTTCGCTTTAAGTTTGAAAAGATAAAATAGTTAGTTCTTTTTAGACGTCGAAGTGATTCGGTCTTTCAAATAAACAATTATACAAATCAAAGAGGTGTTTAATTTATTGAATGGCCCGTTGGGCATTGGCTAGCATTGGGCTAGCCAATGCGGCCAATAAAATTATTTTTTTGGGACTCCAAATAAGGAGATCCTTAACTTAAATATAAATATAAATATAAATATAAATATAAATATAAATATAAATATAAATATAAATATAAATATAAATATAAATATAAATATAAATATAAATATAAATATAAATATAAATATAAATATAAATATAAATATAAATATAAATATAAATATAAATATAAATATAAATATAAATATAAATATAAATATAAATATAAATATAAATATAAATATAAATATAAATATAAATATAAATATAAATATAAATATAAATATAAATATAAATATAAATATAAATATAAATATAAATATAAATATAAATATAAATATAAATATAAATATAAATATAAATATAAATATAAATATAAATATAAATATAAATATAAATATAAATATAAATATAAATATAAATATAAATATAAATATAAATATAAATATAAATATAAATATAAATATAAATATAAATATAAATATAAATATAAATATAAATATAAATATAAATATAAATATAAATATAAATATAAATATAAATATAAATATAAATATAAATATAAATATAAATATAAATATAAATATAAATATAAATATAAATATAAATATAAATATAAATATAAATATAAATATAAATATAAATATAAATATAAATATAAATATAAATATAAATATAAATATAAATATAAATATAAATATAAATATAAATATAAATATAAATATAAATATAAATATAAATATAAATATAAATATAAATATAAATATAAATATAAATATAAATATAAATATAAATATAAATATAAATATAAATATAAATATAAATATAAATATAAATATAAATATAAATATAAATATAAATATAAATATAAATATAAATATAAATATAAATATAAATATAAATATAAATATAAATATAAATATAAATATAAATATAAATATAAATATAAATATAAATATAAATATAAATATAAATATAAATATAAATATAAATATAAATATAAATATAAATATAAATATAAATATAAATATAAATATAAATATAAATATAAATATAAATATAAATATAAATATAAATATAAATATAAATATAAATATAAATATAAATATAAATATAAATATAAATATAAATATAAATATAAATATAAATATAAATATAAATATAAATATAAATATAAATATAAATATAAATATAAATATAAATATAAATATAAATATAAATATAAATATAAATATAAATATAAATATAAATATAAATATAAATATAAATATAAATATAAATATAAATATAAATATAAATATAAATATAAATATAAATATAAATATAAATATAAATATAAATATAAATATAAATATAAATATAAATATAAATATAAATATAAATATAAATATAAATATAAATATAAATATAAATATAAATATAAATATAAATATAAATATAAATATAAATATAAATATAAATATAAATATAAATATAAATATAAATATAAATATAAATATAAATATAAATATAAATATAAATATAAATATAAATATAAATATAAATATAAATATAAATATAAATATAAATATAAATATAAATATAAATATAAATATAAATATAAATATAAATATAAATATAAATATAAATATAAATATAAATATAAATATAAATATAAATATAAATATAAATATAAATATAAATATAAATATAAATATAAATATAAATATAAATATAAATATAAATATAAATATAAATATAAATATAAATATAAATATAAATATAAATATAAATATAAATATAAATATAAATATAAATATAAATATAAATATAAATATAAATATAAATATAAATATAAATATAAATATAAATATAAATATAAATATAAATATAAATATAAATATAAATATAAATATAAATATAAATATAAATATAAATATAAATATAAATATAAATATAAATATAAATATAAATATAAATATAAATATAAATATAAATATAAATATAAATATAAATATAAATATAAATATAAATATAAATATAAATATAAATATAAATATAAATATAAATATAAATATAAATATAAATATAAATATAAATATAAATATAAATATAAATATAAATATAAATATAAATATAAATATAAATATAAATATAAATATAAATATAAATATAAATATAAATATAAATATAAATATAAATATAAATATAAATATAAATATAAATATAAATATAAATATAAATATAAATATAAATATAAATATAAATATAAATATAAATATAAATATAAATATAAATATAAATATAAATATAAATATAAATATAAATATAAATATAAATATAAATATAAATATAAATATAAATATAAATATAAATATAAATATAAATATAAATATAAATATAAATATAAATATAAATATAAATATAAATATAAATATAAATATAAATATAAATATAAATATAAATATAAATATAAATATAAATATAAATATAAATATAAATATAAATATAAATATAAATATAAATATAAATATAAATATAAATATAAATATAAATATAAATATAAATATAAATATAAATATAAATATAAATATAAATATAAATATAAATATAAATATAAATATAAATATAAATATAAATATAAATATAAATATAAATATAAATATAAATATAAATATAAATATAAATATAAATATAAATATAAATATAAATATAAATATAAATATAAATATAAATATAAATATAAATATAAATATAAATATAAATATAAATATAAATATAAATATAAATATAAATATAAATATAAATATAAATATAAATATAAATATAAATATAAATATAAATATAAATATAAATATAAATATAAATATAAATATAAATATAAATATAAATATAAATATAAATATAAATATAAATATAAATATAAATATAAATATAAATATAAATATAAATATAAATATAAATATAAATATAAATATAAATATAAATATAAATATAAATATAAATATAAATATAAATATAAATATAAATATAAATATAAATATAAATATAAATATAAATATAAATATAAATATAAATATAAATATAAATATAAATATAAATATAAATATAAATATAAATATAAATATAAATATAAATATAAATATAAATATAAATATAAATATAAATATAAATATAAATATAAATATAAATATAAATATAAATATAAATATAAATATAAATATAAATATAAATATAAATATAAATATAAATATAAATATAAATATAAATATAAATATAAATATAAATATAAATATAAATATAAATATAAATATAAATATAAATATAAATATAAATATAAATATAAATATAAATATAAATATAAATATAAATATAAATATAAATATAAATATAAATATAAATATAAATATAAATATAAATATAAATATAAATATAAATATAAATATAAATATAAATATAAATATAAATATAAATATAAATATAAATATAAATATAAATATAAATATAAATATAAATATAAATATAAATATAAATATAAATATAAATATAAATATAAATATAAATATAAATATAAATATAAATATAAATATAAATATAAATATAAATATAAATATAAATATAAATATAAATATAAATATAAATATAAATATAAATATAAATATAAATATAAATATAAATATAAATATAAATATAAATATAAATATAAATATAAATATAAATATAAATATAAATATAAATATAAATATAAATATAAATATAAATATAAATATAAATATAAATATAAATATAAATATAAATATAAATATAAATATAAATATAAATATAAATATAAATATAAATATAAATATAAATATAAATATAAATATAAATATAAATATAAATATAAATATAAATATAAATATAAATATAAATATAAATATAAATATAAATATAAATATAAATATAAATATAAATATAAATATAAATATAAATATAAATATAAATATAAATATAAATATAAATATAAATATAAATATAAATATAAATATAAATATAAATATAAATATAAATATAAATATAAATATAAATATAAATATAAATATAAATATAAATATAAATATAAATATAAATATAAATATAAATATAAATATAAATATAAATATAAATATAAATATAAATATAAATATAAATATAAATATAAATATAAATATAAATATAAATATAAATATAAATATAAATATAAATATAAATATAAATATAAATATAAATATAAATATAAATATAAATATAAATATAAATATAAATATAAATATAAATATAAATATAAATATAAATATAAATATAAATATAAATATAAATATAAATATAAATATAAATATAAATATAAATATAAATATAAATATAAATATAAATATAAATATAAATATAAATATAAATATAAATATAAATATAAATATAAATATAAATATAAATATAAATATAAATATAAATATAAATATAAATATAAATATAAAATAAATATAAATATAAATATAAATATAAATATAAATATAAATATAAATATAAATATAAATATAAATATAAATATAAATATAAATATAAATATAAATATAAATATAAATATAAATATAAATATAAATATAAATATAAATATAAATATAATATAAATAAATATAAATATAAATATAAATATAAATATAAATATAAATATAAATATAAATATAAATAAATATAAATATAAAATATAAATATAAATATAAATATAAATATAAATATAAATATAAATATAATATAAATATAAATATAAATATAAATATAAATATAAATATAAATATAAATATAAATATAAATATAAATATAAATATAAATATAAATATAAATATAAATATAAATATAAATATAAATATAAATATAAATATAAATATAAATATAAATATAATATAAATATAAATATAATATAAATATAAATATAAATATAAATATAAATATAATATAAATATAAATATAAATATAAATATAAATATAAATATAAATATAAAATATAAATATAAATATAAATATAAATATAAATATAAATATAAATATAAATATAAATATAAATATAATATAAATATAAATATAAATATAAATATAATATAAATATAAATATAAATATAAATATAAATATAAATATAAATATAAATATAATATAAATATAAATATAAATATAAATATAAATATAAATATAAATATAAATATAAATATAAATATAAATATAAATATAAATATAAATATAAATATAAATATAAATATAAATATAAATATAAATATAAATATAAATATAAATATAAATATAAATATAAATATAAATATAAATATAAATATAATATAAATATAAATATAAATATAAATATAAATATAAATATAAATATAAATATAAATATAAATATAAATATAAATATAAATATAAATATAAATATAAATATAAATATAAATATAATATAAATATAAATATAAATATAAATATAAATATAAATATAAATATAAATATAAATATAAATATAAATATAAATATAAATATAAATATAAATATAAATATAAATATAAATATAAATATAAATATAAATATAAATATAAATATAAATATAAATATAAATATAAATATAAAATATAAATATAAATATAAATATAAATATAAATATAAATATAAATATAAATATATAAATATAAATATAAATATAAATATATAAATATAAATATAAATATAAATATAAATATACATAAATATAAATATAAATATAAATATAAATATAAATATAAATATAAATATAAATATAAATATAATATAAATATAAATATAAATATAAATATAAATATAATATAAATATAAATATAAATATAATATAAATATAAATATAAATATAAATATAAATATAAATATAAATATAAATATAAATATAAATATAAATATAAATATAAATATAAATATAAATATAAATATAAATATAAATATAAATATAAATATAAATATAAATATAAATATAAATATAAATATAAATATAAATATAATATAAATATAAATATAAATATAAATATAAATATAAATATAATATAAATATAAATATAAATATAAATATAAATAAATATAAATATAAATATAAATATAAATATAAATATAAATATAAATATAAATATAAAATATAAATATAAATATAAATATAAATATAAATATAAATATAATAAAATATAAATATAAATATAAATATAAATATAAATATAAATATAAATATAAATATAAATATAAATAAAATATAAATAAATATAAATATAAATATAAATATAAATATAAATATAAATATAAATATAAATATAAATATAAATATAAATATAAATATAAATATAAATATAAATATAAATATAAATATAAATATAAATATAAATATAAATATAAATATAAATATAAATATAAATATAAATATAAATATAAATATAAATATAAATATAAATATAAATATAAATATAAATATAAATATAAATATAAATATAAATATAAATATAAATATAAATATAAATATAAATATAAATATAAATATAAATATAATATAAATATAAATATAAATATAAATATAAATATAAATATAAATATAAATATAAATATAAATATAAATATAAATATAAATATAAATATAAATATAAATATAAATATAAATATAAATATAAATATAAATATAAATATAAATATAAATATAAATATAATATAAATATAAATATAAATATAAATATAAATATAAATATAAATATAAATATAAATATAAATATAAATATAAATATAAATATAAATATAAATATAAATATAAATATAAATATAAATATAAATATAAATATAAATATAAATATAAATATAAATATAAATATAAATATAAATATAAATATAAATATAAATATAAATATAAATATAAATATAAATATAAATATAAATATAAATATAAATATAAATATAAATATAAATATAAATATAAAATATAAATATAAATATAAAATATAAATATAAATATAAATATAATATAAATATAAATATAAATATAAATATAAATATAAATATAAATATAAATATAAATATAAATATAAATATAAATATAAATATAAATATAAATATAAATATAAATATAAATATAAATATAAATATAAATATAAATATAAATATAAATATAAATATAAATATAAATATAAATAAATATAAATATAAATATAAATATAAATAAATATAAATATAAATATAAATATAAATATAAATATAAATATAAATATAAATATAAATATAAATATAAATATAAATATAAATTATAAATATAAATATAAAATATAAATATAAATATAAATATAAATATAAATATAAATATAAATATAAATATAAATATAAATATAAATATAAATATAAATATAAATATAAATATAAATATAAATATAAATATAAATATAAATATAAATATAAATATAAATATAAATATAAATATAAATATAAATATAAATATAAATATAAATATAAATATAAATATAAATATAAATATAAATATAAATATAAATATAAATATAAATATAAATATAAATATAATATAAATATAAATATAAATATAAATATAAATATAAATATAAATATAAATATAAATATAAATATAAATATAAATATAAATATAAATATAAATATAAATTATAAATATAAATATAAATATAATATAAATATAAATATAAATATAAATATAAATATAAATATAAATATAAATATAAATATAAATATAAATATAAATATAATATAAATATAAATATAAATATAAATATAAATATAAATATAAATATAAATATAAAATATAAATATAAATAATATAATATAAATATA
>OY282640.1:84510691-84811770 GCA_958299015.1 Tetanocera ferruginea | reverse complement strand
CCTTAAAAGTAGCTAAAAGCAAGAAAAACATATATTCAGATATCAGGCTAATTTTCTCAAAATATCAATTGAAATAAGTTGTAAATACATTAAGAATTCAAGAATTTTTTTAGTTATAACAAAAAAAATTTATGTCTTTATTAACATTTCTATTTTCGGTTCGGGTAGACCATTCTGTGGAAATGCCCATACCAAAAATATAAAAATTAGACATTAGTTATTTTGCTTGTAAGCTAACAAAAGTAGTACAAATATAATATTATAAAAATAAAAACTGTGGAAAAAAATTAGGGTAAGAATATGTTTTTTTAATTTGTTAATTAAAAACAACGAATTAAAAATGGCTTTAAATGTAGAAATAATAAGGTTAAGAATATGTTTTTTTAGTTTGCTAATAAAAAACAACAAATTACAAATGCATTGATCAATTTTTCTCAATATTTATTTTTTATGCCACATTAATATACGATCAATTCTATTTAATTTTGTTCTTTAATTCATCTCAATCCAACTTTAAACGCAAAAATAACAACTTTTTTTAACAGCAAATACTGTGAGATCGACAAAATTCTTTAATATCAAAAATGCAAATTTATTTCATTGCATTAATATATATTTAATACATGTATTTCTAGTTTTACATTAATTTATACAAACACAATGAGGATACTTCAATGACGACTTACAATTGGAAGAAATTAGTAAAATATTCAAAATCTAAAACAATCCTACTACAGCAGTGTCGAGCAAAAATTAAATTCCCATTCACGGGTGATTGAGCTAGCATTTGCTGCCGATGTCAATTTTTCCACACGTACACAATAAAAACTTCGTGTGGCATACGAACTGTAACCGAGTAATGGCTTTGGGTCGTGTTTTTGAGAAGCTGTGAGCGTAATTTTGCTATTCAACTCATGGTTGAATAACAAGGTTGCTTCAAAACTGACTGTGCTCTCTTTCGCATATCCGAAAGTGTCAAAAATCAACTGGCTGTCGAAAAAAAGAACAACAACAACAACAGCTGAATCAGTTCGCTTTGACATTTGCGGCAGTCGCGCTCTCCGTGTTGCGGCTACCTTATTCAGTGTACCCTGATTCAACTGATGTTAGTTGACGTCAGAGATAATGAGATGGGAAACTTAAACAAAATTTGTCAAGAAAGAGATAGCCTTCTGTCGAAATTAAGTCAATACCAACGTAAATTATATGAATGTGTTAGTAAAATTTTTTATATACTCACCAGTAGAGAGGAGTTCACCCCTAGGGAGGCAAACTGGATACTCACCACAAGGAGATTTATTCACCGAAAGCGAGCCCTGGTCACATTCAACAAACTGAATTAGATATTTTCGCTGGATAGTTGCTACTTGACACGTCATAATAGTTGTCAAACTAATGATATGTAAGGCAGTAAGCCAAACAGTTTGGGATACTTACGATAATATAATATATTTTCATTACTCTAAATATATAAATTTTTTAAAAATTCGCATCAAATATGCATTTTAACAGTTAGTTAATATTCATTCGTTGTTATTTTGTCCACGGACCTGCATTTGAACAACTTTCCAATATATCTGATGTCTGACTTAACAATTCTTACTTACTTACTTAGGTGGCCATGACAACCCGTTGACGGGTTACGGCCGACTTCATCAGGTCTCGCCAGGCGTCTCTGCTTCGCGCGCGCCGTCTCCAATCTCTTTCACCAAGCGCGGTAAGGGCTTCCTCGGCCTGGTCAATCCATCGGAGGCATGGCCTTCCTCTTCGTCGTCGACCCTCGGCTTTCGCCTCAAACACCTTTTTCGCTGGAGCTTCTTCATCCATACGTAAGACATGACCCAGCCAACGCAGTCGCTGAATTGTTATACGCTGGACTATGTCAATGTCGTTGTAGAGCTCGTACAGTTCGTGGTTCATTCGAATGCGATAGTCGTCGCCAACTCGAACAGGACCAAAGATTTTGCGAAGAACTTTCCTCTCGAACACCCCAAGAGCGGCTGCATCTGCTTGCGATACCACCCATGCTTCAGCGCCATAGAGAAGCACAGGTATGATGAGCGTCTTGTAGAGTGTTAGTTTTGTCGATCGAGAGAGGGCTCTGGAACCTAATTGCTTACTTAGCCCGTAGTAGCACCTATTAGCAATTGTTGTTCTTCGCTTTATCTCCAGGCTGACATTGTTGTTGCTGTTTACGGCGGTGCCAAGGTAAGTAAACTCCTTGACAACTTCAAAGTTATATTTGCCTGCTGTAACATGGGAGCCTAGACGCCGCACTTCCCTATTTGCAGACAGCATATACTTTGTTTTGCCCTCGTTCACCGTCAAACGTACTTTGGCTGATTCCTTTTCGATAGCGGCGAAAGCAGCGGTTACATCTCTCTTGGTTCTGCCGATAATATCGATATCGTCAGCATACGCAAGGAGCTGGACACCTTTGTAGAAAATGGTGCCATTTCGATGTACACCTGCCTTTCGTAGGATCCCCTCCATGATGAAATTGAAGAGATCGCATGATAGCGGGTCGCCTTGTCTGAAACCTCGTTCGGTATTAAAGGTTTCGGAGAGGTCATTTCCTACCTTGACGGAGCTGCATGTATTGCTCAACGTCATCTTGCAGAGCCTAATCAACTTTGCAGGTATACCGAACTCAGACATTGTTGCGTACAGGCAATCCCGAATCGGGCTATCGAACGCAGCTTTGTAATCAACAAAGAGATGATGGGTGTCGATTTGGTTTTCGTGGGTTTTTTCCAGGATTTGGCGTAGTGTAAAAATCTGGTCTATGGTGGACTTGCCAGGACGAAAGCCACACTGATAAGGTCCAATCAGTGTTTTGGTATGCGGCTTCAATCTTTCACACAATACGCTCGAAAGAACCTTATATGCGATGGATATAAGACTGATACCTCTGTAGTTGGCGCAGATTGTCGGGTCTCCTTTCTTAAGTATAGGACAAAGCACACTGAGATTCCAATCGTCGGGCATGCTTTCCGCTAGCCATATTTTGCTGATGAGTTGATGCATGCACCTTATCAATTCACCGCCGCCGGTTTTAAACAATTCAGCAGCCAGGCCGTCAGCACCTGCGGCTTTGTTGTTTTTGAGTCGCTGGATAGCAACTTTAACCTCGTCATGGCTAGGTGGTGGAATTTCCACTCCATCATCGTCGATTGGTGGTGTCAGACTGCATTCTCCAAGGGCGGAATTGTTGGTATCGTCGCCTGCAAGCAGATTGGAAAAATGCTGTCTCCATAATCTCAATGCGCACTGCGTGTCTGTTACCAGATCACCATTCTCATCTCTACAAGTGGATGCTCCGGGCTTGAAACCTTGGGTTAGACGCTTAACCTGCTGGTAGAATTTTCGAGCATCCTTCCTGCCCTGGTACACCTCAATTTTTTCTCGCTCACGCTTTTCCTGCTCTTTTTTTACGTCTGAAAAGGCATCTCTCTTCCTTCCTCTTATCGCGATAGTTTTCGTGCATGGCTCGCGTTGCAGCTGACTGCAGCGTCTTTTTATATGCGGCGTATTTTGCTGCTGTCGCGTCGCGACACTCCTGGTCATACCATTGGTTGCGAGGTTGCGGGCGCCGAAAACCAATGACTTCTTCAGCAGCAGTGCGCATGGAGTGGGATATATGCGCCCAAAGTCCGCCAGCGTCGTCGAGGCAAGAGTAAGGTTGGTTGAGCTTAACCGAGAGTTGAGCGGAGTAGGCCTCGGCGGTCCGCTGTGATAGCAGCTTATCGACATCAAGCTTTCGTTGCACACCTGTGCGTACATTCTTCGCATTGCACAATCGCATGCGGATCTTGGCTGCAACAAGATAATGGTCGGAGTCAATATTGACCCCCCGAAATGTGCGCACATCCAGTACACTTGAAGCGTGCCTTCCGTCGATCACAACATGATCAATTTGGTTTCGCGTTTTTTGATCCGGGGACAGCCAGGTTGCCTTTTGGATATCGAGGTGTTGGAATCTGGTGCTACTAACTACCATGTTTCGCGCCGCGGCGAAGTCGACCAGTCTTAGACCGTTATTCGAAGTGGTCTCGTGGAGACTGAACTGACCGACAGTGGAGCCAAAGATGCCTTCTTTTCCGACCTTCGCATTAAAATCGCCGAGAACTATTTTTACGTCGTGGGCCGGGCAGCGATCATACACGTCCTCTAGGCTCGCGTAGAAGGTGTCCTTGACAGCATCGTCCTTTTCCTCCGTCGGGCATGTGCGCAAATAAGGCTGATGTGGAAGAATTTCGCCTTGATGCGGATTGTCGCCAGCCTTTCGTTCACAGGTGTGAACCGGGAAACAAGATGGCGTAGTTTCCGACTTACGACGAATCCGCATCCAAATTCGCGCATTCCCGCATGGCAGCTGTAGTAGATATCGCAGTCTGCTCTCTTAGAGCAGCCTTGTCCTTTCCATCGCATCTCCTGGATGGCGGTGATGTCAGCCTTAATTTTTTCGAGGGCTTCCGCCAGTTGGACAGTGGCACCTTCCCTATAAAGGGTCCGGACATTCCAGGTGCATATCCGTAAATCATTATCCGTTTTTCGTTTGCGGTGGTCGTCAACGTAGTGGGGGTTCATATCCGAGGCTGATTTTGTTTTCATTGGGAAGTTATAATGTGGTTGGGACCCAAACCCTACGCACATTCCATTTTTAAGGTCTTGAAGAGACCCCTCAAGTTTATTGTCTAGAGGAGACATCGCCGCTCAAATTGGCCGCCAAAGTTTATCGGGCGATAGACTTAACAATTCAGTTATAGAAAAAAAGCGCTAAATTAAGAATCTCTACCAGAACATACGTATCGTCTGAAGGTTGTCACTGTTTTATGCAGGCTTCAAATCAGCGTTTTTGTGTGGCATACGGCAGCCATTTACACACAAGTTCCATAGTTAAGAAGCTAGTTCGCCAGCTTGGCACACAAGTTGGCTTGTTGACAAATATTTTTGATTTTCTCTGTCCAACAAAGCATAAAAAAAACATTTCTATAGTCAATTCGAAACCAGGGTTGTATTGAAACATAAGTGTAGTACTATGTGGAGTACATTTTAATGATTTTAGAACGATATGAGAAATGTTTGGTACTTTTTGTTTTCTATTTGGTAGTACTCTATGTAAATTGCATACAGTATACGCGATAACTTTGTTTGGATTCAGCAAAAATTTGTTTCGAATAAAGTAAGCAGGTGTGGAAGACTTGGAGAGCATTTTTGCTTTATTTTCCCCACACAAAAATAATTTTATTTCGAAGCAATAAATACTTTTTTAAGAGTACATTTCTACTCTTCTCAAATCTAACCCTGTGTGTGCCAAACAAATTCCGTAATTTGAACGCTCGCTTTGTCGAACACATACAAGCCGCCATATTGTTTGCCACACAAGTTCCAGATGTTGTCGCGTCCAAAAATTCTGCTTCACAGATTTTCTTTTATTTTATGTGCTGCTGGGAAGGCCATGGCTTAGCTGGGTGTAGTTTTGGAATCAGCTTAGCATATTTATCATTATTATAATAGCAATATTATAATAAAGTATTTCTCCTTGTTCTCGTGCCATACGTGTGGGCTGGGCCACCGTGCGATATGCTCCTTTTTTTATTTTAGCCAGGTGCTTGTTGGCTAATTGTGCTGATAGTTTGCTCATAAGTGGCAAAAATTTGATTCCGACAAACTTTCTGAGGTTGCTCTGGATTTCCAATGACGTGACATGGGGAACCATAATCCCACGAGTGACTGAACGCACTGAATTTCGCTACACTCAAAACGAACAGTACTAAAACGAAAATTGAGACTAAAACGTCAAACCCCAAGTTGCATTCACAATGAGAGTCGACCATTGTGGGCTGCAAGTGTAGAGTGGTGCCACACTAACACACATACAGATGCCGCCAAAATATGTTTTATTTGGTGGGTAGGAAGGTTTTTATTTGAATCTACTGCAAAATACATCTAAAAAATCCTTTGAAGGTTTTTAAAAATAGGTGTGCGTAGAGCCGTCCAGTTGGAATACCGGTTTTTTGAAAACCGCATCTGTATGAAAAAAAAGATGGCGGCGTTTGGGTTTCCATAGTGTGGAACCTGAATGCTGCCAGTCTAGAGTGTTGGTGGAAGGTTCAGTTCAGTCTGAACAGTGTTACCAAGTGGTTGAATACCAAGAGAGTGGTGGAAAAAAAAGATTAAAAAAAAAAAGAGTATAAAAAAAAGAGTACAAAAAACAGTGGAAAAAAAAAAACGAGACAATAACAGTGAATGTGGCTTGGGGTTAGAACCAACCTCGAAGCATCTGAAAAAAAAAATCGCTTAGTGAAACCAGAAGGCTCGGACGACAGACGGACATCGTGGGATTGTGGATTCGTCGTTGGTTGCGGTTTGGAACGGAGCACCGCAGGGATCTGGAACACCTATAACAGCAGTTTTCAGGGAGTATTTTGTGTTGTGTGGCCGAGCCCCACATATTAGTGACTTGTGGTATTAGTATTGTTCGCGTAGTCGTTGTTTAGCTAACCCCTATTGTACCTCGTTCCAAGGCTATCCCCAGTCGTAGTCGTGGGTCCTAGTTGCACCATTTTAGATTTTTTTTCTGTTAGGCCCCCGCACTCGAGCCTAGTTCTTCACGAACAGGTGAATTAAGTGACTCCAGCCGGTGGAGTCGTGTGAGGGTTCAAGTAGTCTCCTTGGACCCGCAATTAGAGTGCGCCCCATACCTTGGGTTTGTTGTACCCCTCCAGTTTCGTAAGGTTTGGGTTTTCCTTTGGTCGCTAGGCTTGTTTAATATATAATATACAATTATTTTTTTTTATAGTTATTAATATCAATATCCATAATCTTTACTTATATATTTGTTATTCATTGTGTAATAATCTCTTCGTTAATCCCACTCGACCTACCCATACTGGCCCCTTTTTTGCCTAGGCTGGCTCGTGTGAACCCGCCCCTCTCCGACTGAGCAGGTGGCAACCTTGTCGTATGCACTTCGGTTGACGTTTCACTATCTATCGTGACCCGGTTCGTGCGTTATTTTTGTTTCGGTGTGTCGGCCATTTCAACTCAAAAAAAAAATAATATAAAGTTGAAAATAGTTGAAAAAGTTGGAAAGTTGAAAAAGTGTTAAAAGTGAAATACGAATACGAAAGTGCGCGACAAATTGGCGCCCAACGTGGGGCCGAAATCAACAAAAACAATCGGTGAAAACGCAAGTTAATTGTGTTCAGTTGTTTTCTGTGGCCAAAGATCAGGTGGATACGGTGAATCTCAAGACTGCGACGACGACGAAGATTGCGTTATTTTCAAAGCGGCTTTCCACTGCAGAAATCTGCGCTTGTGACGAAGCGATAACTGATTTCAGCAGCACGGCGACCGCAGCCCGCTTGTAGTGTACTACAAGCAGCAAGGCGATATCCAACAAGGACAACGTTACGACAATAATCGATCGACCAGCAGTGCCGGAGCCAACGGAGCTGGCGCTCCAGAATTAGACTCTGTCCAATAGTGAAGACAAGACCTATCCACCAAGGCCATCCTGCAGTCTGCACTGCTATTAACCGTAAAGTTTGATAGCTTGATAGTTTCAGATACGTAAAGTTTGTCCTGTGAATTATATTGAAAATTTTTGTATGATTGGTTTAATTACTTGTTCTAATAATTAGTTTTGCTCGTTCAGGTCCAGATTAAGGTTGTCTTCAGCCCAGCGGGAACCGTGTGCACGAGGGAGGTATAAAATTGGAGCGCGACAGGACCAACGGAAGAGGCCGCGCGGTTGAGTTTCGTGTTGACGTTGCCGGCACAGTAAAACCTCGATGAGTTCGTTCCGTTTTATTACCACGTTTATTCAGAAGGGTTTAAGGTTGAGCGCTTAGATATAATAGTAAACAGTAGAAGTGCTATAAAGTTAAACAAAGCAGACTGAAATAAAAGCTTAAAAAAAAAAAAAAAAAAAAAAAAAAAAACATACAAAATTAGATCAAAATTAAATCCGAGGTAGATGAAAATTGAATGAGGCACAGTGGGCCAGCTTTTGTTTAGAGGGGGGAAAACATAAGAGCACAAAAATACAATGAATTAGATTAAAATTAGCAGCAAAACTATAATTGAAATTAAAACTGGAATTAAAGTTGAGGTTAATGTTAAAACTAGGATCAAAATTAAAATCAACTTATATTTAACTTAAAGCTAAATAAAAGTTAAACTTGAATCTAACTAAATGCAATTAAATCAAATCTAAATTGAACGTGAACCAAAATTAAGTGAAAATAAAAAGCAACTTAACGTGTAAGTTAAAACTAAATTAGACATTAAACAGTAAACGATAGCATAAAGTTAAATTAAGATAATATTAGGATTGGGATAAGAATAGAATCAAAATAAGAGTAGAGTCGAATTAGAATTACATCATAAAACAAAAAAAAAATTTTTTATTAAGATTAAATTACAATTAAAGTTAAGATAATATTAAAACTACACTTAAATTAAAATTTAAACTGAAAGTAAATTAAAGTAAACTAAAATTAACTGAAAGTCAAATAAAGAATTAACTTAAATTGAAAATTAAAGCGACCTTCAAAATTACATTGGGATTAAAACATTTATTTAAATTTTATTACATTAATATCATTTCTTCCATTTATGTCATTTATTTAATATAGTTAATCTACATATGAACCTGTCATTATTTCATTATGAATGTATCATTTATTTCAGCTATTCAATTTAGTTCATCCATTTAATTTATTCCATTTATTGAATTGAACGAACATAAACAGGGCGAGAAAAAAAAGGCGCTGCAGGGTTGCAGATTTTGGAAAAGTGACCCAACGATAGAAGAGTGAATAGTTAAATGCAACATTTTGAAAAATTTTGTGTGGTTTTTTTATGAGGAATAACCAAAAGAGTTAACGGTGTAAGAGCAATTAAATGCAATTTTGAGCGGAAAAAAAAGAATACAAATTCAAAACTAAAAGGATTTAAATAGGGGAAAATAATAATAAAAAAAAAAAAAAAAAAAAAAAAAAATTTCACTGCACATATTAAACTAAAAGAATAAAATAAAAACAGCGCTGATTTACCCATTTATTCACAAGCCATTTTGGGGCCGAGGGTATAAATGTTTTTTTAATTTTTTTTATTAATAACGATTAAAGCAATACAAAAGGATAGGAAAAAATTATAAATTAAAGAAAAACAGGATTGGTGAAGTTCACTTAAGATTTGTTTGGATTAAATCGGGATTGACGGGAAATTTCCTTAACTGAACAAATTAACCTAATTAAATTAAAATTAAAATTAAATTAAAATTAAATTAAAATTAAATTAAAATTAAATTAAAATTAGATTAAAATTAAATTAAAATTAAATTAAAATTAAATTAAAATTAAATTAAAATTAAATTAAATTAAATTAATATTAAATTAAAATTAAATTAAAATAAAATAGAATTAAATTAAAATTATATTAAAATTAAATTAAAATTAAATTAAAATTAAATTAAAATTAAATTAAAATTAAATTAAAATTAAAATTAAATTAAAATTAAATTAAAATTAAATTAAAATTAAATTAAAATTAAATTAAAATTAAATTAAAATTAAATTAAAATTAAATTAAAATTAAATTAAAAGTAAATTAAAATTAAATTAAAATTAAATTAAAATTAAATTAAAATTAAATTAAAATTAAATTAAAATTAAATTAAAATTAAATTAAAATTAAATTAAAATTAAATTAAAATTAAATTAAAATTAAATTAAAATTAAATTAAAATTAAATTAAAATTAAATTAAAATTAAATTAAAATTAAATTAAAATTAAATTAAAATTAAATTAAAATTAAATTAAAATTAAATTAAATTAAATTAATATTAAATTAAAATTAAATTAAAATAAAATAGAATTAAATTAAAATTATATTAAAATTAAATTAAAAGTACATTAAAACTAACTTAAAATAAAAAGTTAAATTAGAATTAATCAGTTCAGCTAAATTACAATTCAAATAAGATTAGATTAAAATTAAGTTAGAAGTAATTTAAATTAAATTGAAATTAAACAAAAACAAAATTTTGGGAAAATATTAGAATTTGGCATTGGCTGAGCTCTAAATTTTCATTTTAGATATTTACATTTTTATTGCGTTTTACATATTTATATTCTATTTACCTTTGTTTTTCATATTTACATATTATTTGTTAAATTTATCATTTGCTATACATTTGCTTTGTTGTGTATCCGCTGGTTGCCTTTCTAGTAGTTCCCAGTCCGGGCTAAGTGAGCAAAATTGACCCCAGTGGATATTATTATTATTATAACGGTGACGACATCGTCCTTTCGTACTAGCGCTCATTAATCGTCGTCGCGCCGTTTGGGTTACGTCGTTTTTTTTCGGTCCGGTCGCTTAAACTTATTCGAATTGTTACTTAACCGTTGTCGTGTTTTGTATTGGGTGTGAGCAATGGAAATCAACCGCCTAAATCAGGAAGAGCTGGCGTACGAGATGGAGGCTCGTGGGCTGCCATTGGGTACGGTTGACTCCATGAGGAAGAATTTGAGGGCGTCAAGGCAGTTAGAACGTAGGGACTCGGTAGATATGTTCGCTGTCTATCCGTTTGAATTTGCCGAGGATAAGGCCGCGTTAGAAGCGAAGATAGTGGAGATCGAGGCCTTGATGCAGAACCCTCCGAAGGACGCCAAGTCTGCGGAGTATTTGAAAATATTGACAAAGATTGAGTGGAGCGTAAGTCGAGTCAACCGGTCCCGCCCTACGACGGCTACGATGGTGTCGGAGCAGATGGTGCTGAGGAACCGGTTGATGGGGCTCCTCACAGATATCTTCGAGCTTGCTGGCGTCCAGGACGAGGAGGACGGAGGATCTCCACCGAGGCTAGGTAGGGTCGCGTCAGAGACAGCAAAGCCGAGGCCTACCCTTCAGAAGGTTGCAGCGGTAGAGGAGGGAACTATTCCGGTTCGGGCAATTTCAGCACCGGTGGTAGCCCTTCCGACTAGGACAGAGGGAAGTGTGTTAGCCCAGGAAAAGGTAGAAAACTTGTCCAAGTGGGACTTGAAGTTTTCAGGTGAGAAGGTAGGGACGTCGCTTAATTCGTTTTTAGAGCGAGTTGAGGAGTTGTGTGACGCTCGAGGGGTCAGTGAGAATCAATTGTTTAGAGGTGCCGTAGATCTTTTCAGCGGGAAGGCGCTTCTATGGTTTCGCGCGGTTCGAAAAACCGTTTCAGGTTGGCCGGAGTTGGTAAGGGAGTTAAAGTTGGAGTTTCTCCCTCCCAATTATGATGACTTACTGATGGATGAGATTAGGAGAAGGACTCAAGGGGGAAATGAGTCCATAGGTATCTTTGTGGCGGCCATGAGGGGATTGTTTGGTCGGCTGGCCGAACCCCTATCAGAACGCCGCATGTTAGGGTTAGTTATGTCGAATTTGACCCCGTTCTTCCAAACTCAGCTAGGCTTGGCTGAGCCCCAGACTCTTTCGGAATTAGTGTCGTTAGGGCGGAAATTGGAAGCAGTGCGGACCAATGTGGAATCGTTTGTTCCTCCACCCAGTGGCAGATCCAAGAACTTGTTGGAACCAGATTTGGCGTATGTGTCGGCAGAACCAGCGGTAGCCGAAATAAACGCCCCGCTTCGGGCGCAACGGTTGGAGCGGAGATTCGCAGCGCAGCCGCAGCCCACATTCCGTTGCTTCAACTGCCACAGATTTGGGCATGTTTCGGCGAACTGCCCAAGGGGCATCAAATGCTACGGCTGCGGTAGGGATGGATTCATGAAGCGGGACTGTCCTCGGTGCTCTAATCGTGCAGGACAGTCGGGTAGGTTTAATTACCGGGCAGAGGTAGATAGGGGCCAAGACAGGCCTAGAGAGGGATTAGATTCCAGACAGGAGTCGGGAAATGTGGAGCGAGCCCATGCGAGCGCAGGGCAAGGAGCTCGCCCAGAGTAGATAGGTTGCCTGCGAGCAACCAGCTGGCTAGGGTAATTGTAAGGGAACCTGAGCAGAAGCGCCAGGGAGAAGTTAGTTTAGGTTTCACACTTTTAGAGAGGGAATTAGATAATAGGCCGTATTTAGGTGTTAGAATTTTTGGAGTTTATCTTAAAGGACTATTAGATTCAGGGGCCTCAAGGACCATCATTGGTCGGCCAGGGTGGGATATTTTGAGATCATGGGGAATTGAATTATCGTCATCATCGGTTTCTAGGGTCGCGTTAGCGGATGGAGAATTCGTTCCAGTGAAAGGCGTCATCACATTACCCGTCGAGGTAGAGGGCAAGTCGGTCCTTATAGAGTGCCTCGTCATACCAGGTCTACCCCAAAACCTGATTCTAGGTGTTGACTTTTGGGTCAAAGCGGGCATTGTCCCGGATGTAGCTAGGAATCAGTGGAGGTTTTCAGACCAGGTTGAAGTTTCAGCCGTCGCGACGATCGTAGAACGATCAGAGCTGACCGATGTTGAGGCAGGTTCTTTAGAGCGGCTGGTAGTGGAGATATTTGCGACGATGCCAGAGGGCTTAGGATGTACCCATTTGGTCGAACATCGGATCCGCCCAAAACCAAATGTAGAGCCCATTAAGCAGAGATACTACCCAGTATCTCCAGCGATTCAAAAACACATCGACGCAGAGATTGAGCAGATGCTGGAGAAGGACGTGATTGAGGTATCTCACAGTCCATGGGCTTCACCGGTGGTGATGATAAAGAAGAAGGATGGCTCCTATAGATTTTGCGTTGACTACAGGGCGCTGAACAAGCACACTGAGCGTGATAGTTACCCACTGCCATATATATCCGCAACGTTGGATAAGCTGAAAGACGCTAAATACCTTTCCAGCCTGGATATAAAATCAGCATATTGGCAGATTCCAGTAGCGGAAGATTCAAGGGCGTTCACTGCTTTTACGGTCCCAGGTCGGGGATTATACCAGTTTAAGCGAATGCCCTACGGGTTACATAACGCGCCTGCCACATGGCAGAGGTTTATAGATACGGTCATCGGAGCTGATCTCGAGCCCCACGTATTCGTCTACTTAGATGATATAATCATTGTAGTGAATACGTTTGAGAAACATGTTGAGGTTTTGAGGGAAGTACTACGTAGAGTTAGTGATGCTGGGTTGAGGCTCAATAGGGAAAAGTGTAACTTTTGTCTATCTTCTCTTCGATATCTAGGATATGTTGTCGATAGGCACGGTCTACATGTAGACCCCGAGAAGGTGGAGGCGATGTTGGCCATCCCTGCCCCTAAAAATGTCAAGGAAGTCCGGTCGTTTGTAGGCACCATTTCTTGGTACCGGCGATTTGTACCAAACTTCGCTGACTTAGTGAAACCCCTCAGTGATCTTCTTAAGAAGAACAAAAGGTTTCACTGGTCATCTGAGTGCGAAGAAAGCTTCCTGAAGGCAAAAGAGCGCCTTGTCACTGCCCCTGTTTTAAGTTGCCCAGATTTTGATAGGCCCTTCTCTGTCCAAACTGACGCCTCTGATTTTGGTATAGGTGCAGTTCTGACCCAGCAATTTGACGAGGGCGAAAAGGTCATTTCATACTTGAGTAGGTCGCTTAGCAAGTGTGAACGGAATTACTCGACAACGGAGAAGGAGTGTTTGGCGGTTTTGTGGGCCGTGGAAAAGTTACGCCCCTACATCGAGGGAGTCCATTTTACAGTGGTAACTGATCACTACTCGCTGGTGTGGCTTAATAATTTAAAGGACCCGTGCGGGAGATTGGCCCGATGGGCCCTGAAGCTTCAACAGTACGATTTTGAGATCGTTCACCGCAAGGGCAAGGACCACGTAGTCCCTGATATGCTGTCGCGAAGTGTCCCAGCTGTCAGTGAGATCACCGAAGAAGTAGTGGACCCCTGGATGGCGGATATGCGTCAGAAGGTGGTGCAGAAACCCTTCGATTTTCCCGAGTGGCGCGTCGAGAATGGCGGGCTATACAAACACGTCAAAGCAGGATTAGTAAACCTTTATGATAGGGCCTATGAATGGAAGCGAGTTTTAGGAACAGGTGAGAGGAAGAAGGCCTTACGCGAGTGCCATGATAGTCCTCTAGCCGGGCACATGGGCGTTAGGAAAACTTTAGCTAGGGTGGCCGAAAAGTATTATTGGCCAAAGATGAAGGCAGATATTGTCAGGTATATTAAGGGCTGTCAGGTATGCCAGAGCATTAAGCCCGATAATCAGAAGCCAGCTGGTTGTATGGTAGAGAGGAGTAAGGAGGTAGAACCGTGGGAGATGATCTCAGTAGATCTGGTTGGGCCCCTGGTGAAGTCCAGTCAAGGCCACTGTTACATATTAACGGTGGTCGACTATTTCACGAAATTTCCGCTTCTGTTTCCGTTGCGTTCAGCAACGGCAAAGAGCATCTGCAAGGAGCTTGAGAACAACGTGTTCTTACTCTTTGGTGTCCCGAGGTCCATAGTGTGCGACAATGGGCCTCAATTCAAAAGTAAGGAGTTGCAGACTTTATGTGCTTCATTTGGAGTACAGCTGCGCTTCACTGCCCATTACCATCCGCAGGCGAACCCGGCCGAGCGGATTAACCAGATAATAAAGACAACCCTTAGGGCGTACATTTCCGAAAACCATAGGACCTGGGATACGCACCTGGCCAAGGTAGCATGCTGCATTCGCACATCGCAGCATGAGGTGCTAGGGCACTCTCCTTATTTTGTGAATTTTGGTCGAAACATGGCGATCCAGGGAGATAAGGATTATCAACGAAAGGATGACCTGAACGAACCGACTGGTAAAAGTAGTGAGGAACGAGCCAAATTTATGGCAGAATTAAGACAAAACATACGGGAGAAGATGGAGACAGCGAGCGCCAAGATGGCAAAGACATATAATCTGCGACGTAGGGATGTACAATACTTACCGAACGAGTTAGTCTGGAGACGGAATTTTGTATTATCCGATGCTGCGAATTACTTTGCAGCCAAGTTAGCACCCAAGTTTATTGGACCATTTAGGGTTAAAAAGAGGGTATCTCCCTGGACTTACATCCTCGAAGATGAGGACGGGCGCGAGAAGGGTACGTGGCACGTGCAGGATTTGCGGCCACACGTAGACGAGGTTTAGTTGTCTCTAGTTAGTGTTGTAACGAAAGTTTCTCGGATGGAACTGGGACATTCAACCAACCGTTAGCTATATATGACTACCTTTATATGGTATATAGCCGTTTCAATACCGAGCAACTTTCGTGGAGGTGGAGGTGGGGTTGTCGCGTCCAAAAATTCTGCTTCACAGATTTTCTTTTATTTTATGTGCTGCTGGGAAGGCCATGGCTTAGCTGGGTGTAGTTTTGGAATCAGCTTAGCATATTTATCATTATTATAATAGCAATATTATAATAAAGTATTTCTCCTTGTTCTCGTGCCATACGTGTGGGCTGGGCCACCGTGCGATATGCTCCTTTTTTTATTTTAGCCAGGTGCTTGTTGGCTAATTGTGCTGATAGTTTGCTCATAAGTGGCAAAAATTTGATTCCGACAAACTTTCTGAGGTTGCTCTGGATTTCCAATGACGTGACATGGGGAACCATAATCCCACGAGTGACTGAACGCACTGAATTTCGCTACACTCAAAACGAACAGTACTAAAACGAAAATTGAGACTAAAACGTCAAACCCCAAGTTGCATTCACAATGAGAGTCGACCATTGTGGGCTGCAAGTGTAGAGTGGTGCCACACTAACACACATACAGATGCCGCCAAAATATGTTTTATTTGGTGGGTAGGAAGGTTTTTATTTGAATCTACTGCAAAATACATCTAAAAAATCCTTTGAAGGTTTTTAAAAATAGGTGTGCGTAGAGCCGTCCAGTTGGAATACCGGTTTTTTGAAAACCGCATCTGTATGAAAAAAAAGATGGCGGCGTTTGGGTTTCCATAGTGTGGAACCTGAATGCTGCCAGTCTAGAGTGTTGGTGGAAGGTTCAGTTCAGTCTGAACAGTGTTACCAAGTGGTTGAATACCAAGAGAGTGGTGGAAAAAAAAGATTAAAAAAAAAAAGAGTATAAAAAAAAAAGTACAAAAAACAGTGGAAAAAAAAAAACGAGACAATAACAGTGAATGTGGCTTGGGGTTAGAACCAACCTCGAAGCATCTGAAAAAAAAAATCGCTTAGTGAAACCAGAAGGCTCGGACGACAGACGGACATCGTGGGATTGTGGATTCGTCGTTGGTTGCGGTTTGGAACGGAGCACCGCAGGGATCTGGAACACCTATAACAGCAGTTTTCAGGGAGTATTTTGTGTTGTGTGGCCGAGCCCCACATATTAGTGACTTGTGGTATTAGTATTGTTCGCGTAGTCGTTGTTTAGCTAACCCCTATTGTACCTCGTTCCAAGGCTATCCCCAGTCGTAGTCGTGGGTCCTAGTTGCACCATTTTAGATTTTTTTTCTGTTAGGCCCCCGCACTCGAGCCTAGTTCTTCACGAACAGGTGAATTAAGTGACTCCAGCCGGTGGAGTCGTGTGAGGGTTCAAGTAGTCTCCTTGGACCCGCAATTAGAGTGCGCCCCATACCTTGGGTTTGTTGTACCCCTCCAGTTTCGTAAGGTTTGGGTTTTCCTTTGGTCGCTAGGCTTGTTTAATATATAATATACAATTATTTTTTTTTATAGTTATTAATATCAATATCCATAATCTTTACTTATATATTTGTTATTCATTGTGTAATAATCTCTTCGTTAATCCCACTCGACCTACCCATACTGGCCCCTTTTTTGCCTAGGCTGGCTCGTGTGAACCCGCCCCTCTCCGACTGAGCAGGTGGCAACCTTGTCGTATGCACTTCGGTTGACGTTTCACTATCTATCGTGACCCGGTTCGTGCGTTATTTTTGTTTCGGTGTGTCGGCCATTTCAACTCAAAAAAAAAATAATATAAAGTTGAAAATAGTTGAAAAAGTTGGAAAGTTGAAAAAGTGTTAAAAGTGAAATACGAATACGAAAGTGCGCGACAATGTGAAGCCCACATTAATCTGAAATCCACCACGGCCTGAATCTTAACTGCAGTGTTTCTTTAAAACGTAGTTTTGTACTATTTGGAGTAGGTTTTTCCGATACGAATTAATAGGTTTTTCCGATACGGCCTGAATCTTAACTGCAGTGTTGCTTTAAAACGTAGTTTTGTACTATTTGGAGTAGGTTTTTCCGTTACGAATTAATAAGTACGAATTTATAATAGTATTGTACTAGTACTATTTCATTGAGAATTGTTTTATATAGGTCGGGTATGCGTTACAGGACGTCTCCACTAGATATAACATCAAGGCACAGAAAAATTTAACATTATTTCTGCCCTCATTAAGAATTAACACTTTTTCGGTTCTTTTCTCACAAAAACTCTAACTTTCTAAATTGAATCGTGATCTTTTTCTGAAATTTTGATCTGAAAAGTAAGATTAATTGCAGTTCCCTCTCAATATTCTGTCCTATTCCTCAAATGCTACCAACTGAAGGAATAGAAAATTGACATGTTAAGAAATAAATTAACATTATTATTGATATTTCATTCAAGCCCCAGCAAAATCCTTGCAAAATCGATAAAGTAATCCAAAAACTTTGAATCGTGGATTACCATCTCGCTTGCGGAACCCATTACATTTATAAAAACATGTCATTGGAAGTAATCGATGCAGCTTTTGCTTGACACAAAAATAATTATGTTACATAAATCTCATCGAATAACTAAGATTTTTCCAATCACCAATAATTTGTTAACTACTTTGAAGTTGTTAAATAAGGTATTTCTTTGAATATATTACATATTAAGAACGCGATTGAAATATTGAATAAGGATCTTCGTGAAACTCTTTCTAATCAGGCCGAAAGTTTAAAAAAACGATGTTCAAATTTAATGAATTACTTCTTTAAAATAAAAAATTCTCTTATTTAGAAGATATCATATATATATATATATATATATATATATATATACATCTGTGAATTCAGGCCCTTAAATGAATAAATTATCGTAATAAAACTTAACATAAAATTAGCAATAAATTTCACTTAAATATTTAAAAAGACGTTTATTTTCAAATATTCAATCTAGAAGGCCATGAGCAGCTTAAAGTAAAAGTATGAGTGCGTTGTATTTTGACACAACTTTGCTTAAAACGGTAAATAATTTAATGTTAAAATAAGTTGATTTCTGGAGTTTGTTAAACGTTTGAATTTATTGATATGTAGTGAATATTCGGCAAAAAATTATTTAATTTTCCAAACTTTGATGAATTTTATCTCCTAAGCTATAAAAGAGCTTCTTTTATTTTACCCCCATTGAGTTTAAGAAGCCTATATACATATAATCAGACTCGAAAACAAAATAAAGAGGTGTGGGCCATAAAGTAGAATTATGCAAAATATAGTTTGTTGCACTTCTCGACTAAGAAAAGGTAAAAATTGTTGAGTTCAAGATAAAATTTAAAATATTCTGCACTCTCTGCTTAGAGGGTCAACAGAAAAATGTAATTTATTCTCTATTTCTTTTAGAAAGAAAAGAAAATGCCATAAGTCCACCGCTTACAACATTTTAGTTCAAAGCAACTTTGATTTAGGAGTACATTTTTATTTTTTTGCATTGCAACCCTATTTATAGAATCAGACAATAATACTTGACAACTATGAGGTGAATCGCGTACACAATACATGAGCCTTCGAAAAGTATACAAAAAGTTAAAGAAGAAGCATGAATATGGCGGGAAACATGAAAAAAGTCATTGCTAAAAAGAAGTTTCCCATCTCTTTATCTCTGGCTGACTTTAAGCATTTAAGAAAGTAAGAACACGCTTCGCAACTAAACACGCAAAAAAAAATGTTTAATGACGAATGGATGCTAGATTATTTTATATAGAAAATATAAACGGCGCTGTCGCTCTCTCTTGGACACACACAAGCTTGCATGTTTTTGTATTGGTTTGCCCGACACTGTACTACAGCAACAACAACGACGGCATCAATAAGAACAACAACATCGTTCGCACTTGACTTCAACAACAATAAAAACAACCTAACGAACTACGCGAATTGCTTCCTTTTTACAACAGCTTATCAATAACAACAACGATCGTGGTTGAGTACAAAAACAACAAACATAAGGCAATTGGCATAGTGGTGGAAACCAATATGCAAGGGGACAAGAGAAAAGAATTTGAAGAGAGCTTCCAAACAGAATTGCAAACATATATTAACATTTTGAGCCTTACCAATAGTTCGCTACTTCGGTCAAAAGTGTCGACATTTACTAAAAAAGCTTACACTTTGAAACATGTCATACCAATAAACGATAAAGTTTCGAAAGTTGGATTAGTATCATATTTTAATTTAATATCGGCTTCATCTGGCGCATACTCTTATAGTAGAATGTTAATTTTGTGAACGCAACCGAGGAACAAATATCTTTTGTGTATTCTTAAATTGAAACAATTAAATAAATAAAATAAATGCAATTTTGTGTGCAAATTTAATAATATGAAGATCCTAATATAATTACTGTGAGAGAAAGGTGAAAGAATATAAAGAACGTATGCGACCTTTTGAAGTGTACAACGATGCAGACTTTATTAAGTTTTATAGGTGAGTACTAAAAAACCTCATTCCTTAGTGTCAAATCGTGCTCATATTAGTACAAACGATTGCACCAAATTTCATAAGTGTAGCGTATATTTTTACTTTTAGACTACTTTATTGTTTCTGACCGTTCTGCTGTGATGTTATTTGACCAAATGTACTTTATTTCAGATCACGACGTAATATTTTGTTCGCTAAATGTTAACTTTTCTCGCAATGTTATGTCTTATACTTATTCATATCGCGATTTTAAATGTATTGATTACACGTCTCTATTGCATGATATTTCAATCACTACTCTTAATAATTGTTGGCTATACCCCGTTATCAATGATAAACTTGATTCTCTTTTTGATCCAATAAAATATTTATTTGAGAAACATGTCCCCTTACGAACGAAAACTGTTATAATAAGTCTTGCCCTTTTTTTTCTCAAAATGTTTTGAATGCCATTAAAAAACGAAACAGGCTTCGCACAATATGGAGGAAAACCCTCCTCTAACAACTGGGATGCCTATAGGACTGCTAGAAACGAATTTGTTCACCTCACTAAACAAGCCAAATCACGCTACTTCTCGCCAAACTTCAACTTTCGCTTCCAACCAGAACACTTTGGAATAATATTAAAAAACATGGAGTATGCGATAACAATATAGTTGAATGCAACATTAATCCTGAAACTCTCAATGATCTCTTCGTTGGCACTGCAGATAGTTCTTGTAGTACTATACTCCCCCATTGTAACCTGACCATGCAACAATCCTTCAATTTCACACAAATAAATGAATTTGATGTTGGCACATGTGTAATGCAAATTAAATCGAACGCTACAGGCGTAGATGGTTTTCCCATTAAATTTATTAAACTCATACTCCCTCATATAATTAGGCCTCTTACACATATTGTTAATTCTTGCTTTATGTTGTTATCGTTTCCAAACCTGTGGAAAACTGCGATTGTGCTACCTGTTGCAAAAAAGCAAAACCCTTCTGGTCCTAATGACTTTAGGCCAATAAGTATTTTATCCCCGCTGTCAAAAGTATGTGAGAAGCTCATGGCTCAACAAATCAATAAATATTTACTTGAAAAAAAACTTTTATCCCCTTTTCAATCGGGTTTTCGAGCTGGGCATGGTTGCTCTACAGCAGTTGTAAAAGTTATGAATGACATACGACCTGAATATGATTCTGGATCTATGACTCTGCTCTGTCTACTGGACTTCTCTTAAGCTTTTGATAAAGTTAATCATCATTACTTGAGTCATTAGCGCAACCAAAGGGGGGTTTCGGGGTTTAAACCCCCCAAAAATTATTGTAGTACCAAGCAAAATAGAATTAAATCAAAGTGGTTCATATGAACAGCAAACACACATCTTATCAAATGAGTAAAAACCCCAAATGTATATTTCAAATCGATTCTGTTTTATGTAAAATCTACTAAATTTTCATGTTTGTTTCCTTCAGACTGATTCTGACTTCTTGAGGGGTTCTTGACAATACTTAGATTTAAGTTGTCTCTTCAACTTCTAGATTGGAACCTACTAAAAGACTTGAAATATTTGATTCAATGAAAAAATAATTCCGATTGATTTCTGCAACTGAGCAAAAATTTAAAATTCATAATTTTCCATCGCATTTTCACGAATCTGTTTCATAAATATTTCTCTTAGTTGTCAAATATTATTCGATTTTAAGAAATATGGGCTTATTAGAAAAAAAGATGTTGGTTTGATTTTGCTTCTGCTCATCCGTTTATCAGAGATATAATAAAGTTATACCAATGACCATTAATTAGGAAATGCTGACTTACATCGACATATCTTTTTTTAACGAAAGTCTTTACGACAGTCTTCCAAAAAGACATCATTCATTAAAATCGAATAATATTTGTGCAATTTTGAAGGATTTTCATGAAACAGATTTTGAAAATCCAATGATAGATTATGATTAAAAAAATATTTTTCACATATTACATACAGAAAGAGTTAGTATGTTAGTGTTAAATATGACGATATCAAAAGTCGATTTTAAAGGAAATTTCATCGGTTATTTTGACGGCGAGAGACTATAACGATTTTTTCATATTTCGACTCTTAGTTTTTCATCCCAAGGAGTCAGAAATTCTGTATTTTATATTTTCGGAAATGAGCTCCATTAGTACTCATCAAAGGACGAATTTTAAGGCTAACGCCAATTGGTTTTTTATAACGAAGTGAAGTGTTCAGTCATTGTGGGGAGAAAAAATTTGATTTTCCCCGAGAAAAATTTAAAATATTGTAGCTCAAGCCTTATACCTTCGTATAACTGCCTAAAACTTTCGTTTAACCTTCTTAGAACAAGAAAAAAAATCCGTAAACGGCTGTAAAACTGGCGTTTCCAAAACATTTTGGCCGATTCTAAAGACCCCAAACAACGCAGAAGCAAGTTCATTTTAATATGACCGCTACCACTGCTGTACAGCTTCTGTACGACCAAAATGTCCTAACAGTGCCTGTTGTACATCCGTTGTACAACTTGTTTCTTTTTATCGTTGCTCGGCCGTTGTACAGTTTGAACTAAAAAATTTTAATTTTTACTCGGCGAGAGATCAAATTTTGAGGAAGAAACTCGATTTTTATATACATTTTTTATATTTTATTGTCTTGCAAGGCTTTGGAAACAATTAAAATGTGCATTATTTCGATAAGTATTCGTATCCAAATAATAAAAGCATTTTTGGACAAACAGATTCCGATATCCAATCTTGATTGCAAGACTTGCATATTTTTGTGGAAAAAGTAAACAATTATAGCAATTTTTGAAATATTTTTTTAATATTAATAAAATTACTATAACATTATTCCGTAAAATGTGAGTGCGAAACGCTTGATTTTTTGAAAAATTTCATAGCATATTTTCAGGCATTTTTTGTTTGTGATTTATTGAAACTTCAAAAACTTTTTATAATTTTTTCATTTTGAAATTTCTGTTTTACAGGAAATTCCGTTTTTACTTCAAGGTATTTTATAAATATATGGAACTCAAAATTGTTCTTTGCACAATTTAAAATCAAATTTGTGACCATCGCTGATTTCTGTGACCATCGCTGATTTCAAATTCAGCTTAAAGAAAATCAATACTTCATTTTTTTCTGTATTGAAACCGGGCCACAGTGTCAGATTCTTCAATAATAGCTGCACTAAACCCCCAAAAAATTTTTGTCCCAATCACCAAAGTACCTTTTTTAATTGAAAGTTAAAAGTCTAAATAAAACATATTTTCAATTTAGAAGTGATAGTGCAAGAATATCCTAACATAACGGTACAGCGAATGTCAGGTATATAGTACTGAAAAAAAAAACACATGTTGCTTACATTAATAGTTCCACAAGTTGGCTGTGATATTGCGATTTTGTGATGTAATTTTTTAAAAGTTTTTGATATTCAATAAAAGTGTAAACAATTCTGTACCGATTGGTGTAAAAATATTTGCAGAAATAGTGGTAAATTATATTTTGAATAATTTTTGCTGAATAGCTTGTTTTTATGCATTTTGCTAAACAAAACAATAATATTGCAGCCTGCATCTTTTTTGCCGACACTTGCCAAGGAATCAATTTGCACCAGAGTTAAGAGGGATCTGTGTACATTAGTGTTAAAAAAAAAAATTGTGCTCCTAGTTGCAGCGCGCTTAAAAATGAGTCCCGGCATCACTCGTCTTCAGCTTTTTGAAGTGTGGCATTCATCTGTGAGAAGTGATAGATTCAACCAAATTGTAGCCTATATTCTTGGAAATTTGAGTGGTGGATCGCAAACTAAAGTCGATGATGACAAAGTTAAAGAGTTTTCGAGGCGGTTTTGCTCAAATTCGGATTGCAGGTGGACCAATGCGAGAAGAGTAAAAACGCGATTTATGATAAATAACAAGAATTGGTTGGAAAGCGAAATAAATATATCTTCTTTTTCGCAAACAAGCTCCATCGTCAAGAAATCTGGTAGACCGACTAAAGAATTTTCGGATTGTATGGAACGGACAAAAATGAAAAAAGCGAAAAAGCTTGCAGATGTTGCAGATGATGATGCAGTGTTTATGGCAGCTGAAGTGAAGCTTCGGAGTGCTGGAAAAAGAAATTAAGCTATTGCTAAAGCATTGTTTAATTCTTCACCAAAAAGAGGAACTTTAATTAAGAAAAAAAGAAAAGATACTGAAGTATCAAAGAATCTTTCACCAGACGAAGCTCTCGCTATTAATCAGAAAATATTTCCATGTTATGACCTCGTACACGCTTCGAAACAATTGTGCTATCCCGAAAATCTTGTTATTTCTGAAACACATGCTGAAATCCGCTTACAGTCACTTATCGATCACACGATTAAGAGGCTCTGCTTAGCATTGAAAGAAGTCCTGCTCTTATTTTTTTTTTTAAATTTTTTTAATATTTAAAATTTTAATATTTATAGTTTTGCTGACTTTTTAAAATTTTATATACACATATATAAAATATACGGGCGTGGTCGTCAACTTATTTTTCCAGTTCTTTACTCTTACATGGGTATTGAGTACAAAAAAGCACACAGCAAATTACAAGTTGAAAACTTTTTCTTTGTGAGTTTTATCACGATTTTTCACATTTTATTATATAGGAAGTAGGCGTGGTTTGCATACGATTCAATTTATTTTAAGGTCAAAAATGGATATAAGAAAGAAATGCTTCATTACCAAAATTCAAGTTTATTGCTTTGTGTTAATGCATTTTATTGAGATTTTTCCTATTTTAAAATCCGTGATTTGTAGGGTAGGTGGGCGTGGCAGTGCGTCCAGATTGTTCAGATTTTTACCAAAGATGCATCTACCCCAAACTAAGCCATGTGTCAAATTTCAATTCTCCATCTCAATTAGTTTCCCAGTTACAGAATTAAGTGTAGCTATTTTTGTAAAACCTGACACTGTGCGGGCCCGTCATTTTTGACGGGAAAGAACTAGTACTATTTATTAAAAACTTAACTTAAATTTTAAATATGACTGTTTTTTTAGGGGTTGGGTCAGTTTGAAAATTAATTTTGTTTTTTCCTTATGACATGTCCAGAATATTCTCCCTAAACCTTGAGTCCAAACTTATTTTTGCAAATTAGCTGTCATGATTTCTCAAAAAGTTATAACCAATCTTGTTAAAATTTGGAACCCTTCTTCAAGATATATTATCTAGTGGTTCAAATATTTAGTTTTTATATTAACAAAAATTAGTTATCATATTCTTTGGTTGAGCCTTCGAAACCCACCTAGTCCATTAACTTAACCCATTAACACCCAAGAGTTGAAACTTATTGCTGTGATTTGAAACCCTTTGTAAAATTGATTTTATATATAAGTCCAAAATTTGATAAAAGTCCCCCCCAAAAAAAATCCTGGTTGCGCCCCTGACTTGAGTCATAAGCTTAAGAATTTGTTTGGGTTCTGTGATAGTGCCGTTAAGTTGATGTCTAATTATTTTGTTCAATAGGGTTCAAAAAGTTATTGTCGGACAATTATCCTTTCAATTTAAGCAAATCGTTAGTGGTGTTCCACAAGGATCTATACTTGGACCTTTACTATTTTCAATGTTTATAAACGATATTTTCTATGTATGCAAAAATTCTTCTGTTCATGCCTATGCTGATGATGTACAGCTCAGGGATGATATTTTGAGTGGAATAGTACTTTTTTGAGTACTATTGACTCTACAAAAGTATCCGAGTACCTTCTTGCCGAAAAAAGTACTCTTGTACTTTTATATTTTATACTTTTATAATTAATTACATATTAAACTCCTTTTATCACGTATAGCTTTCAAAATCTACAAGCACAGCACACACAAAACAAAAGTTAAGCTAATTGCGTCAACCTAAATCTTACCTGGGATATGACAATGCATTAGCGTAGCAAGGGGGAGGGGGGGGGGCGGTCCACCCGGGTACACGCTAAAATGGGGTGCAAAAATTGAAAAAATAACTTTACAACACACAATTTTTGATTTTTTTAATAATAAGAACACTTTAATGACTGCGGTTTTATTTTTTGAATATAAAGAGGGTGCAAAAGTGAATGCAAATATTTTTACCTTCGTTTTTATTAAAACTTTATTTTTATATGACATTTTTTTCAATATAAACAAACGCTCTTACTAAAACCTAAGTCAATTCGGAATTTAATTTGTCATTGGTTAAGAGTGAAATTGCCAAACAAATTCAATTAAAATTTTCATGACAGTAAGATGGAGTACAAAAAGAAAAATGTTGAAACTTTCTTTTTATATTCCATAAAATTTTATGAAAAATCGTTTGTTTGCTTCTTACATTCAGGTTAAGAAGTTTTCAAACTTACTGGCATAGTATACATTTCTATTACCATTATTTTCGCAGATCTGCATGATTTTCAGAGTATAATGAATGGAGGCGTCAGTTATTTTGTAAGCAATACATTTCTCCAGAACTTTTCAGAAAAACGTGCTCATGTCATAAATGTCAAGAATAAAAATATACTTTATGATTTTGTGATTACTAACTTCTGAGACTACACATCATAAAACAAACCTTATTTGCAGCTCTTAATCTGCTAGTACATTATTATTAATAGTCATATGTTTTTGGATATCCTGTTACATGGACAATTTTAAAAATCAATACTCAACTAATAACATGCTTAAAAAATGTCTAAAAAAAATTAAATTAATTTTAATGCATTAAAATTTTTATTTAAACTAAATAAATGGCTTTTTAAAACAATTTTAAGGCGTCCTGAATTTTTTTTTATTTTATTTTGAAGATGTCTATTAAAAGCTCTAAGATGGTTTTCTGACTCCTTAACTTTACTAAAATAATTATTATTATGATTAAATCAACCAACAAAAACCGTCAAAAATACAGTTTTTAACAGAAAGTGCACATTTCCTTAAAAAGTATTCTAATTATTTAAATTAAATTTTGTTCTCAGTCACCGAATGGGAAGCATGAAGAGATTTCTTATAATTGTCAGCTCTTTTTGGGCCATTCATGACTCTTGACTTTGTCCAGCCAGGGCAAGTTTGCTTTGGGAATTATTTACATAATGAGTGTGAAACAAATTTCTGATAATAATTTGGTATCACTGTAATATAGTGATACTGTGATATTAATAGTCGAGGATAGGGCAGTCAAATCTTACAGATCTCAGTTTTGTCTATCAAAGTCGAGGCTGAGATGAATATAGAATACTATACAGATGTTGATAAAATTTAGGAAAAAAGTTTATAAATGAATTTTAATATTTTATTTTAATTTTCACTTAACTTTTATATAGAAGACATGGATTGATTTCGAAAATATATATAACACAATTTTTCGTAAAATTTTCGCAATTTTCTATAAAAAACTAGCTTCAGTTTTTATTACTTCATAAAGTCAGTTCTCCAATTTTTTTAAACTGATAGTAAATTTACTGATATTGAATTGTTCTCGCATAACTTATAAGCCCGGTTGAAATAAGCATGGATACCATAGTTTTGCTTTTTTTTCAAATCTTTTCTAAAATATGTAATTTTTGTAGAGGTTGATTCAAAATAGTAGTCAGATTCATCGACAATTATTGTAAAATTAAATACGGAAATAGTGAAACATTTTATTCAAAATAGATCTTTGGGGATTTAATCACTGTTGCAAATCCAAATTTTGCATAAATAAAACTTTTTTAAAAAATTCCTTGATTGCGGAAAATCCTGCTTTAAAAAATAAAGATATATTTCAAATTTGAAATTGAATGAAATTTTTTAAGTTTTGTGTTAGTTACCAAATTATTATTATTTATAAATTTATTTACACTTTAACAAACAAATCATTACAGTAAACTATTATTTAAAAAAAATTATATTAATTTCGTAGTACTTTTTAAACATTACTCTTTTGAGTCATTACTCACTCATTACTCTTTTACTATAACCTTCTTAAGGGGTGCACAATTTAGTTTCCGCCCCGGGTGCCACCAACCCTAGCTACGCCACTGTGACAATGTCTTGTGTTGCATTGTGGGTTAGGCATACCAAAATGCTTAACTTGGAAATTAGTTTAATTAAATTTTGACAATGACAATTGAAAAGGTACCAGCTGATGAAGTTGCTGAGTTTGAAACTAATATTAAAGAATTTTATTAAGTTTATAATTCTTAAAGAACATATTCTTTAAGAATTATATTTAGAGCTTAATGCCAAATAATTCATGAAGTAACAGGCTTGCTGCAACAACAAAAATTCTTTACAAAAGAACCGAGCAGACTAGACCATGGTTTCGTCGGACGCTACTCCGACTCATCAGTAGTCTCTGTGGTTCATGCAGTCCACTTACTTTGAGAAGCTAATAAGTGCAACTATCGTAAAACCAAAAAGGAATTACCAGCACTTTTCACTTTCTCAAAGCAGTGTTTTTCTATTCTTTTGCTAGTCGCAAAATTTCAAAAAATTGACTGCATTGCTTTTTTTTACCTATTCAAAAGAATTTTACTTGAAATTTTGTCAAGAGCTAAAAAAATCATTTTTGAAAATAAAGTCAGAAACTTCTTGTCAAAATTCTCGCCCAGTCACGTATTATTTGCCGTTGATCTTAGAAATGTTCCCAGGACAAGAACTTTTAAAAAAAGTCAAACATTTTCATGAAAAAAATCGTAATATCTTTGGTCAGGCGGCAAAGATTTGAACTTTTTTGGATCAGATAGAAAGATCTTCTTCAGTACTACTATTTCCAACTATTTGTTTATTTGCAAGTACTAAACGCAAAGAAATTTTTCGTTAACCGCAACTGAAAAATTCACCAACTATAGTTCGTTTGCGAACTGTATTTGCCGAAAACGAATTTTCAGTTGTAATCAACTTAAAAATATTTTTGCTTGAAACGAATAAAATCTAATTTAATGAAATTTTATCATTGTTTTGGAAGTTCAAGTGTTTATTAATGTTTTTTAAGTAAAATTTATTTTGACGGTTATTTTTGAGGAAGCAGTTAATGAAACAGGATTAGAATTTCAATAAATAAATTAAAATTTTTCAGCCAAGATTTGAACCCACGCGTGGTCGAATTTGCTCTATTAGGGTAATTTAATTAATATCTTGAAAACGAATAAAGATATTGGAGTAAAATTTTGTGTAAATTATGTTCAAATGATAGCTTACATCCTACAATAAAATGAGTGACATAGATTAAGACCACCCTTACCTACCCTACAACCTAAAAATCTTAAATATTTAATAACCTTTTTAAATGCAGAAAACACAAACATAGCAACTTAATTTAAGATTAATTAAAATAAATTATATTATTTTTGGTATTTAATAATTTTTAATGAAAATTATTACTTTTAAGCAAGACTTAATAAAAGTAAAAAGTTTGTATGATGAAATGTCTGCAAACGTAAACATACACTTTATTCCACACAGATCCACGTCACCTAAGTTAATAAAAAACCAGCAATGATTTAAAAGTAGGTCAAAAGTCTTTAAATATTTACCTCAACAACTACTCCGAGTCTGAATAACTGTCAGCACTTTTATCGCTGTCATCTTCTTTCTGCTGCGGAATTTCAAGCAACGAACGAACTTCTGCGGTAAAAACTTGGAGCTTTTTTTTGAAAATTTTCCGCAAACTGGCTATATATGGGTCAGATGATATTAACAACCTGTTCATTAAGTCCGTGTTTGTATCCACTCTTGAAGTTTTGCGGGTAAATAATTCGCGATACGCCGGACATCTTTGTTCCTTGCCTCCTGCGCTTCTTCGGATAACTGTCCAATTGGAAGTATACAGCTTTTGATAATAGTACTACCGTGGTAAAGTACTTTGTGTACACTAACTGGCATGTAGTACCACGGATACAATTTTATATATAAATTGGCCGTATCCTCTGTATACTTCTCAAATGCTTCCTCATTAATGGGCAGTCCTGAGTTTAAGCTTTCCAAAATGGTGTGAAAACGATTTATGAGCTCCAAATCTTGTCAGTTATTCTTGCTGATATTTCAGAATTTTTAAAAAATCGTCTGGCAGTATTGCCGTCATTACTATTACCAGATTTCGACTTAGGCATATCAATCAACAAACCGGTATCTTTTCGAAATTGGTTTTGAATTTCTTTTTTTCTTGTTAAAACCTTATCTCTTAGTTCACCACTTGCTTGCCATTTTTTAAATTCTAATCTGTAGGATATATGCAGTAAGCATTCCATGAAACGAATGTAAGTATGCAATGGTGAAAGCCCTAAGGAAAGCATATTGGAGTCAACCGTTTTGCGCAATAAGGCTTGCGGATTATTCATACTCGTCGGTTTTGCTCCGCATATATAGCATGTTTGAGTTGAACTATAAGCCGACAAAGCATTGCATACTTTCCCGTCAACCATGCACAAAATAAGAGTCGCTTTAACCTGTAAATTCACATTACTCAGGTGAATTTCGGTTGGAGTAAGTGCAGAAATTTGATCTTCAATATACTTTACTTCTCTTTTAATTGTTTCTGTTTCCTTTGCAAAAATAAATTTTATAGGACGACAGTACTTCGTTGATGACGTTGCTGGATTTTGCCAAACAATTATTTTCTCATCAGTTGTTGAAGTACCGAACAGTTGAATAGGAACAATCGAAATAGAAAATAAACTTTCATCAAACAGATTTTCTGAAGTGAATCTTTGTTTGTATTGGCTTTGCTCAGCACCATCGCAGCCCCATTTTATTATTATATTTAATTCATTTTTAAAATTAGCTTTTGATAGTTCATTTTCTTGAACTTCACATAGCCTTGTAACGGTATGGTCAATTAAAGATTGTAATTTAATTTCGGCCAAACTTTCGGTTATTGTTAAACTATTTGGATAGCACGAAAGCTTTGCTTAATTAACTTTGTCATAGCTTGGATATAATTTTGGGCATATGTCTTTCGAATAATCTTTTAGTAAACGGTACTGATGTTTCGATAAATTCGTATCGATTATAAGAGCGAGAGCTTGTTCAGGAGAAATACTTTTAGGAGTCTCAACTGTTAATCTTGACTTCTTAAAAGTAGTGCCTCTTTTTGGGGAAGCGCTTAGAAGTTCCTTCACAAGTGCAGCTGAATTTCGTTTTCCAGCTGATATCATTTTTAGTTCAGTAGCCAGAAAAAGTGCACCTTGCTCGTTGGTTTTTGCAAGTTCATTAGCTTTCTTCATTTGCACTTTTTGGCAACAATCTTCAAAATTTTTGATTGGCCTACCAGCAAAAAGTTTGGTTTTCGGTCTATTAAATTTATAACAAACAAATTGTGTTAGCTCGATTTCATATGAGAGCCAATCTTTATTTGCTACAAGAAAGCGCTCCCTTTTTCGGGAAACTTTTGTCCATCTTAGGCTTAATTGTTGAACAAGGCTATGCACAAATGATTTTAATTTATCTAAATCAATTCTATCATTAGATCCTAAACAAACATGTCCACAAAGAAAATTTATTATATTATCAACTTTTTCGTTTTTAGATGTCGAAAGCCACAAATTAAAAATTTCTAGTCTTGAAATTTTGGGAGTCATATTGTAAAAGAAAAAAATTGTTTCGGTGCCGCAGCTAGCCGCGAGATTTTTTGATGGCTTCTATTAGTATATGAATCAATAAAACAAAAAAGCAAAATAAGTGGTCTATATTTTACCATTTAAGAAAGATTTTTCCTACGAAAATGAAAAATTATAAATTTGGTACTTACCAAAAAGGTATATATGTTTTTAGTTTAAAAAAAAAGTATTTAGAAACACTTTAACGAGTTTTTTATATATCACTATTGTATACACTTCAACAATTTATTTTACAAAAAAAATTATTTTATTACAACGTCTTTTTAAAAAACTACTGAGCTTCAAAACATACTCAATTTTTATTCCGAGCACAGTTATTTTTTTATGTTTTGCTTTCAATGGCTTTTCTTGTCCCATTATAGATATATTTAGCCAATTTTTTTTTTTAAAGTGGATTTACTTGTAACGTGGACTATGTTCTTGCGTATTTAATAAAATTTTGACCAAAAAAATAAAAAGAAAATTTTGAATTAAATTACCTTACGCTTACTTGTAAGACCACTGTGCCACGTCTTTCGTCTTTCGAAAGAAATGGATCTTTTTTCTACAAATGAAGTTTTCAGTTGAACAAAACAAATTTTTCGGTTGCCGCAATGTAAAAACAACTTATGTTAATGTTAAACGAAATTAATTTCTTGCAACTAAATAACGCGTTTCTTGCAACTGACCATTATTATGACAACTGTTCAAACGTTTCAAAAAAATGACTTGAAGTACGACAAACAAAGTTCGTTTGCAGCAAACTGGCGATAAACTTTTTATTTCTTTGCGTATACACCAGCTAATATTTTTACGATAAACATGGTTTTTGGATGTTTTTTCAAAATGGTTTAGCTCACTGACGGCTATAGTTACAGCCAAAAAAATGCTGTGCATTCGTCAAATCGATCAAGGTTAATTTTAAGTTGGTGGCAATGACAACTTTTTTCCCTCATAGAGGTTGAGGCACCCTTAAATACATATTTAACGGGTTCTGAAAGAAAGCCTGATTATTAATTGTTAATTGCTTCAAAGTCTTATGTTCTTCCTTTTTATAAGAATAAAAATTGTATAAATGATGACTTATTTATTGGAACAAATAAGCTTACTGTTGTGTCTAAAATTGTTAATCTTGGTTTCCATATTAATTCGTCACTTTCATGTGTTGATCATGTTAACTCTGTAGTCAAAAAAGTTTATTATGTCCTTCGTAATTTGAGAATGTCAGCTTATGTTGTTCCTATAAATGTAAAACATAAGTTGGTGACTGATCCTACCAGTTACAACGTACTCGGAAATAGAATACAGTAAACTCGACTCATCTTCACAGTTAAAACTTCAAATTGCCTTTAATTATGCTACACGCTACGTCTATGGCTTGCGAAAATTTGAGCATTTGTCTAGTTTCAGAAATGCTATACTCGGATGTGAATTAAGTACTTTTATGAATGCTAGAAACTGTATTTATTTGCATAAACTCATTCTTGAGAAAACACCGCCTTATCTTTATTCAAAACTTCAGTTTTGTCTGTCTATATAGCATAGCTTGCTGAACTCCTCTCGTCTGTTTTTCATTAACGCCATCAGACTATGGAATGCATTGCCCCAAAGTATTAGATAAATTAACAGGAGAGGAACTTTTAGGCAAACTATTTTATTCTATTTCTCCACTTCCTAAAACTTAAACTTTCTTCTACCTCTTTCCTCTTAGCAGTTCCTAATTTTTACTTTTTCATACTTTTTTTTTTTTTTTTTTTCTCGGGCTTTTTATTGCTCATTTTGTTATAGTTTATGTTTTTATTTTCCTTGACTGTTTTAAACCTTACGTTCTATATATAACTTTTTTGAATTCTTCTTTCACTTTATTATTAAGAAAGTTGTTATAATAAATAAATAAATGAAATTTGAAATGTAATGAATTTAAGCAAATAAACTTAGTTGGTAAGTAAGATGTTATCTAAGTTATTAAATTTAAGTCATAAAATTAAAATTTAGCCAGAATACTCCTAAGTAAACGAAGTTGTTATCTATAACATCATGTACTATAAGAGAACCTAGTTGTAAGTGTACTATGCAAGGCTTTTAAATAAATAAATAAATAAATCAAATTCGTGCATTTTATTACATGAGGTATGAGTATTAAAGTGGGTCACCCCCATATGGGGAAAAAAAGTTTTCATTAACCGCCCCTAATATGAAAGCTTATGTTGAGAGGATTTCAGAACAATACAAATTTTTTTTTGTGAACCCAAAATCTGCCCCAAATGGTCTTTTTTGTGTAACTTCACCAGTTTTGACCCGATCGTGAAAAGAAGTATATAGTTGGATATTCTGCATTAAACTTTTCATTATCATTACGAGGTAAGCATCAAACTTTCATTAAACTTTTGTGAAGAAACTATTAAATTTCATTCGTAGGAAAAAAGTTACAGCGAATTAAAATTTTAGTGAAGTTCGTCTTCGCTTTTGGACTTTAGCCTTCGGTTCATCTTCGTATGGCTTCGTTTCCCTTCGAAATGACTTCGTTTAACTTCTGTTTTGCTCGTAAGTATTCAGTTCATCTTCGTTTGGGTTCTTTTTTCATACCAAATTTCCAGTAGTTCAGGCGTTATTGAGCCACATATATTTTATTACTTTAAGAGCCTTTATTATTTTTTCACCCGTGCCCATTGGAGATACTTGACCCCAAAGTTGGGGCAAATTTGAGATTTCTTATTTTTCAAAGCGATGTAACCCAAAAAGCTTATGATCTACTGACTTTAAAAAATTTATATTTTAAGTTCTACTAAGACGTACCTTATACAAAAAAAATAGGTCTGCCACTAACTTTTTTCTATTAAAATTGTTTTTCAAAGTTACCAAAAATTACGATTATTTTTGAAACTTTAACGTTTTTTTGTAAATTAAGTAACATCCCAATGAATTCTTCTGATATGCAAGATAATAGTCTAAGGTATAATTAATATTATGTTTTTTCATTTATTACTGTATGTTTAATAGGAGCTGAGATATGATCATTGCCGTTAACTCTATTATATACGAAAATCGCTCGTGGTTGCATGACAAACATGGCCGCCATTTTGTAAATACAACAAAAAAAAAAATGTTTTTAAAGCAGTTCTAAGGTGCAGAAACATTACAAAAATTATGGTATAAAAGAAACAGTTTCGATAGTATCGTAAGTGTAGTCGTAGAATTCCGTTTAATTTGTAACCTCTTCTACTTTGTCTCTTTGATCCGGTTGTTTTGTTCATTTTGCAAGTATTTTTATTGATCTTCCAAAAATTAACAAATAAATAAATTACACTCAATTATGGACTACTTATCGAAGCCAAAACAAAGAAAAAGTTAAAAAGTAAGTATGATAAAATGAGTAAGCAAAAAGAAACAAGCAAAATGTCAAATCTTTCGATCATTTTATTAAGTTAAGGTTGAGTTCATTGACTTAGTTGAAAAGAAAGCGAAGCAAATGCACTTTCCATTGGTGCCACTTTCGTCTCTGACCGATATATAGTTTGCGAGCTACAGTCAGTTTAACTACTAATTTCAAATTAAAATTAAGACCCCGATTTTTAAAAAATCGTATGGTTACTATAATTCACGCTGAGCACATGTCCTTTCCTCTCGTCTCTGTCTGATATTTAGTTTGCTAGCTACACTTTCGTCTCTGTTCGATGTATAGTTCGCTAGTGCTAGTGGGATGTGGAATCCAAATTAATTTGCAATAAAAACAAAAATTAAAAGCATAAAAAGAAATATGATCCAACTCGTTTTTTTCATAAGAGTTAAATCCAACCGGATCACAGACCCATTTCGTTAAATTTGACAGATTGAGTTCATTGACTGAGTTGAAAAGAGGTTCATGACCTCTTTTTTTCAAAAAAGTATATTAGAACAGTAGTGCATACATAAACCCAATGCGAACTAATGCTTACAATGCTGCCAAAGCGAACCAATCAGTTCGTGCAAAACCAAAGCATACAAGCATAAACAACGAAAGAAAAACAAAGAAAGCAACAGGCACATAAGCAGCTGATGATTGATTTTCTTATATAAAAACATGCATTTTTCTTCTTATATTTTACTATTTTGTGACTTTAATATAATAATGACAAAATCCAAAATTAGATATTCATTCAGCGCAGGATATATCTGATATTTAAGTATATATATTATCTTTGAACGAAGAGTATTAAAGGCTGTAGGTAAACCCTAAAGAATTTGCCAAAAAGTTGCCTAATGACCTTGAAAAAATCTGTTAAAACGACCCCATACAAACCGCGCTGCAAGACGTAATTCAACGTCAAAAAAAATTTTTTTTAAATAGTCGAGCGACCACCATGTTATCAATCTCTGCGGACTGACCCAAAACTTATTACTTTTACCTATATAAGATTCAACAAGGACTCTGCGAAATATCAATGTGAGTAACTTCGCCAGATATGGCACAAGCCCAAAAAACGAAGTTCTTCGCTTTCTCCCGAAGATAAAGTTTTCGGGTTTCAAGTCGTTGTTTTACCTTCAAACCGTCAACACGTTGCAAAAATAATTTCCGAAAATTAAAAAATTTACAACTCAATCTACTCAAAGACAAATAATTTAACCTTATTAAAATTTTCGACTGCTTTTTCGTTAAACCGCATTTCTGCATTTTTCTACTGCGTTATTTGTGTTACCGCCGTCCGCTGTTCGATAAACTACCAATCGTTTATAGTCAAAGATAAATAATTTAACCTTATTTAAACTTTCGGCTGCTTTTCCTTTAAACCGCTACTCTACATTTTTCTGCTCAGTTATTTGCGTCACCGCCGTTCGCTGTTTCAATAAACTACCAAACCGCTGTTTCTGCATAATCTTTTTTGTTGCGTTTTCTGATGTTCTTACTTCCCGACTTTCCGCAATAATAAATTAAAGCGATGTTCTGCAATTAAGTGAAAGTAAACTTACCACATAATTAAATAACAATATATATAAAAATAGTTAATAATGGAAAATTCATGTGGAAATCACAAAATTTCAAAAAGGTATCAAAACAGCTCACCAAGTTCGATGACGTCACAATGCGACGGCACAATGCGTTAAGCGAGTTTAAAAGTAGCCTGAGGTCTGACATGGAACATCTTAAAAAACTGACGTCACTTAGACTACTCTGGATAATATCGTAAGTTTAAGAAACGAAATTGATATATTCTTACAATCCTCGACCAAAAAGAATAACCCAACATATCAGCAGCCAACATGACATTAGCGACGAACTTATGATCATTCGCTCCGTTAGTCATAAAATAAACAAAATGAGTGGTGACTCAGGTACGCTTCGTGCAGCGCTTGCAGAAATATCTGATGTTGTCAGAACCGCACCTGAGGCTATTAACAATTATCCTGACTCCCCGCGCCGTCACTCATCTTCTATCTTGGAGGAAATATTGGAAGCAACTCTATCAACTTCTCCAGCTCGGTCTTCTCCTCCTTCACCTACCGCTCCCTGTGAAGCACACAAGAAACTTCCAGATACAAAACCAGGTGCTGCACCACGTTAAATGGTTCATCATTTCGGAACGGCATGGACTTTAGCTAATTCGGAAAAAAGGATAAAAAAGCTATCGAGTGGGAACGTTATTGAGAATACTACGTTGTTTGTTAAGGGTCTGCCTTTAACAACGAGTGTTTCCTGGGTACGCAAGAAAATCACAGTATCGTGATTCCAAATGAGGATTGCCAGGCAAAGAAGAAAACTTCAAAATTTACGTCCCTTCGAAATTCGTCTGTCTATTCTCGTTTCTCACCAAGTTTGTACATGGGTGATTAAACCAAGGAGGCTGCCTAAGAGTAATAATGATAAATTAAGGTCTAAGTCTATTTCCAATAAAAACTTTAATACTATATCTTATAATTCCAATAATTCAAATAATTCTAACATTTACAATTCTAAGTCTTGTTCTCATCCTAAGAAAACTTTATATAAAGAAACCCCTAGTTTTTCTAAGCCCAACATCACTCCCTCCGACAAAACATTACCTTATTCCCGTCCTAGATCTGATCCCAATTGGAATCTAAAAACTAATATCTTTCCAATTCACTCCTCAGATCAATCATATCATTGATATAAAATTTTCTAACACGAGTTTCTAACACAAGCAAACCAGACCCTTCAGACGACACACCACCAAATAAAAATGAGAGTAACATACTCCACACACTCTATCCTAATTTTGTTCATTCTCACACTATTAATCCACCCCCTTCTGTTCCAGTTACAAATGCAGCCCCAAACCAACCTGGCAGCCCCATTTATTTCATCGACCCTCTTCAACCACCAAACGTAAAACTAACTTTGAACTCTTGTGCTGACAATGAGAGCAGATATGCTCTCTCTCGCCTTAGAGAAAACAATGTCTATAAAAATGTGCGTTTGTATCTTGCTTAAATGCATAAGGCGCCGGTCTCTACACGTATAGATAGAATAACCAAGACAAACTTCAAAGTCTTGATCCAGCAAGAAGGTTTACCTACCGAGGTGGATGAATTGCGCAATTTATTTATTACTTGGCTCGACGATTCATCAAGTTAAAGAGGATCTTGACACATATGGTGCTCACGTCAGGTCAAAACATGTATCTTACCTTCAAAAGTCCCGTAAAGAGCAACAACAATATTATTCCTAACCATCTTACTCATTATGCAAACCCTATTCCAAGCCCATTATTTGTATCTCTTTACTACCAAAACGTAAGAGGACTACGCACCAAAATCTCTACAGTGTTCCTTAACTCTTATAAGGTTCCCTGCGATATTTTTGCCTTTACAGAGACTAATCTTACCCAGGACTTCAAGGCTACTGAGGTCTCTGCGTCTGATTTCGTGGTGTTCAGAGACGATGGAATCGATAAAGTAGATCTCACCTCAGGTCGTGGTGTCCTTCTTGCTATTCACAATCACTTCAATCCAACATTTGTAAAAAATTCCCATTCAGCTAACTTTGAATTTTATTTGCGCCGAACTTTGTATTGCAAAACGAAACATATTCATTATCTGCTGTTATATTTGCCCCTCTCAACCAGTGAATGGTTATCAACTTGTAGTTGTCGCAATCGATTCACTATTTGATCTTTTTGATCCATTTGACACTGTTATATTTCTGGGGACTCTAATCTTCTATTTTCCTACAAATGCCACACCTGAAAATAAATTCATTTAACTTGCTGTCTTTCAGACTTCGGCCTTTACCAGTTGAGTTGAGTAACTAACAATATTGGTAGGCAGCTAGGTCTTGTATTCTCTTGAGATGCAGATAATTGCGTTGTCTCCACGAGCAATCATCTACTTTCAACACTCGATCAGTCCATCCACCTCTATCTCTTACCCTATCTTACAACAAAAACATAGTAAACACACACTTTGAGCACGCGTACAGCTTCGACTGCAGTGTTAGCGATATATAAGCCGCAAACGGACGTGTTTTTTAGTCGCTCCTGTGCAAAACAAAATTTCTGCTGAATTATTCAATTTCAAATTTAAAAAAACTCAATAGTGCTTTCAAATATTAAAAACCGTGTCATATTATACATAAATATTGGCAATTCAATAAGTAAATAAGATTAAATAAATATAAAATTTTTCTAAAATAAAACCTACAGTGAAAAAGTGCAAAAAAAAAAAAAAAATATAAAAAAAACAAATCCACTCTTACAAAATGCATCGATCACCACCACCACCAGCAAAATCTCTTTGCGCCACTTGCGCTAAGCCGCTGCCAGCCACCGGTGATTTCGTGAAGTGCCAAGCTTGCTCTTCGCAATATCACTACGCTCCGTGCACAAGCGTCTCCGAGCAGACCTACGCGAGCATGAACAGCGACCGACGTGCCGATTGGAAGTGCCAAAACTGCCGGCAGCGCACGAGAACAGCTAGCTCATCATCGCAAAATGCAGCGAAACAACAACAACGCCAGCAAGCCCAGAAGCAAGGCCGTGATGAAGACGATGAAGATCAGGAGGTTGTCCAAGCAAAGAGGCATCAACCCAACTATGCTCTTTCTTTAAAGAGCGTACAGTCGAACACGCAAGATCTTAAGTCCGACATGAAAGAGTTGAAGCAACTGATAGCAGAGATGAGCAACCGCTTAGTATGCTCCTACGCAGAAGTTAAGAGCAAAATTGCAGCTTCTTCTGATAAAATAAATGAAACCGTCTCTCAGCTTGCCGCTCAGGTTAAAGATTTAACCGCCAAAAATGATGAAAAAGACGTGCGTATAACAGCCATGGAGCGCAAAATCAACTTGTTGGAGCAGAAGGCCCTCGAGCATAATATCGAAATTACAAACGTTCCAATAAGAGACAACGAAAGCGCCAAACATGCTCTGATCAACATTACAAACAAAAACAACATAAGCCTAGAGGAATGCGACATTGTTGATACGTATCGCATTTAAAACAAGAGCAACTCTATAATCGTCAAATTCTCTTCGTTGAGCGCAAAGCAAACAATAATGCAGCAAATTAAAGGAAAACGCATTGATACACTGCAAGAAAAAGATGGCAAACAAAACTTAAATTTTAAACGCATTGTTTTCAACGACCAGTTGACAGTATCGAATAGACGACTACTCTGGCTTGCAAAAACCAAAGCAAAAGCAGCAAACTGGAAATTTATATGGGTACACGAAGGACGCATCCTGGCAAAAAAAATGGAGTCTTCGTCAACAACTAAAATTTCTGCAGAATGCGATATTGATCTCATTAATTATTTTTTCCCTGAAGAAAAAAATAAAAAAAAAATTATTTAATACAAACTCAAAATTAATATAATTTCAACAAACACATATATTAATTACCAACAAATAAAAAGGCAAACAATTACAAGTTATCACCTTTAATGCATTTTTTTAAATATTCGGTCACTATCATTCCTTGCTGCGGCTAACAATTTAATGTCATCAGTTGATATTATCATCTTAGTTGAGACAAATATAACTGATGATGAAAATAACCTTTTTCAAATAAACGGCTATAATGCAGAATTTTTTAACCGTGCAAATCGCAGAGGAGGCGGCATCGCGATCTACATTAAAAACAGCACCTCATACGCACACATGGTACACCCTACAATCGTCTCGTTTGAAACAATAACACTTAATATGAGCGCAAATAACCAACAATTCTTTATACAAGCAGTTTATAGACCTCCGTCGCAAGACATTAACACTTTTATAAATGAATTAGAGCAAGTGATTACTCAAGTTAACGGCAGAAAAAATATTATTATAATTGGTGACATGAATATAGATTTGCACAAAACCGACTGTAGCTCAACCACGCAGTATTTAGAAATGCTGTCGTCGGACGGTATTGAGAGCGTAAACACCGCGAGCACGCGATTAGACACCAGCAGCAACATCGACCATATGCTAGTGCGCTCTAAAAATAGCCAAACCAACGCAAGTGTTATCACAACAACAATCTCGGATCACTACTCTTTGCTGTGTGGCGTTACATTCAACAACAACAACAACAACAACAACAACAACAACAACAACAACAACAACAACAACAGCGATAGAGAACAAATTGCGTGTGTGAAAAAAATAATAAGTGACAGAGGGGTGCTTGCGCAAATAAATGGCACAAATTGGGAGGAAGAACTTATAAAATGCTGTGATAATAGGGATAAACTTTATAGAGAATGGTTATCGAAACCTAAGAACAAAAACATTGAAAAAGAATACAAACAATTAAGAAACGCGTTAAATAAAAAGTTAGAACGTGCAAAAAATGATTTTTATAAAAAACAACTTTACAAAAACAAAAACGATATAAAAAAAACTTGGCAATTCATAAATGAAATAATCGGGAAAACAAGTGTTAGTTTGGATGAAACTTTGAAAAAAACTTTAAAAACGAAAAACTCGACTCGCTAACAAACAAATTCGCAGTAAATTTCAATGAAAATGTTAAGAAAACTATCCACGAATGTAACATCAAAACTATCCAAGCTACAGAATTCACTCTGGAAAACTCAATTTTCATGGACAATGCTAGTGAAATCGAAGTTTTTAATATAATAAATAGCTTAAATTTTCAAAAAGGTCCAGGGCTCGACACGATTCGCCCAAAAGATTTTAGAAATAATACTGTAGTTATGACTACTGTTATAACAAAACTCATAAATATGAGCCTCGAACAAAATAAGCTTCCACAAGCACTAAAACTCTCAATAATTAGACCCATTTATAAGAGTGGCGTAAAATCCGATGTCGGGAATTATAGGCCAATAGCAATATTGCCAGTTTTAGAGAAAATTATTGAAGAAATTGTATCCCGTAGGCTCAAAACATTTATTGAAAAATACAATATCATTGAAAAGAACTATCAAAAAGAAAAAAACATAAATAAACTACTTGGCAATTTTTCGAATGACATTAATGGAAACCTTGGCAAAAACCACCACAGTTTAGTGATCTTCGTAGATTTCAGCAAAGCATTTGATACGTTATCGCACAAAACACTGATTGAATCACTTAACAATGCTGGAGTTCGAGGTAACCGTTACAAATGGTTTGAAAACTACCTTACATTACGCTCCTATCAAATAAAAATACAGGATAATTTAAGCGACGAAGTTGATGTAAAGCATGGCGTTCCTCAAGGCTTAAAACTGGGACCGCTTCTGTATATAATATACGCAAATGGCATGCTGAGGGCGCTAAAAAACAGCAAAGCATACGCTTATGCAGATGACACGGCTATAGTAGTTGCGCATACAGATGTCAAAATCGCAACAAAAATTATGCAAGGTGAACTTAACATAATAACAAGATGGTCACATGACAATGGGCTGACTATTAATGCTGCAAAAACGAAACTAATGCATAAACGTCCACCACACATCCAACGCGTGGACACTAATATAAAGTTTCACGAAACGTCTTGTCTACACAACCACCAAATCGCGAGCAATCTAGACGACAACTGCCAAATTTTCATCGAAGCTGTGGATGAATATAAATACTTAGGCGTTGTAGTTGTCATTTCAAATGGCATGCACATATAAAAAAACTGCGAGCCAAACTGCGCAAAACATCATTTATGGTACATCATCTTAGCTTTGCGTGTAGCTACGCCGTTCTGAGGCAGGCATACTTCGCGCTCTGCGAGTCATATCGTCGCTCGGATGACTAACTGACGTAACTAGCATTTTTTGCGAAATTGAGTTAATGATGCCAATATATTTCTTTGGCAATACTGCACCATGTCAGGAAATATTATAACTGTATATAATACAGTTAGGCCAAAAAACGTAACTGGCTTTCAGTCGTATCTAACATATAACTAAAACCCAATCGTCACTAAGTGGCGTAAGTGACAAAAATGAATTTTGTGGTGCACACTGCTGGCGCTAACTGCCGCGATCGTGATTTTATTCATAATTACACTTTTTGCATACTCTTTAATTCCTCATAGCTTGTACATCAAATGTAACGGGAATAAAGTGAGAGCATAATTGTTTTATGTAAAAAACCTGTTTAGTTGCCGATTTAATTTTAAAAAAGGTGGCGCTTTAATTTATTTCAATTTTTTTGAAGTGCTGATTACATTCAAATATAATGAGTGAAAAAAGTTATCAACTTCCAACATCATGGAGCTCCTCAGACGATGAACCTCTTGGACAGAAAACATATTTTCCCTCATCATTAAGAACACGCCCTGTGGACCCAAATGTGAACATGCAATCTTGCGAAGTTTTTGGATGCAAAAAGAGGTATTTAGTTCTTGTTTCAGTTGCAGTTGCCTGATATGTTGGGACCATTTTGTTGCTGATGTTTCTTGTGAAACGTATTCATCAATACCGCGTAATTCCTTGTCAGAAATCTTGATTACTACAGTGCCTACCAGTGTTCGTCCAGAAGATCATGAAGTGGATGGTTCTCGAAGAGAATTCATTATTTCAAAAATTAAAAACATCAATAAAAAAAAGATTGCGAAACAATCGAAGGAGCAAGGAAAAGAATATAAGACACAAGTTCGTAAAAAAATTGTACCGGGACGTACTTTAGGGTTACCTTGCAATTCCGAAATCTGTAAAAAAGCAAATCGCAACTGTAATGGTTTTTCTCACCAGACTCGAAAGCTCATATTTACTGATTTTTGGGAATTAGGTTCATTACAATGTCAACGCGAATACATTGCCCGTTTTGAAAAAAAAAACATGATACCAAGCGCAAAACTGTTGGAGCAAATTCTAGAAGATTAAGTAGTTTTGAGTATTATCTTCCATTGCAAGGTACATCTGTTAAAGTATGCCGAAAATTATTTTTAAATACCCTGGATGTTAGAGAACGTACAGTAAGAACTGTTATTGGAAAAATTTCTGCGACTGGAATCGTAGAAAACGAAAAACGTGGAGTACGTAAAAAAAAATTGATCGAAAAAGATAAACGCATCAGAACCACAATTGATGAACATATCACTAGATTTCCAAGAGTTGAATCCCACTATTGCCGTCAAAATACAACTCGCGAATACTTACATAGTGACCTTACTCTACGAAAAATGTGTACTATTGTAACGAGTGTTTTTTTTGTTTCGAAGGCTGAGGTATGCTCAGCCACTCCAGGGTCCGTCCAAGGGATCTCGCAACCCTTGGGCAAAAGTAAATTTTTCTCAATCAGAAATTAAATAGATTAATTAATCGTAGAATTAGTCATGGTTGACGTTAGGTCAACACAATCACTTAACCTCAAAGGTTTTAGCTCGGCACGATTAATAATCTATTTTTCCTTTTTTTTATATTTATTCTTTCTTTTTTTATATTAAATATTTATTACAAACTTAGTGAATACCTAAAATTAGTTCATATGCGGTATAAAAATTAGTGGCAAAGTGCGCACGGTGGCAGAGGGCCAACTGATTCAGGCGTACTTAGTATATACTTAAAATTAGTTCATATACGGTATAAACATTAGTGGCAAAGTGCTCACGGTGGCAGAGGGCCAAACTGATTCAGGCGGTAGACGGCAGAAGGCCGACTGCAAAACAGGCCTTCACAACGTAGACCTACTTAGAGTACGGTGGGTGTAAGAAAATGACTTACAATTAAAGATTTTAATTGACGTCAACTGCAATGTCAAGCGAACTCAACATGCCTATACCAACATTTTGCGCACTACTTATTCAATGTTCACTGCTAACTGCATGTGAATCATATCATTGTTAGCATGTCAACAAGTGCTACAATGCAATGTTGCTATAAATAGCCCGGCTGCTTACATTGCTGCTAATGCTGCTAAACGAGTTCTGTGTGTATGTGTGCTGCACTGTGTGTGATATATTAAGCAGCATTCACTGCGGTTAGTACTTAGATGGGGGACCACATTGGATCCTCCATCCACATTATTTTTTTTTTTTTTTTTTATATTCTACTCTACTTCATTTATTAATTCTTCTGTTTCTTTTTCTTTTTATTTATTCATTAGTATTTTTTTAAGTTTCAATTAAATGTTTGGCTTTGGCGATTCCATGGTTAGCCAAAGCATGCAGTTGTTGGTGTTGTTAAACAATTCGGCAGCTGCATGACTATTAAAACGTCGCATGGAAATGCCGTCGGCATTTTAAACAACTTTTTTTTTCTTATATTATACGAATCTATATATATTTATTTTAATATTAAGTTGTAACGACTTCAGTCGTTACACTATACTTTTGAATGAATTAAGTCATGACTCGGAAAAACCTAGTTTTTCAACATATTGTAAGGTTTTTAAAACAAAAAATTTGTCATTCCATCGCCCCAAAAAGGATCAGTGTAGTCTTTGTTTGTCATACTACGAAGGTGCAGAGGACACTAGGAATGATTTAAAAGAAAGGTTTCTTAGACACAATGAAGAAAAAAATATGTTCCGTACCATAAGAACAGAATGTAAAACATTGTCGAAACGTAACTCAAACATACTATGCTGTTCTTTTGATTTACAGCAGGTCATAAATTTACCGATTAGTAATGAAAATGCTGTTTTTTTATAAAAGACGCCTCTCAGTTTACAATTTGACGATGTATGACATTGCTTCTGGTGATTGTTGTTGTTTTACATGGCATGAAGGAGTCAGTAAGAGAGGTGCATCAGAAATATCAACTGCACTTTATCTCTTTCTTCAGAAGTATGACGAAAGAGGTTTCGAAAAAGTATATTTGTTTGCTGACGGTTGTAGCGGGTAAAATAAGAATTCTATTGTTGCCTCCACTTTAATGTACGTAGTAAACAATTCGACAAATATAAAAGAAATCAGTTTACGCAAATCCAAACCTTGCCACGGTCAAAGTGAAGGGGACTCAGCGCTATGCCTTGAGGAAGAGCGGCGATATACATGTTCCCAGCCAATTGATTCCAATTTTCAGGTTAGCAAGAAATAATAAGCCATACGATGTAGTCACACTAAATTATTTCCACTTTTCAGGTTAGCAAGAAAAAATAAGCCATACAATATAGTCGCACTAAATTATTCTGACCTTATGAACTTCAAAAAATTGTCACTAGATTTGAAAATTCTAACAATCCGAAGCGATGATACTGGGGAAAAAAATCGATTGGACGGAAATGATGGAATACGCAGTTGAAAAGATGAAACCATCAACACTATTTTTCAAGACCAGCCATATGCAAACTAATTATCGGTCATTGAAATTAAATCGAAATAATTTAAATATCTTACATGATGTAATTGCTCCTCTTATCAATTCACCACCAAAGATTTCGAAAGATAAATTCAACGACTTGATTTCGCTTACAACTGGTAATACTCCTGTGATCAGATTATCTGAGCATGCTGCTTTTTACAGATCACTTGCACACTAAGTTGTCTAATTTGTTATCGTATCCATTTTATTTTTTTTTAATGAATAATTCTGTTTTTAATATATTACTTTATTTAACTTAAGCACTAGACTTTAGAACTACTATTTGTAATACTATGAACTAATCAGAAATGACTTTTTAAAACCTAAAATTATCGCAATTTTTTTTATCAAAAAATAAATTTCGTACTTTTTGCTGCTGTTTAAATTTTAATTTAAGATTCATTTGCTATTTTAACACACGTGTATTTAGTTTCCAAATTAAAATTCTCGATTTTATTTCATCAACGAGGACTGTTTCAATGAATTATTATTTAATTTTTGTTTTGTCTGAAATAAAGTCTGTTTTCAAAGGTTTATTTTCAATTATTTACTTAAATTTTAAGAGCTCTGTTAGAGTCGTATCTGCAAAAACACAAAGCTCTGTTAGGGTCGTATCTGCAAAAACAAAAAAAAAAAAAATTTTCACAAACTGGCGTATCTTTTCAAACATGAATTACACAAATTATTTAATACTCGATTCTTAATTTCTTTCAACCATATAAAATATTAAGTATTTAAGTACGCAAATATAAAAAAAAATTTTATTATTCAAGCACATACGACCACAAAAACGAAAAACACATAGGCGAAAAGTGAAAAAGTGCTCTCCTGAACAATTTAGAAAATGCAGATACGTCAGTTAGTCTTCCGAGCGACGATATATGCGACACGGCATTACAGCGTGGGGCACATTAACGCACTGCCGTGATCTACAAAGCAGTCAAAATAGCATTCTGAAAATACAAAAGAAACCACTTCAGCAGACTCAACACCTCTCCATTATGTCAACAACTTCAAGTCCTAACGGTTAAAAATATATTTAAATGCAGCCTGTTGAAAGAATTCTTCAATGATACTCGCTTAAGAAACCCTATTCGACATGAGTACAACACGCGACGCCGACTGGTAGGAAGATTTGAAGTGCCAAAATTCCACAACAACTATGGAAAACATAGACTTGATGTTATGCTTCCAAAAATATTAAACGACCTCCCACGAAACATCGTGAATATGAATAACACACAAAAACAATGTAGAAATAAAGCAATAAAATTATTCTATATTCAAAATTAGATTGAGTTTTGAACATAAAACCCGGCAGGCAGCGGCAACAACAACAGGCAGCAACAGCAACAACACGCAGCAACAACAACAACAACTCAATCAGCCAAACAATCTTGGTGGGAAAAACGGCAGGCAGCGGCAATAACAACAGGCAGCAACAACAACAACACGCAGCAACAACAGCAACAACTCAATCAGCCTAACAATCTTGGAATAAGCTTAAAATGCAAAAACTACAACAAGCGGCAACAACAACAACAAGCAACAACAACATACAGCAACAACAAGCAGAAATAACAACATGCAGCAACAACAACATGCAGCAACAGCAACACCACCAACAACAACAACAAGCAGAAACAACAATAGCACGCAATAACAACAACAACAAGCAACCACAATAACAGCAAGCAGCAACAACAACAAAAAGCAGCAACAACAACAGCAATCAGCAACAAGTAGCATCAACAATAACAAGCAGCATCAACAACAACAAGCAACAACAACAACAACCCTTGAATCGAATCAATAACAATCCAATGTTAGTTGCAACGAAATACACATTAATAGGGATTAAATGCATACAAACATCAAACACGCATCAAATAAACAATAAGATTGAAAAAAGAATACTCAAAATTAAAACCAACAAAACCAAAATCAATCGCAGCAACAAACAAACCTAATTCAAAATGAGCTCATGAACAACAACAACAACATCTGGAAACAAAACTAGAAAACAAAAACAGAGCGAAGAAGAACTCAAACTACTCTCAAGCAGAAACATAACTAAACAAAAACAACAGAAAACCGGTTTTTGAGAACAAAATAGTCAAGACATAAATACACAAAACCAGTTCAGTTAATTTAGTTAAGTAAAGCATGAAGTAAATCATAAAACATCGAAAACATTAAAAATAGCAGATAACTAAAAATCAAACAACAACAACTAGCATCAATAACAAGATCTAACCAAATTACCAGAGACACCACAATACTATAGCAACAACAACAACAATCAGCGACAGCAACAACAAGCAGCAACAACAACAACACCAATAAACAACAACAACAACAACAAACCAACAACAAGCAGCTACAACAACAACAACAAAAACTACAATAAGCAGCAACAACAAAAACATCAAGCAGCAACAACTAGAAAGAAAAAACAAATCCAACAATGCCATTAACAATTAGTACCTGGGCGACCGAGCTCCGCTCAGAGTCCCACCGTATATTGAAATGTTTTACGGTTTTTAATGTTTCGAAAATGCCAACTTTATCTTAAAAACATCATATAAGATCATATTTTTCAATAAACTTTAAATGTATTTTTCTTTTATGATAATTTCGATTTTCAACTAAACGAAATTGGTTTTGGTTTTTTATCCCTTTACAAAAACTAAATAATTTCGATAATTTACTTATGCTAAACGAAACTTAACTCTGACTCTACTTATTCATAGTGCCGGCTATTCCAAGCCAAATGCAAGTTATTTTTCAAAAAAATTACCTCATGCTCCTTTTCCACTTATAAGAATAGAAATAATTTTTTTATGTCGCCATTTTTTCTACATTTATCGAGATATCAATTTTTGATTTAAGGAAAAATCTTGAAAATGGAGTCATTTTCAATAAATCATATCTCTGTCATCTGTTACCTGTTTTTGCGTTGGGTTTGAAGCCCACCATGTAATAAAAATATTTCAATGAAAAGTTTAAGAATGAACAAAAGAATGATCCCCAAATCTGATGACGACTACCGCAAACGAAAAACTGATAATGATTTACGGATATGCACCTGGAATGTCCGAACCCTAAATAAGGATGGTGCCTCTATCCAACTGATTGATATCTTGGAAAGATATAATGCTGATATCACTGCAATCCAAGAAATGCGATGGAAGGGACAGGGTTGCTTACGGCAAGCATCCTGTGATATCTACTACAGCGGCCATGCGGAGAAGCACGAGTTTGGATGCGGATTTGTAGTTGGCAAGAGAATACGGCATCATGTCCTGCGATTCACTCCTGTGAACGAACGACTTGCCATAAGTTTGCATCTCGCTTTCTTAACTTTCAGACGTGTTTAAAGAGTGTTTTTTTCATTAATTTTAAATAAAAGTTTCTTGCTTTTTGTAAATCATTAAATTTAAAACTTATTTTCAAAACATCACGGATCAGCTCTAGTTTGGTTTCTTGAAGCGTGCTACAAGTCATATTCATCCTTTTGCTACAATAATATATTTTGTTTATCTTATATATATATATATATATACGCATTTTGTTTACTTTTTCTTATTTGTTTTGTTGCTTAAACTAGTTTTGATTGTTGATGAGCAAGAGCGAATTATTGTTGTCTCTTTGCACATCTGTTTTAAAGCTAACGCAACAATTCAAGCGCTTTATTTCTTTCTTTTGTTTTTAATCACAAACAGTTGCTTGTGTAAGCGAGTGAGAGCTATAATTTTAATTTCTCTTTACTTGCTTCTGTTTTTGACCTGTTTGTTTTGATTACAAAACCAGGGCTGCTCCTAATATCTTAACAGTGCTTCTTAAACTGTTTTTCTGAAAAACAGTGTAACTAATTTTTTGTGGTTTTTTTTTGCATTTATATTTTGTTAATAGCATTTTTAAACGTATAATGTTCTGCAATTTTCGCAACTGCGCTATTTAAGGCGAATCCGACCGTGTAGTTAATTGCTGGTTATGCGATTCGTTTTTCCACTTCAAGTGTGCAGCGTTGAATGCAAGAATTTTCGATGCTCTAAACTAAGGCAAGGGACTTCGTTGGTCATGCGAAGATTGCAGGTCTACGGATGTAGACATTCTTAAGCTCATTAGACAATCTAGAAGAGGCTTTTTGGAAGTGTCTAAGGATTTAGAGGCGGCTCAGACAAGATTAGTTGAATACGAAAATTTGTTTAAAAAGTTTAAGGTTTTGGATGAAGCTTCTGTGTCTCCAAAACGCAAAGGAAGTAACAAAAATCTTTGAAGTTCTGCTAAATCGACTGTAGTAGCCTCGCCACTGACCTCTAGCATTACTAATGCAATCATTATTGATCCTATTTTGCCTAACATAATTTTACAACCTGAAGATCTGCCGACAGAGTCTGTGACTGCAGATCAGATCACACTTAATAACGCTGTTGCATCTGTAGATAAGGAATTAACTTCACCTTCTATTTCAGTTCCGATACATACCGCAATTAATAATTCTCCTTCTGGTGCCAAAAAAACTTATGCCCAGTCTTGCGCTTCCAATATACCTTCTAATACTGATCCGCCCACCTCTATTTCGGTTTCAACTGGAGCTATACCAAAACAAACATCGAATAGCAGCAATAATCAGCCGGTTCATAAAGAGCTTGTGGTTATACCGCCAGCTAAATGTATATTTGTTTCTCGCTTTGCAGCTGATACGTCCGAAGGGGATATTTTATACTTCTTAAACTCTAAGTTAAACCTTCTTAATGAGAAAATTTCGGTTTACAAACTAAGATTTTCATATCAGCGTACTATTGCTTCTTTCAAAATAACTTTGTCTAGTGATCTCTTCTATAAAGTTATTGATCAAGGTTTTTGGCCGGAAAATACTTTGGTTCATGAATTTATTCAGAAATCACCACCTCAAACTTCACTGGCTACCTTGCCTGTTCGCAACATGAACCCAAAAAACTAGATTGTTGCTTTCAGTTCTTTGTCTTATACCAAAATGTTCGAGGTTTGAACTCTAAACTAACAAACTTATACATTTCAAGCCATAGTCTACACTTTGACATTATTGCTTTAAGTGAGACTTGGCTTAAACCTTATACTTTAAATACTGAAATTCTGGCAAACAACTTTAATATATACCGTAAAGATAGAAACTCTATTGTTGGTAACTTTTGCAATGGTGGCGGCGTTCTTATTGCCGTTAAATCTTCACACTTCTCACAAGAAATAATAATATCTGAGTCTTTAGATATTGAAAGACTCGATAAATAAAATTTGCTCACAACTTCAGCCTTACGACCACATTTTAATAACTGGTGACTTCAACCTCCCTAATGTTTCAGCCTTACGACCACATTTTAATAACTGGTGACTTCAACCTCCCTAATGTTTCTTGGAACAGTTGTTCTGAAAATACTTCAGTATTCCTGCCATCTTCAGAACATTCATCTGATAACTCATTTTTAAATGAGCTTTCGAGTCAAGGACTTTTTCAAATAAACTATCACTATAATAGGAATAACCGTTTGTTAGACCTTATATATTTTGATGATAGTAATATTGTTTCAGTTAATAGGTCTGATCCGCTTGTGTATCCTGAGGACTCACACCATCCGACTATTGAAATCACACTGAATTTTCCTAAACAATCTATATTAAATCGTTTGATTCCTCCCTCAGAGTTCAATTTTAAAAGAACAAATTATGTAATTTTAAGAAATAATTTGTCAATGATCAACTGGGCATCAATACTTAATATCAATACTACAAGAATATTGCCTCAAACTCTTGATTCTGCTGTGTTTGCCTTTAACAAAACTCTCAATAATTGCTTTTTAACTTCAGTTCCTCAGAGAAAAGCCTCTTTAATATCTGGTCCCACTTGGTATACCAAAGAACTGAAAAATCTGAGAAACTTAAAATCAAAATACTATAAAAAATATCTAAAATCTAATAGTACTTGTGATTTTGCTTTTTATACTGCAATTAAGTACAACTACCGGCATTTATGTAGGCAATCCTATGACATATATTTAACAAAAGTCAAATTAAATATCAAGTCTGATGCAAAATCTTTTTGGAACTTTGTTAATACTAAACGTAAGATAAATTCATATCCTTCTTTTATGAAATATAAAACATTTGAATCGGATGTTGATATTACTATATGTAACCTTTTTGCAGACTTCTTTAAGACTACTTATTCATCTGTTTCTTATGATAGTTTAAGTTATTCTTTAAATGTGCAACCTGGCGATATTTGTTCTCCAATAATTGATATTAACACGGTTTCAACTTACTTGAAAAATCTTAAGGTATCTTATAAAAGTGGGCCTGACAATATTCCTTCATGTATATTGAAATATTGCTGTTAAGAACTTGTAATTCCAATTACTATGCTTTTTAAAGCATCGTTGCAATCTTGCTATTTTCCAGTGGCTTGGAAATCTTCTTTTATTATTCCGCTTCATAAATAGACAACTATCGGGGAATTGCAAAGCTCAGTGCTCTTCCTAAGCTTTTTGAGGCTATTGTAACCTCACAATTATCACATAGCGTTAAATCTTTAATATCTCCTTTCCAACATGGATTCTTATCTGGAAAATCTACTGTTACTAATCTTCTTGAATTTACATCTAAAACTGTAGAAAATTTTGGAAAAGGTCTACAAACAGATGTTATTTATACAGACTTTAGTAAAGCCTTCGATGTTGTAAATCATAAGCTGTTAGTTATAAAACTGTCTCTTCTTGGTTTTCCAACGCATTTAGTGCGGTGGATTGAATCATATTTATTAAATAGAACGCAAAGCGTTATATTTAACCTCGTAAATACAGATGAGTTTCTTGTTACTTCTGGTGTACCTCAAGGAAGCCATCTTGGTCCCTTATTATTTTTACTTTATGTAAATGATTTACCATCTGTGGTAAAGCATAGTAATATCTTGCTATACGCTGATGATGTTAAACTTTTTCTTTCTTATAAAAATGAGCACGACTCTTTTTTCCTTCAAACCGATCTTGACCATCTTTGTAACTGGTGCGAAATTAACTGCATGAAGCTTAACTTGAAGAAGTGTAAACACATGACTTTTTCTCGGAGGCAACCTTCTCGAAGTTATTACAAAATAGGTGACTATAAGTTTTAGTTTTGAATAAAAAACTTTGTTTTTTTATTAAATTAATTTTTATTAATTTTTATTTAATTTAATAAAAATAAAAATTTAATTTTAACTTAAATTGTAAAGTCGATCTTTCGACTTGCAAACTTGAATCTATATTTTTTACTGACTGACTTATAATTCTAACATCGGTATTTAAAGTAAATAATTTGTTCTACGAGGGAGTCTCAAAATAACTTTGTGTGCTCTTTCGGCAGAGTCTTTCATATGGGAAAGAAAGTGACGCAAAATTTGTATAACACTTTCTTTCCTTTGCTATTGGTTCTTAACTAATTTCTTTTCGTCTTTATTTTTGCTATTGCATGATTGGTCGCTACACGAATTTGCCTGCGCTGCTTTGCGCTGCTTTCTTTGGGTCAGTAAGTGAACGATCGTAAATTGTGTCAGCGTGGGTTCGCTTGCACAGTTTTGTTAACGTTCACTTTTCTTTCCCGAAATTTTATTAGGGCACTTGTGAGTTCTTTCGAAAGCACTTGTCAACCGATTTTAGTTTTTAAGTTGTGCAAGTGGTTTCGAAGATTTTGTTTAGGCAATCTTTAATTTTTTTTTGTCTTTTATTTATTTGTAATTTAATATTGCCACACAAGTTGTGACTTTAAAAAGTAGTGCGGCATGTTTGCGACACTTACAAGTAGAAATGCAAGCATGCAGTTTTCGAGGAATTGAAATTATATTAAATTATATTACCACACAAGTTGTGGCTTAAAAATGTTTGCGACACAATAAGTGGGTCGTAAAAACGTACGGTAAAGTGTACTTGGAATTACACCAAGTATACTTTACCAGGAGATAATTTATTATTTGCGTGTAGGGTTACGGGTTCTATTGTAACTCCCCCACCGTTAGATTGAGGCTCCGACGAAATTTGTATTGTTTTCGATTTTTTCTTATATAATATAAAGACTATTAAAACTAGTATTACAATGATTATTAGAATGTCTGTGCTTATGTTTACAATTTTTGTTTTTTCATTTTGAAATATAATTTTATCTAAGTTTTGTTCGTGTTCAATTTGTTTAACATACAATGATTCTAGTTTTATTTCGGAAAGTAATGTGTTATTAGAACTAACTTTAATTTTTGTTATTGCATTAGGCAAAATAAAATTATCATAGACTTTAAGTTTCACATTTGAGTACGTTTTATTACGCACAGTTATTTCACAATTTTCGAATTTTACTAGAAAAGTTCCGTTTATCATTATTTTAACTTTATTGCAATTATGAGAAATTGGCAAAGAATAGAAATTTTTGAAAATTAGTATGCCCGGAAGAATTTCAGTCACGTTTTCTTGTGTTAATGTTTGCATCCTGCCGACTGCGCCACTTTTAGTTTTGAATAAAAAACTTTGTTTTTTTATTAAATTAATTTTTATTAATTTTTATTTAATTTAATAAAAATAAAAATTTAATTTTAACTTAAATTATAAAGTCGATCTTTCGACTTGCAAACTTGAATCTATATTTTTTACTCGAATTTCACCTTTGCATAATGCTTTAGTTTTTACCTCAGTTTTAAAATTTTCTATATTGTAAATTCCCTTTTCAATTATTGTTTCCCCGTTAGTGCATTTCTTTTCCTCTAGCAAAACTAAACCATTTTCTATGTTAAAAATTAAGTTTACTTTATTTTCATCGTTGTGTTCATGAAAATGAATAGGTAATGGTTTATTGTTTATGATTACTTCTGGGATTGAGTAATCGATTTTTGCTTTATAATGCCTCAGGATATCGTTTCCTATTAAGCCATCGTATTGGTCATGAAATTTGCAAATTATGAATTCTAGCGTTCCGTCTGGGTCTTCGAATTCTCTAAATGTTGGTATTTTAACCTTTTCTCTGATAGTAATTGTATGTTGTAGTGTTTTAATGGAAATATTTTCAGATGGAATATTCCATTTTGGATTGCAGATATTTGGATTTAGAATTGAGTTAGTTGCACCAGTGTCAATTATAAGATCCAGATATCCTAATTTTGTTTTTATTTTTATATATGGTAATTTTCCTCCGAGGCGTGTGAAGGAAAATTTAGGGTTTCAATGTTATTAACGTCCATAGGTTCAGGGGCTGGTTGCCTACTGTCATTTGCTTCAAGGTTCGGGTTGTATTGTCTGTTACTTGTATTGTTATAATGTTGTTGTGTTTGGAAATTACTGTGTTGTTGTCGGTTATAGTTATTAGTATGTTGTTGTGCTTGGAAGTTATTTTGTTGTCGTCTGTTATAGTTGTTAGTATGTTGTTGTGCTTGGAAATTATTTTGTTGTCGTTTGTTAGGGAAATTCTGTCGTGTATTTGTTCCGTGGTAATTTGCATTAAAATTGTTTTGTCTTATTTGATGGCCTTGTTGAGGTCTATATGTTGTTGTGTTATTTGATCTCGTATTTTGAATACCATTCAAATGTGCGTATCCAGCTTGGAAAAGGATATCCATTGCGGATTCTAAACTTGTTGGATTCCTACAAGTCAGTATAGTTTTCATTGGCTCTGGAATTTTACTTTTAAATAAATTAAGAGCGGTGCGTCTGTTGTTTTCAGCACATTGATTTGATACGCTTCCTTCTCCCATTATAACCAAAGTTTTATTATTCAGTCGTCTAAGTTTGGTTTTAATTTCATTAAAAAATTCTAAACTATTTGTTTTAAAGGTGGTTGCCCTTAGTTCATCGTAAAGTTCGTCGCAAGATAACCGGTCACCAAAATTGTTCTGTAAAATGTTTTTTATATCCACCCATAATGTAGCCTGATAATTAATTTCGAGGATTTCTTGTGCCTTCCCTTTAAGTTTACTTTTAATTATGTCAGAGAAGAGAAGCTGTGAAGTATCGTCGAATGTTTGTAGGAATGGGTGTATTCTGTCTATCAGTGTTAAAAAAGTTTGTAAATCTTTAATTTTCCCATCAAATTCTGGGAGTGAATTTAAATATTTAACTGGGTTTATTGACACAGAGGGTGGAGTAGGAGCAGTCATTTTTATTCACAAACAAGAATTTAGTTTAAAATTAAATCGGTTAAACGAATGTACTAAAAATAGTTCAAATATGCAAATAAGCTTAATGATAATAATGTTTTCTTACTCTATGAACTTAATATAATAACAAAATAATAGTAATGATAATCAAGTGAGGCAAATTGATCTTACTGTTTCCGAAAGGTAGGTTTCACTACGGCTGTTGCTGTTGGTTTTGGCCTTGGTAATGTTGGTAGGAGTTTAGTTGACCTGTCTTTCTCTTGTTTGTTCGCTCTGTCTCGCAGGTATTGCTGAAATTGCTCGCTTTCTGAAAAGTCCCAGGTGTCTTCGTCGTCACCGAATAATGGCATGGGGTTTCTGCAGGCTTCGTTCTCGCACTTTGTACTTTATATATGATGTCGATGGGAACAATCCTATGTTCTCCTTGCTGTTGCAATACTTTGGTCTTCCAAAGTATGGTTCGTTGTGATAGAGAAAAAGAATCTCTCGTTATGTCTGCACAATTTTGTAGATTTTCGTTGATTTGGTGTGAAAAGCTTTGATCTTTCAAAGTTAATCTTGATGAAAAGCAAATTTTTGCTTCAGGGTTCGTTTTGATTGTCGTTGAAGCATTAAAATGCACGCAAAAATAAAAATAAAATTTATTTGCTTTGACAATCCTGCCGACTGCGCCAGTTTTAGTTTTGAATAAAAAACTTTGTTTTTTTATTAAATTAATTTTTATTAATTTTTATTTAATTTAATAAAAATAAAAATTTAATTTTAACTTAAATTGTAAAGTCGATCTTTCGACTTGCAAACTTGAATCTATATTTTTTACTGACTGACTTATAATTCTAACATCGGTATTTAAAGTAAATAATTTGTTCTACGAGGGAGTCTCAAAATAACTTTGTGTGCTCTTTCGGCAGAGTCTTTCATATGGGAAAGAAAGTGACGCAAAATTTGTATAACACTTTCTTTCCTTTGCTATTGGTTCTTAACTAATTTCTTTTCGTCTTTATTTTTGCTATTGCATGATTGGTCGCTACACGAATTTGCCTGCGCTGCTTTGCGCTGCTTTCTTTGGGTCAGTAAGTGAACGATCGTAAATTGTGTCAGCGTGGGTTCGCTTGCACAGTTTTGTTAAAACGTACGGTAAAGTGTACTTGGAATTACACCAAGTATACTTTACCAGGAGATAATTTATTATTTGCGTGTAGGGTTACGGGTTCTATTGTAACTACTATACACTTGAGATCTTAGAGGTTTTTCATGATCTCGGAGTAACTATGGACACCAAACTTCGCTTTAACATTCACATTAATAAAGCTATTAGCCGAGCTAATAGTACTCTAGGATTTATTAAACGATGGTCTAAAGAGTTTAATGATCTTTTTATAACTAAAACCTTATTCACATCGTTAGTAAGGCCCATTCTAGAATACGCTTCAATTGTTTGGTGCCCTCGTTATGGGTGTTATATAGACGATATAGAATCTGTTCAAAAGCAATTTCTTCTATTCTGCTTACGCGATCTATATTGTGGTTCAAACTTTAATTTACCTTCTTATGAATATCGATTGCAGCTTATTAATCTTCCTTCTTTAAAAAATAGGAGAATTATGCTAAATGTTAGCTGGATTATAAAACTTTTACATGGATATGTTAACAGTCCATATTTACTTAGTAAAATTTACTTTAATGTTCCTCTTCGTCCTAGAAGGTCTTTTGAGCTACTTTTTATGCACTTTTGTAGAACTAATTACTTACAAAATGAACCACTAAGAAGCGCTTGCGGAGACTTTAATTTCGTTTCAGATGTTATTTCTTTAAATGAATCCATGTACTCAATTAAACATAAAATTTTAGATTACCTGCAGTACCGCCGCTGAGTCTGATTACGCTTTTTCCAAGGATGCATAATTTTCACTTAGTGATGGATATAAAACAACAATAACTACACTATTATGAATGGACCTGAATCTGTTGACCTCAATTATTCTTATCGAACATGCTTGGTGAATGTTAATTCATTTTTCAGCCGTGCCGCACTGGTTGTACATTTTGGATTTTTTCCTACCACCATGCAAGAACGATTTGTATTGTATATATATTGATATAACCAATGATACCTAGTTGTCTTAGTGCCTACGTTCTCTACCATTTCGTTGTATATAGTGAAATTGGTGTGGTACATATGACCAAGTTTGTCGAAATACCACCTTGCTTAGCCAGGATTTCATTGGCTTTAGCAATGACAGAACGATTTATATTATATATATATGCAAATGCTTATCAGTATGGCGTACAGACCTTGTTTGTCTCGATACCTCCCACCGTTCTATGCCGACACCATGCTATCAGTGGGGGCGAACATAACCATGTTTGCCTTGTACCACAATGTTATTTGCTGTTCAATATTTTTAAATATCTTAAAATTTATTTGTACATATTATAATGTTAATTTTAAAATATTATATTCTATTATTAATGTGTTTTGTATTCTTTTGATAATTCACTAATTCTCATTTTATTTTGCTTTGTACAATTATATTGAAATTTTGTATTTTTAATTTATTATAGTGCTAGAAAGCCTAAGGCTTAGCAAATAAATAAATAAATAAAATAAAATAAATAAATAATTCGCTTCAAGGCAAAATTTTTTAACAAAAGCCTAATATGTGCGCACGCTCCGACAGAAGAAAAAGATGACGAGACCAAAGAAAGTTTTTACGAGCGCCTTGAAGACGCATACGAGCGCTGCCCCCGTCATGACATAAAAATCGTGCTTGGTGACTTCAACGCCAAGGTGGGTAAGGAAAACATATTTGGTCCTACAGTCGGAAAGTTCACCCTCCACGACAACACATCCGATAACGGAATGAGGTTGATTGACTTCGCCGCAGCACGAAACATGGTCGTTAGTAGCACTAGATTCAAGCATCTCAATATTCATAAGGCCACCTGGTTGTCCCCTGATCAAAAAACATGCAACCAAATTGATCACGTTTTGATTGACGGAAGGCACTCTTCCAGTGTACTAGACGTACGCACGATCCGTGGTGCTCGCAATCCTACACAAAGAAAGCTAGACGTCAACAAGCTGCAGTCAAAACGGACGGCCGAAGCCTTCGCTACTCGACTCTCACTCCTGCTTCAAGAAAGCACTCCTCCGATCGACGATATATGCGGACAGTGGACGCACATATCCCACTCTATGCGTACGGTTGCCGAAGAGGTGATAGGCTACCACTTCCCTCGCCGAAACCAGTGGCACGACCAGGAGTGTCGCGACGCCACTGCAGAGAAGGACGCCGCCTACAAAGCCACCCTGCAGTCGGTTGTGACGCGTGCTGTTAAGGAGCGATGCCGAGAGAAGAGGAGGGAAGAGAGACGCATTTGCAGGCGAAAAAAACGAGAGGCGGAAATGCGTGAGTGCGAGAAAATTGAGATGCATGGCGTCAGGAATGCGACTCGAAAATTTTTCGAAAAAATAAGACGCCTGGCCGATGGTTTTAAGACCGGAGCCTCTTCCTGCAAGGACGAAAATGGGAATCTAGTGACAGATATCCAGAGTACACTGATGTTATGGAGGGAACACTTCTCCAGTCTTTTAAATGGCGACGCTGACAACAATCCCGCCAGTGGAGATGATATCCCGGAAACCTCAATTATGGAAGACAGCGTTGAAGTTCCGCTGCCCGACTAAAACGAGCTCTTAACAGCTATAGCTCGGCTTAAAAACAACAAAGCCGCAGGAGCCGATGGCCTACCGGCTGAGTTGTTTAAGACCGGAGGTGAAGCTCTGTTTAAATGCATTCATAGACTACTATGCAGAATATGGTCGGAAGAATGCATTCCAGATCATTGGAACCTCAGTGTGCTCTGCCCAATCCACAAGAAAGGCGATACCACCATTTGTGCCAACTACCGTGGGATTAGCCCTCTTAATATCGCATATAAGGTCCTGTCGAGCGTATTGTGTGAAAGACTAAAGCCCTACGTTAACCAACTGATTGGACCTTATCAATGTGGCCTTAAACCTGGAAAGTCCGCCATTGACTAGATCTTCACGCTCCGAAAAATCTTGGAAAAGACCCTCCAAAAACAAATCCATCACAAACCAGTCCAATAAGGAGTCACCTATACTCCATCCACCTCCACCTCCAGGAATTTGGTATTCCTGCGAAGCTAATACGTCTTTGCAGGATGACACTGAACAACACCAGCAGTGTTGTCGGGAAAATCGGGAAGGACCTCTCCCTTCCGTTCGATACCAAGAGAGGTTTCAGACAAGGTGATTCCTTATCGTGCGACTTCTTTAATATAGTAATGGAAAAGATCATCTAAGCTGCTGACCTAAGACTTAGCGGCACAATTTTCTATAAGAGAGGTATGCTGCTGGCGTATGCAGATGATATCGACATCATTGGCCACAATACGCGCGAAGTCAGTGCAGCATTCTCCAGGCTAGAAAAAGAGTCGAGTCGAATGGGTCTTGCAGTGAACGCAGATAAAACAAAGTATCTTGTGTCAACAAACAAACAGTCCCAGCGTCTTAGAAACCACGTCACTGTTGACAACACCTTCTTTAAGGTAGTGAAGGACTTTGTTTACCTGGGATCCAGCATTAACTCCTCCAACGATATCAGTATTGAGATTAAACGAAGGATAACTCTTGCCAACAGGTGTTACTTTGGGCTCAGTAGGCAATTGAGAAGCAGAGCTCTCTCTCGACGAACAAAACTGACGCTCTTTAAGTCAATAATCATGCCCGTCCTACTATACGCATCACAAACCTGGACGTTGAGCAGCTCTGAGGAAAGGACTTTGGGAGCGTTCGAGAGAAAAATTCGAGAGAAAAATCCTTCGCAAGATCTATGGTCCAATCTGCGTTTATGGCGAGTACCGAATACGATGGAACCACGAGCTGTATGAGCTATATGCCGACATCGATATAGTCAAGCGCATTAAAATAGAGCGGCTTCGCTGGCTAGGTCATGTCGAGAGAATGAACGACGAAGCTCCAGCGAAAAAATTATTGGATTCGGTACCCAGCGGTGGCCAACGCAGACGAGGAAGACCACATCTCCGTTGGCAAGACGAGGCATTGGATAACATGACAACGCTTGGAGTTTCCAACTGGCGCCAGCAAGCGCACGACAAAAGAGGCTGGCGCAAATTCTTAGACGAGGCCAAAACCGACCAACGGTTGTAAGCGCCATCTAAGTAAGTAAGTAAGTTATTCTGCAACTTTTGTTGTTTGCCCATATTGTCCTTACGCAAAAACTTCCATTAAATGTGTGCCGTACGCGACAAACAATAAACTGTTAATTTTAAATACATTAAAAATGAAAAAGTCTGGAGATTCAGTAGTTTTACAATTGTTGGCACTTTGTCTGTTTAGTAGTGATATGAAAAAATTCCACCTTCACTCTTACTCTAGTGATGACTATATATATATTTTTAACCGTGACGTACACGACATTAATTTGCCAATTATAATATAATCGATTTTAAACAAATGTAACTATTCCTTGGAGAAATAAAGGTTGCGATAGTAATAACATGATATGCGTTATGGAATTAAATCAATTACATAACAATTAGACATGTAAATAAAAGGAAAAATTGAAATAAGTTTGAGTAAAGTTCAAGCATTGATCTCTTTGACGATATCATAAATATATAAATATATTTTTATCATTGCAGTGATGAGCCAGAAAAAAGATTATTTACAATAAGGGACTTGTAGGTTCATGTAGGTTCACTGCCCCGTTGTTAAAAATTAAAAATGTTGCTTTTTTTTGCTAAAATATACCGCTTTGGATGGAATGTCCGATTATTACATATTAACTGTTATCTTTTAACTTTTATTTTTTCTGACAAAAATAAAAGTTATTTTGTGCCTTATATTTTTTCGGTAAAAAAAAACCAGTAAATTTTTACTTTTATTTGCAATTTGCATTTTTTCAAAGTTGATATTTTGATATTTTTGACCGAAAAAATACAAGTCACAAAATAACTGCTATTTTTGACGCACTCTGATCCTGTTTAAGCTACTTTTCTTAGCTTCGGGACATTTTTTGGTATGACAAAAACGATTCAGCAGTCTTAAATATTTCACTTTCAACACTTTTTGCTCTTAATTTTATATTGTATTAACTGTTTTCCATGTATCAATCATCTGTCAAGTTTTTGATAACAACCAATGTTATGATATGCCATTTCAAATAAAGCTTTAAGCTCAGTGTAGTGCTCACATAAGCATTCACATATAAACATAACACAAACACTTTGTTAAAATTACTTTGTTAAAATGTTTATTATTTTATCAAGAGTACCTGGGCGACCGAGCTCCGCTCAGAGTCCCACCGTATATTGAAATGTTTTACGGTTTTTAATGTATCGAAAATGCCAACTTTATCTTAAAAACATCATATAAGATCATATTTTTCAATAAACTTTAAATGCATTTTTCTTTTATGATAATTTCGATTTTCAACTAAACGTTTTTTTCAACTAAACGGTTTTTGTTTTTTTATCCCTTTACAAAAACTAAATAATTTCGATAATTTACTTATGCTAAACGAAACTTAACTCTGACTCTACTTATTCATAGTGCCGGCTATTTCAAGCCAAATGCAAGTTATTTTTCAAAAAAATTACCTCATGCTCCTTTTCCACTTATAAGAATAGAAATAATTTTTTTATGTCGCCATTTTTTCTACATTTATCGAGATACATAGCAATTTTTGATTTAAGGAAAAATCTTGAAAATGGAGTCATTTTCAATAAATCATATCTCTGTCATCTGTTTCCCCTGTTTTTGTAAATGAAGTATCGTTAGGAAGCAACTGGAAAGAGATTTTTAATAAAAATTATATATTTTTGGATTTTTTTTGCTAGAGTTGCCTACTTTATTGAAAAAAAGTAAGTTGTTCATATCTCAAAAAGTGCATATTCGGTTTTTTTGACGTAGAATTACGTCTTACAGTTTGTATGGGGTCGTATTTAAAAAATTGATTTATTATTAATTTCTATTATTCATTTTTCGTTATTCTGAATAATGCATTCATTTTTTTATTCAAATAAATGCTATTCATAAAGAATGCTATTCACAAAGAATGCAATTCACAAGGAATCGTTATTCATTTTGCATTCATGCATTCATTTCTTCTTCATTATTCATTTTTTATTCATTCACAAATATTCCAAAATTTAATATAATTTATGCGCAAAATTAAATTTCGATCGTTTTTTAAATTCTTCTTTCTATTGAGTTGCAATGCATCTGGTTAGCAAATTAAAAATATTCTACTTTGGTTAAAAAATTAACACAAAGCGATAGTATGAATACAAAATGAATAATGAACAATAAATGAATAATGAATAAGAAATGAATACTAAATACAAAATGAATAACGAATAAAAAATTAATAATGAATAAAAAATTAATAATGAATAAAAAATGAATGCATGAATCCAAAATTAATAACGTTTCGTTAATTGCATTCTTTATGAATAGCATTCAATTGAACATAAAAATTAATGCATTATTCTGAATAATGAGAAATGAATAATCGAAATGAATAATAAATCAATTTTTTAAAATTGAGTGTGAATTCAAAATTTTATTCATGAATCAATTTTGTATAAATTGAATGCATTCTTGTGTCGTTATTCATTTGTACTTAAAATTTTGAATATGAATGAGAATTTTACAGCTCTGGCGGCTTGCATGTTGTGTCTGCTGCTTTCTTTGTTTTTGTTTTGTTGTTTTTGCTTGTGTTGGTTTTGTACGAACTGATTCGCAGCATTGGTTCTCTACTCCACGTTAAGAGGGTGATCCGATACGATTTAACTCTTATGAAAAAAACTACTTGCATTATATTTCGTTGTATGCTATTACCCAATAGATGGCGCTTTCTATTCGGTTGACATGATGTATGCATCTAAAAGAGCAAGCGTTTGTTATTGCGTCAAGTAGAAAGTAGCAGAACTAAATATGTGAAATGAACAAAAAAAAAAAAAATAAATTGGCCATTTCAGCCCTTGAAAGGACTTTGACCGAGCTTCTTATGATCAATTGTGTTGTGTGTGTTATTAAATGTTTGCACACGATTGACCGAGGACTGGACCTACAACATCATTTTGCCAAAATTGGCCAAACTCTTAGAACCACAGTTTCTACAAATGGAAATAACTTTTTATCAAATCTAATACATAAGTATAATGGCAGTTTCAACTTTGACCTCAGAAATTTTTATTAAAAAATCATAGTTCAGTTTTTTTAAATTGAGTTGGAAAATTTTAACTTTTGTCATTTTGCCAAAATTGGCCAAACTGTTAGAACCACAGTAGTTTCCATTTGTAGAAACTGTGGTTCTAACAGTTTGGCCAATTTTGGCAAAATGACAAAAGTTAAAATTTTCCAACTCAATTTAAAAAAAACTGAACTATGATTTTTTAATAAAAATTTCTGAGGTCAAAGTTGAAACTGCCATTATACTTATGTATTAGATTTGATAAAAAGTTATTTCCATTTTTAGAAACTGTGGTTCTAACAGTTTGGCCAATTTTGGCAAAATGACAAAAGTTAAAATTTTCCAACTCAATTTAAAAAAAACTGAACTAAGATTTTTTAATAAGAATTTGTGAGGTCAAAGTTGAAACTGCCATTATACTTATGTATTAGATTTGATAAAAAGTTATTTCCATTTGTAGAAACTGTGGTTCTAACAGTTTGGCCAATTTTGGCAAAAAGACAAAAGTTAATATTTTCCAACTCAATTTAAAAAAAACTGAACTATGATTTTTTAATAAAAATTTGTGAGGTCAAAGTTGAAACTGCCATTATACTTATGTATTAGATTTGATAAAAAGTTATTTCCATTTGTAGGAACTGTGGTTCTAACAGTTTGGCCAATTTTGGCAAAATGACAAAAGTTAAAATTTTCCAACTCAATTTAAAAAAAACTGAACTATGATTTTTTAATAAAAATTTGTGAGGTCAAAGTTGAAACTGCCATTATACTTATGTATTAGATTTGATAAAAAGTTATTTCCATTTGTAGAAACTGTGGTTCTAACAGTTTGGCCAATTTTGGCAAAAAGACAAAAGTTAAAATTTTCCAACTCAATTTAAAAAAAACTGAACTATGATTTTTTAATAAAAATTTGTGAGGTCAAAGTTGAAACTGCCATTATATTTATGTATTAGATTTGATAAAAAGTTATTTCCTTTTGTAGAAACTGTGGTTCTAACAGTTTGGCCAATTTTGGCAAAATGACAAAAGTTAAAATTTTCCAACTCAATTTAAAAAAAACTGAACTATGATTTTTAATAAAAATTTCTGAGGTCAAAGTTGAAACTGCCATTATACTTATGTATTAGATTTGTTAAAAAGTTATTTCCATTTGCAGAAACTGTGGTTCTAACAGTTTGGCCAATTTTGGCAAAATGACAAAAGTTAAAATTTTCCAACTCAATTTAAAAAAATCTGAACTATGATTTTTTAATAAAAATTTCTGAGGTCAAAGTTAAAACTGCCATAACACTGATGTTTTAGATTTGATAAAAAGTTATTTCCATTTAAAGAAACTGTGGTTCTAACAGTTTGGCCAATTTTTGCAAAATAACAAAAGTTTAAATTTTCCAACGCATTGTTAAAAGCTGAACGAATGTTTTTTAAATACTTGAGCGCATAGATAAAACTCTTTTACACTTTTCTATATTATAACTCTTTAAAAACTCGGAGATAAAGCTATTTCCATTTATATAAATTGTGTTACTAACAGATTTGGTAATTTTTTGAAACAATGCAAAAACTATTGCAAAGTATATGTGAATGATTTTTTTATCAATTTTTCAAGCTCTACTTTGTCGAATTAATAATACATCATCACACAAAACTTTTATTCGAAGTTCTTAATCAATAGTTTCGTTGAATTAGTTTTTATAAATCACATAGTTTTTGATTTCCTTATATTTTTCGTTGTATACAAGGAAAATACAATAGAAAATAATAAAGAGCTTTTCTAAAAGCTTTTTATCTTTAGAAATCTGTTAGTAAAAGAGATTTTTATAATTATTTTTTTGCAATGAACCAACATAAAACGGTTTTTTTTAAAATTATCTTTTTGCAATTGACAGGCAGCTAGCTCAAGCTATTTTAACTTATTTTTAGAGAAGGTAATAATGCAGGTAATAATAATTGATATCATTTATCAGCTTTTGTTAAAAATGCCTTTAACGCAACAAACAATTTAGAAATTTATTATTAGTGTTTTATGCGTATATGCTTTGTTAAAATATACTTCGTTTATATCTTCAAAATTTTAAACAAAAACTTAAGTAACAATCGTCAATCGCATTAAAACTATGCTTGATATTTTAGAGACATTTTTAAAAATATTTTCTTATTAATTCGTAGAATATAAATAAAAAGCTCTAGATGGCCTTTGTAAAGAATACAATTTCAAATTCTTTTTGTAAACTATTTTCAATTTTAATCTATTTCAATCCGCAAAAATATAAACATTAATAAGCATTTTATATCGACAGACCTCCAAACTGAGTTGAATAAATTAATAAGAATTTTCTATGTTCATTTATCCTTACCAAGTTAGCCACAGCAGCATCAAAAGATCATAGATGGCGCTGTAAAAGGGAACAAATACTTAGTCATTACTCAAACCACAATCTAATCTTGTGCTAGAAAGCTTTTTGAATTCGCTTTAGAATTAAAAAGCTCACTTAAATTAACAGAGATTACAGAGATTACAGAGATCGAACATATAATATTCGCCGCATGCTGCGAAAAAGATGCTAACTTCACTCCGGTGTGCTTTCTGTTATTTCATTAGTTACCAAAACTTTAGTCTTATCTACCGATGTACGATTTTCTGGTATTTTGTTCCCCATTTTCCTTGGTGTACAGATGTTTACAATCTTTTTTGACGTGAAATCATCTGTGACTACCCTACTTGGCCCAGTTTTCCTTAATTTTTTGGGTTCCCAGCTCATTGGCCTTGGCTGGGCCCTCAATAGTTTCCCTGTTTCGAATCGTATTCTCTCTTTGCATCACAATCCTGCATTTTGTGTCCTAATCTTGCACACCATTTACATTTAACCTCATATTTGTTTGATTCTTGCATCATGTTACCATTGCTCTTTTGATTTATGTTATAATTATTCTGACTTCTGTCATAACTGTTTTGATTTCCCTTTATTTCATTATTATTCATATTTCTGCTAGCCGAACAGTTTAAATTATATTCGTGACCATAATGTCTACACTTCTGACAATAAACTTGATTTTTTACTTCGTAGCACTCATCTCTTGTGTGCCCTATTCTACTACAAAATGAACATGTTAAGTTAACATTTCTAGACCTTATATTCTCATAATTTCTTGTTATTTGAATTCCTGGCAGGTTCTCTGATGATGAGTAAGGCCTATGACCTGCTTCAACCTCATGATCAGCCAACCTACATGCCACATAATTTTTACTGAAATTTATACCAAATGCCCTTAGATTTGGTCTCGTATTTTTCCCTCTTTCGATAAGCCCAAATGCACTTATCGCTTCTTCCACTACACTCTCAAATGTTCCTGTTTTAACGTTTAGCATATGTATTCTAAGAGTTGAATCCTGCAGACCAACCCTGAAAGTTGTAATCACAGTTTTATTTAATTCACTTAAAAGTGCGGACACACCATCTTTGTATTCGTTATTAATTATATCTTCTGCTGTTGTTTTTAGAGCAATTAACCGTCTTGCATATTTTCGTATTTCTTCACCAGGTTGTTGTAATGTCTTCTGTATTTCCTGCCATACTACATCTAATTCTTTTCTTTCCAAATACGTTTTCTTTATAAGTATAAATAATTCATTAAGATTATTAAATTGTCTTGGTCTTACTAATTTGAAAGCATCTCCATAAAGTCTTAGTTTCACACATTGAATAAATTTTTCTAAATTCGATTTTCCTACCACTTGGAAAGCTAATTCTGTTCCAAGTATAAACTTATACACTTCGTCATGTAGCTCAACGGAGTCTGCTCATGAAAATAGAGGCACAAGCTCCGATACTATTTTCGCTATATCGCATATGTTCATTCTGAATTTTTTTTTTTTTTATTATGATTTCATTATCTTTTCGTTGCCTTTAAAATTTTCTGTGTTCTACAACAATTCTCACCCTATACTATATTTTCTCTGGGAATTTAATTCTATAATCTAATCTACAAATTTTTTATTTTACTGGTTTTACACCTTTTTAATTTTATTCTGGAGGGTCCGGTCACCTACAAGGAATTGGCTACGGAATCGCAGAATCTTTGGGAAGTTATTATTATTTATTTATTTGAACACGGGTAACCGAGTTCGAATCACTATCCTTTTTTAAAAGGGACTACCCTTTTTTAAAAAGGACTACCGGCTGCGCCATAATGTTGTGTGGCGTTCTCTGTCGAACCCACACAACTCTGTTGTGTAACGCTAAATATTTACTGTTACATCGTTACATTTATACTCACCAAATAATCCTTTCCTTTATCGGTGTAACCTGAAAGTTTAAAATTAAACTGCACTTCTTTATTGGTTAATTAACACTCTTCTTATCTTTATTAATTCCACTCTTATTTATAACACAGTTTTCATCTTAAAATCTACTTGGTCTTAACTTCCGCAATCAATCTTGATGACAGTTGCATAAAAGTTACATATATACAATTAACCTAGACATTTTTGCTAAGCAACATACAAATATACATACTTCTTATTTTAAATATACAAACTTACTATTAATTTATTTACAAATATACATTCTTCGTTTGGTCACCTCGATATTTGACACCGTTGGCTTCACGAATTGGCTTATTTTCGCGTGTTATATTTCGACATACATATTTTCAACAACAGTGCGGTTTATTAACCTAGAAACATACATACTACATTGCAATTCAACCCACAAGAGTTCATTTACTTCCGCGATCATTTTCGAGCTATGTTAACAGAAGCGCAGCTCAAGTAGCTGGCCCGTGCTTAATTGCTATTTTAAGCTGACCGTTGCACTTTTTAATTGTTGGGTGCTTGACCGTCAACTTAAACTGGCAAGCATTACAAAAACGCTGATCGCTTCATTATTATTGAGGTAGGTCAGTATTTGTAGTTTATAATATAAAAACAACTCAACTTCGCTTGTGACGAATGAGTCACAACACAGTTGAGAAGTGCTGCACCGATTTGGATATATTTTTTTTTTTAAATTTCTGTCGTAGTCCAGCTTAGGTTTTTACGGAAATAAAAATTGATTACGGCCACTTTTACGCCCACTTTTCGATTTATCTTAAATCGGAAAACGGCTTCACCGATTTGGTTAATTCTTTTTTTAAATGTTCGTAGTAATCCAATTTCAGTTTTTACTGAAAGAATAATTGACCACGCCCACTTCTGCGCCCACTGTTTTGATTAATAAATTTAAAATTGCAGAACGCCTTGGCTGGTTTGGATTATTTTTTTAAATGTTTGGAATAGTCTACAAAAGTTTTTTACATTAAGAAAAATTGTCCACTTCCACTTGGAATCAACCGTCAAAGAAATTTCAACGACGAAAACAAGAAAATCCAGTTCCAAGTTACCCCACTTTATTTTCCACCGACTCATTAGGTCGCATTAACTCAGTCCATCCAAGAAACGATGAGTACTTCTATTTACGTTTGCTGTTAGTTAACGTTCGTGGCCCAACATCATTCCAAGATTGGCGAACTATAAATGGTGAACTGTGTGACACGTATAGAGTAGCGTGTCAACGTTTGCGATTGTTAGAAAATGACACTCATTGGATATTTACCATAGAAGATGCTGGGCTTTCGTCAAATCCTCATCAAATACGAACACTGTTTTCGATAATTATCTCGACATTCTTCCCATCAAACCAAATGATTTGTGGAGCAAATACAAAGATGTCATGTGTGATGATATTTTGCATGAGATGCGTATTAGAACATCAAATCCAAATTTACAACTGAGCGAGGAAATTACCAACGAGGCTTTGATATTAATTGACGACACGTGCTTGATGATGTAGAACAAGGCATCATGTGACTTATGAATGACAGCTCCCAATCGTCCGATGCACAACGCATTCAATCAAGAGTTCCAACGTGAAAAGCAATGTGATTGCGATGCCATGAAAGAATTAGTTCGAACGAGCGTTCCACTGTTGAATCGACAACAAAAATATGCGTATAACACTCTTATGAAAGTTGTGAACTGGAGGGATTTTTTTTTTGAACGCTCCCGGTGGAACTGGAAAAACGTTTTTGCTCGCGTTGATTTTGGCAACGATACGCTCGCAGAATGATATTGCACTTGCACTTGCTTCATCAGGAATTGCAGCTACGTTGTTGGAAGGCGGGCGACCTGCTCATTCAGCACTTAAGTCTCCATTGAATATGCAAATCAATAAAAATCCAACATGAAACATTTCCAAGAACAGTGCGATGGCCAAAGTCTTACAACAAAGCAAACTGATCGTTTGGGATGAGTGTACGATGGCGCTGATAATATCACAAAAAATAGCTGTCGAATTGATGACGTACAAATCGGTTGATTCTGTTACTTCCCAAGATGATGTGGTCAACAACCCAACGGAGTTTTTAAACTCGCTGGAATTACCCGGATTACCGCCTCACAATCTCCAACTGAAAGTCGGGGCGGTAATCATAATGTTACGAAACATAAACCAACCACGTCTTTGAAATGGCACCCGGCTTGCGGTAAAAAACCTGATGAATAACGTCATCGAAGCAACAATACTTAAAGGAAAGTACAAAGGTACTTTCCGACCGACATGCCATTCGATTTTAAACGCTTGCAGTTTCCGATAAGTCTTGCATTTGCAATGACAGTTAAAAAGTCTCAAGTGTAGTCATTGCGTGTTTGAGGCATTAACCTTGAAAATCCATGCTTCTCGCATGGTCAATTGCCACCATAATCACCATCAGCATTATTTATTTTCTCTCCAGATAACAAAACAAAAAATGTCGTGTATCAAAGAGCATTGCAATGAACGAAATTATGTTATCACAGCTAAGCAATCGAAAAAATATTTATTTTTTTTAATTGGTTACCTGACCAGAGATCTTTCAATCAAATTGTAAATAAAACACCATAAGATTCATTGTACTTATTTTCAAATCATATGTAAATCAAACATACCCCTTTTTAACTATTTTTACACATTTGCAACAGCTTTTCACAAATTCACAAAACAAACACAATTTTTTTTAATTAGGACAGGACAACGTCTGTCAGGTCAGCTATCAAAAATAAAAAAATACTTTATTTCAGCTGCGGTTAACGGTATTTGAACAATATTTGATATGTCAGTTCAGTGCACTTACCATTCTTCTTCTGAATATCAATCCGACACGACTTTTCAACGGAACCACACTTTCAGTGAAAATAAAAATAGAAGGCAAAACAACGTTTGCCGAGTCAGCTACACTCTCCCAAAATTATTGTTAAAATTCAACAATTACAATTGTTAATAAATTTAACAATTCCTATGATTAAAGTTTCCCTTGATTTTGAGTTTTAATTTTTTATTTTCAAAGATTGACAATTTTTATTGTTGTATTGTTAAATTTATTGATTTTTGTTTTAATTGTTGAATTCAACAATTCAATTGTTTGTTGAAAAAAATTGAAAATTCAATTCAAACAAAAAAAAAAACAAAAAGCTTTAAATTTTTTTGTTGTTTTATTTTAAAATTTCAATTAATATATGAATGCAGAAAATAATTCAGATATAAATTTTGTATGGTGCTTGCACAAAGTATTGACGATATAAAGGTAAATATTGTAATTATATATTATTTCATTAAGCTGAAATATTTTATCGTGTCCATTCATATTTCATGTTCGGTGATTTGCTGTTTAACCATGACTTTGAATACAAATGATTTTTGTGGATTCTATAGACGTCGTCCTGGCCTTTTGCATAACTTAAAAACTTTTCCATGCAAATATATTGGTTTCCAAGCAGAGTCGACAGAAAACTTGAATATAACAAAGCTATAGGCTTGTAAATTGTAATTGTTACAAGCTTGTTAAATATTGTTTAAGTTTAATAAAGTTTGTATTTTAAATGCAGGAGTTGTACCGATGTTAAATTTTTCGAGAATTTATTTTTAAATAGATAATTTTTTCAATTTTTTGACGTTTAAATTTTGACATTTAAATTTTGACATTTAATTTTTGACGTTTAAATTTTGACATTTTAACTTTCATAAATGACAAGACAACCATCAAAATTTAATTTCGAAAATTATACAATTTTGATTGTTATTTCTAACAAGAAATCAACAATTGCTATTGTCAATGCTATTTTAACCAAGATTATTGTTATTTTGTTGTTAGAACTAAGAATTTTTTTTGAGAGTGTAGTTTTTAATATAGCAGATATTTAATATAGCAGTTTCTTTCGTTTCTTCTACACCCGGATGAGCAAGAGCTTTTAAAAACTACAAAGACGGAAGGCAAATTAAAATTTAAAAATAAATGTTGTGTAAGCAATTAATAAGTTAATTAACTTTAATAGTATGTTGTACAAAATTAATTTTGCATGATTTTATTTTTTGTGATATTAAATGTTGATCTTTATTTATTTCTTTATTTACTTTTTGTTTGAAAGCATTACAATAGTTTCTTTATATTAAAAAAAAATAAAAATTAAATAATACCAATGTTTGAGTCCTTATTTTATTTTCTGTTAACATTATGATTTTTTAATGTATGTAAATAAAAATCAAATATCGTTCGTTGGTAATTGCATCAGTTGAAAAGGGCTGCACCGATTTGGATATTTTTTTTTTTAAATGTTTGTCGTAGTCCAGCTTAGGTTTTTACTGAAATATAAATTGACCACGCCCACTTTTACGCCCACTGTTTTGATTTATATATTTAAAATTGCAGATCGCCTTGGCTGGTTTGGCTTAGTTTTTTTAAATGTTTGTAATAGTCTACAAAAGTTTTTTACATAAAGAAAAATTGTCCACTTCCAAGGTATAACACTTGGAATCAACCGTCAAAGAAATTTCAACGACGAAAAGACTTTGACCGAGCTTCTTATGATCAATTGTGTTGTGTGTGTTATTAAATGTTTGCACACAATTGATCGAGAACTGGACCTACTTGTTTTATGCCGACTCCGAACGGCTAAAGTTCATGTTCTCAAGAAGCTTTACATGGCATTATTTACTCTCTGAAGTTTACCATTGTCTGCAGAGAGGTGGTGACCGATCAGAAAAATTTTTTTTTTGAAAAAAAGAACTATAAATGGTGAACTGTGTGACACATATAGAGTAGCGTGTCAACGTTTGCGATTGTTAGAAAATGACACTCATTGGATATACACCATAGAAGATGCTGGGCTTTCGTCAAATCCTCATCAAATACGAACACTGTTTTCGATAATTATCTCGACATTCTTCCCATCAAACCAAATGATTTGTGGAGCAAATACAAAGATGTCATGTGTGATGATATTTTGCATGAGATGCGTATTAGAACATCAAATCCAAATTTACAACTGAGCGAGGAAATTAACAACGAGGCTTTGATATTAATTGAGGACACGTGCTTGATGATGTGAAATTTAGTGAAATTTATTTATTTATTTGCTTAAATATAATTGCACACATGAGACTAAATGTCTCTTAAAGAGCATCAACATTAAACATATTATACAAAAATGATTTTAGATTCTAACAGAACAAGCTTAAAGTGCTAATAATATTTCTTAATGCTTATAATTTTTCTCCCCATTGTTAAACAAAGAAAAAAGATTTTAATTACTAAACTTAATGTCGAACAAGGCATCATGTGACTTAGGAATGACAGCTCCCAATCGTCCGATGCACAACGCATTCAATCAAGAGTTCCGACGTGAAAAGCAATATGATTGCAATGCCTTGAAAGAATTAGTTCGAACGAGCGTTCCACTGTTGAATCGACAACAAAAATATGCGTATAACACTCTTATGAAAGTTGTGAACTGGAGGGATTTTTTTTTTGAACGCTCCCGGTGGAACTGGAAAAACGTTTTTGCTCGCGTTGATTTTGGCAACGATACGCTCGCAGAATGATATTGCACTTGCACTTGCTTCATCAGGAATTGCAGCTACGTTGTTGGAAGGCGGGCGACCTGCTCATTCAGCACTCAAGTCTCCATTGAATATGCAAATCAATAAAAATCCAACATGCAACATTTCCAAGAACAGTGCGATGGCCAAAGTCTTGCAACAAAGCAAACTGATCGTTTGGGATGAGTGTACGATGGCGCTGATAATATCACAAAAAATAGCTGTCGAATTGATGACGTACAAATCGGTTGATTCTGTTACTTCCCAAGATGATGTGGTCAACAACCCAACGGAGTTTTTAAACTCGCTGGAATTACCCGGATTACCGCCTCACAATCTCCAACTGAAAGTCGGGGCGGTAATCATAATGTTACGAAACATAAACCAACCACGTCTTTGAAATGGCACCCGGCTTGCGGTAAAAAACCTGATGAATAACGTCATCGAAGCAACAATACTTAAAGGAAAGTACAAAGGTACTTTCCGACCGACATGCCATTCGATTTTAAACGCTTGCAGTTTCCGATAAGTCTTGCATTTGCAATGACAGTTAAAAAGTCTCAAGTGTAGTCATTGCGTGTTTGAGGCATTAACCTTGAAAATCCATGCTTCTCGCATGGTCAATTGCCACCATAATCACCATCAGCATTATTTATTTTCTCTCCAGATAACAAAACAAAAAATGTCGTGTATCAAAGAGCATTGCAATGAACGAAATTATGTTATCACAGCTAAGCAATCGAAAAAATATTTATTTTTTTTAATTGGTTACCTGACCAGAGATCTTTCAATCAAATTGTAAATAAAACACCATAAGATTCATTGTACTTATTTTCAAATCATATGTAAATCAAACATACCCCTTTTTAACTATTTTTACACATTTGCAACAGCTTTTCACAAATTCACAAAACAAACACAATTTTTTTTAATTAGGACAGGACAACGTCTGTCAGGTCAGCTATCAAAAATAAAAAAATACTTTATTTCAGCTGCGGTTAACGGTATTTGAACAATATTTGATATGTCAGTTCAGTGCACTTACCATTCTTCTTCTGAATATCAATCCGACACGACTTTTCAACGGAACCACACTTTCAGTGAAAATAAAAATAGAAGGCAAAACAACGTTTGCCGAGTCAGCACACTCTCCCAAAATTATTGTTAAAATTCAACAATTACAATTGTTAATAAATTTAACAATTCCTATGATTAAAGTTTCCCTTGATTTTGAGTTTTAATTTTTTATTTTCAAAGATTGACAATTTTTATTGTTGTATTGTTAAATTTATTGATTTTTGTTTTAATTGTTGAATTCAACAATTCAATTGTTTGTTGAAAAAAATTGAAAATTCAATTCAAACAAAAAAAAAAAACAAAAAGCTTTAAATTTTTTTTTTTGTTTTATTTTAAAACTTCAATTAATATATGAATGCAGAAAATAATTCAGATATAAATTTTGTATGGTGCTTGCACAAAGTATTGACGATATAAAGGTAAATATTGTAATTATATATTATTTCATTAAGCTGAAATATTTTATCGTGTCCATTCATATTTCATGTTCGGTGATTTGCTGTTTAACCATGACTTTGAATACAAATGATTTTTTGTGGATTCTATAGACGTCGTCCTGGCCTTTTGCATAACTTAAAAACTTTTCCATGCAAATATATTGGCTTCCAAGCAGAGTCGACAGAAAACTTGAATATAACAAAGCTATAGGCTTGTAAATTGTAATTGTTACAAGCTTGTTAAATATTGTTTAAGTTTAATAAAATTTGTGTTTCAAATGCAGGAGTTGTACCGATGTTAAATTTTTCGAGAATTTATTTTTAAATAGATAATTTTTTTCAATTTTTTGACGTTTAAATTTTGACATTTAAATTTTGACATTTAATTTTTGACGTTTAAATTTTGACATTTTAACTTTCATAAATGACAAGACAACCATCAAAATTTAATTTCGAAAATTATACAATTTTGATTGTTATTTCTAACAAGAAATCAACAATTGCTATTGTCAATGCTATTTTAACCAAGATTATTGTTATTTTGTTGTTAGAACTAAGAATTTTTTTTTGAGAGTATAGTTTTTAATATAGCAGATATTTAATATAGCAGTTTCTTTCGTTTCTTCTACACCCGGATGAGCAAGAGCTTTTAAAAACTACAAAGACGGAAGGCAAATTAAAATTTAAAAATAAATGTTGTGTAAGCAATTAATAAGTTAATTAACTTTAATAGTATGTTGTACAAAATTAATTTTGCATGATTTTACTTTTTGTGATATTAAATGTTGATCTTTATTTATTTCTTTATTTACTTTTTGTTTGAAAGCATTACAATAGTTTCTTTATAGTAAAAAAAAATAAAAATTAAATAATACCAATATTTGAGTCCTTATTTTATTTTTTGTTAACATTATGATTTTTTAATATATGTAAATAAAAATCAAATATCGTTCGTTGGTAATTGCATCAGTTGAGAAGGGCTGCACCGATTTGGATATTTTTTTTTTAAATGTTTGTCGTAGTCCAGCTTAGGTTTTTACTGAAATATAAATTGACCACGCCCACTTTTACGCCCACTGTTTTGATTTATATATTTAAAATTGCAGATCGCCTTGGCTGGTTTGGCTTAGTTTTTTTAAATGTTTGTAATAGTCTACAAAAGTTTTTTACATAAAGAAAAATTGTCCACTTCCAAGGTATAACACTTGGAATCAACCGTCAAAGAAATTTCAACGACGAAAAGACTTTGACCGAGCTTCTTATGATCAATTGTGTTGTGTGTGTTATTAAATGTTTGCACACAATTGACCGAGAACTGGACCTACTTGTTTTATGCCGACTCCGAACGGCTAAAGTTCATGTTCTCAAGAAGCTTTACATGGCATTATTTACTCTCTGAAGTTTACCATTGTCTGCAGAGAGGTGGTGACCGATCAGAAAAATTTTTTTTTTGAAAAAAAGAACTATAAATGGTGAACTGTGTGACACATATAGAGTAGCGTGTCAACGTTTGCGATTGTTAGAAAATGACACTCATTGGATATACACCATAGAAGATGCTGGGCTTTCGTCAAATCCTCATCAAATACGAACACTGTTTTCGATAATTATCTCGACATTCTTCCCATCAAACCAAATGATTTGTGGAGCAAATACAAAGATGTCATGTGTGATGATATTTTGCATGAGATGCGTATTAGAACATCAAATCCAAATTTACAACTGAGCGAGGAAATTAACAACGAGGCTTTGATATTAATTGAGGACACGTGCTTGATGATGTGAAATTTAGTGAAATTTATTTATTTATTTGCTTAAATATAATTGCACACATGAGACTAAATGTCTCTTAAAGAGCATCAACATTAAACATATTATACAAAAATGATTTTAGATTCTAACAGAACAAGCTTAAAGTGCTAATAATATTTCTTAATGCTTATAATTTTTCCCCCCATTGTTAAACAAAGAAAAAAGATTTTAATTACTAAACTTAATGTCGAACAAGGCATCATGTGACTTAGGAATGACAGCTTCCAATCGTCCGATGCACAACGCATTCAATCAAGAGTTCCGACGTGAAAAGCAATATGATTGCAATGCCTTGAAAGAATTAGTTCGAACGAGCGTTCCACTGTTGAATCGACAACAAAAATATGCGTATAACACTCTTATGAAAGTTGTGAACTGGAGGGATTTTTTTTTTGAACGCTCCCGGTGGAACTGGAAAAACGTTTTTGCTCGCGTTGATTTTGGCAACGATACGCTCGTAGAATGATATTGCACTTGCACTTGCTTCATCAGGAATTGCAGCTACGTTGTTGGAAGGCGGGCGACCTGCTCATTCAGCACTCAAGTCTCCATTGAATATGCAAATCAATAAAAATCCAACATGCAACATTTCCAAGAACAGTGCGATGGCCAAAGTCTTGCAACAAAGCAAACTGATCGTTTGGGTTGAGTGTACGATGGCGCTGATAATATCACAAAAAATAGCTGTCGAATTGATGACGTACAAATCGGTTGATTCTGTTACTTCCCAAGATGATGTGGTCAACAACCCAACGGAGTTTTTAAACTCGCTGGAATTACCCGGATTACCGCCTCACAATCTCCAACTGAAAGTCGGGGCGGTAATCATAATGTTACGAAACATAAACCAACCACGTCTTTGAAATGGCACCCGGCTTGCGGTAAAAAACCTGATGAATAACGTCATCGAAGCAACAATACTTAAAGGAAAGTACAAAGGTACTTTCCGACCGACATGCCATTCGATTTTAAACGCTTGCAGTTTCCGATAAGTCTTGCATTTGCAATGACAGTTAAAAAGTCTCAAGTGTAGTCATTGCGTGTTTGAGGCATTAACCTTGAAAATCCATGCTTCTCGCATGGTCAATTGCCACCATAATCACCATCAGCATTATTTATTTTCTCTCCAGATAACAAAACAAAAAATGTCGTGTATCAAAGAGCATTGCAATGAACGAAATTATGTTATCACAGCTAAGCAATCGAAAAAATATTTATTTTTTTTAATTGGTTACCTGACCAGAGATCTTTCAATCAAATTGTAAATAAAACACCATAAGATTCATTGTACTTATTTTCAAATCATATGTAAATCAAACATACCCCTTTTTAACTATTTTTACACATTTGCAACAGCTTTTCACAAATTCACAAAACAAACACAATTTTTTTTAATTAGGACAGGACAACGTCTGTCAGGTCAGCTATCAAAAATAAAAAAATACTTTATTTCAGCTGCGGTTAACGGTATTTGAACAATATTTGATATGTCAGTTCAGTGCACTTACCATTCTTCTTCTGAATATCAATCCGACACGACTTTTCAACGGAACCACACTTTCAGTGAAAATAAAAATAGAAGGCAAAACAACGTTTGCCGAGTCAGCACACTCTCCCAAAATTATTGTTAAAATTCAACAATTACAATTGTTAATAAATTTAACAATTCCTATGATTAAAGTTTCCCTTGATTTTGAGTTTTAATTTTTTATTTTCAAAGATTGACAATTTTTATTGTTGTATTGTTAAATTTATTGATTTTTGTTTTAATTGTTGAATTCAACAATTCAATTGTTTGTTGAAAAAAATTGAAAATTCAATTCAAACAAAAAAAAAACAAAAAGCTTTAAATTTTTTTTTTTTGTTTTATTTTAAAACTTCAATTAATATATGAATGCAGAAAATAATTCAGATATAAATTTTGTATGGTGCTTGCACAAAGTATTGACGATATAAAGGTAAATATTGTAATTATATATTATTTCATTAAGCTGAAATATTTTATCGTGTCCATTCATATTTCATGTTCGGTGATTTGCTGTTTAACCATGACTTTGAATACAAATGATTTTTTGTGGATTCTATAGACGTCGTCCTGGCCTTTTGCATAACTTAAAAACTTTTCCATGCAAATATATTGGCTTCCAAGCAGAGTCGACAGAAAACTTGAATATAACAAAGCTATAGGCTTGTAAATTGTAATTGTTACAAGCTTGTTAAATATTGTTTAAGTTTAATAAAATTTGTGTTTCAAATGCAGGAGTTGTACCGATGTTAAATTTTTCGAGAATTTATTTTTAAATAGATAATTTTTTCAATTTTTTGACGTTTAAATTTTGACATTTAAATTTTGACATTTAATTTTTGACGTTTAAATTTTGACATTTTAACTTTCATAAATGACAAGACAACCATCAAAATTTAATTTCGAAAATTATACAATTTTGATTGTTATTTCTAACAAGAAATCAACAATTGCTATTGTCAATGCTATTTTAACCAAGATTATTGTTATTTTGTTGTTAGAACTAAGAATTTTTTTTTGAGAGTATAGTTTTTAATATAGCAGATATTTAATATAGCAGTTTCTTTCGTTTCTTCTACACCCGGATGAGCAAGAGCTTTTAAAAACTACAAAGACGGAAGGCAAATTAAAATTTAAAAATAAATGTTGTGTAAGCAATTAATAAGTTAATTAACTTTAATAGTATGTTGTACAAAATTAATTTTGCATCATTTTACTTTTTGTGATATTAAATGTTGATCTTTATTTATTTCTTTATTTACTTTTTGTTTGAAAGCATTACAATAGTTTCTTTATAGTAAAAAAAAATAAAAATTAAATAATACCAATGTTTGAGTCCTTATTTTATTTTTTGTTAACATTATGATTTTTTAATGTATGTAAATAAAAATCAAATATCGTTCGTTGGTAATTGCATCAGTTGAGAAGGGCTGCACCGATTTGGATATTTTTTTTTTAAATGTTTGTCGTAGTCCAGCTTAGGTTTTTACTGAAATATAAATTGACCACGCCCACTTTTACGCCCACTGTTTTGATTTATATATTTAAAATTGCAGATCGCCTTGGCTGGTTTGGCTTAGTTTTTTTAAATGTTTGTAATAGTCTACAAAAGTTTTTTACATAAAGAAAAATTGTCCACTTCCAAGGTATAACACTTGGAATCAACCGTCAAAGAAATTTCAACGACGAAAAGACTTTGACCGAGCTTCTTATGATCAATTGTGTTGTGTGTGTTATTAAATGTTTGCACACAATTGATCGAGAACTGGACCTACTTGTTTTATGCCGACTCCGAACGGCTAAAGTTCATGTTCTCAAGAAGCTTTACATGGCATTATTTACTCTCTGAAGAAAGAACTATAAATGGTGAACTGTGTGACACATATAGAGTAGCGTGTCAACGTTTGCGATTGTTAGAAAATGACACTCATTGGATATACACCATAGAAGATGCTGGGCTTTCGTCACATCCTCATCAAATACGAACACTGTTTTCGATAATTATCTCGACATTCTTCCCATCAAACCAAATGATTTGTGGAGCAAATACAAAGATGTCATGTGTGATGATATTTTGCATGAGATGCGTTTTAGAACATCAAATCCAAATTTGCAACTGAGCGAGGAAATTAACAACGAGGCTTTGATATTAATTGAGGACACGTGCTTGATGATGTAAAATTTAGTGAAATTTATTTATTTATTTGCTTAAATATAATTGCACACATGAGACTAAATGTCTCTTAAAGAGCATCAACATTAAACATATTATACAAAAATGATTTTAGATTCTAACAGAACAAGCTTAAAGTGCTAATAATATTTCTTAATGCTTATAATTTTTTCCCCCATTGTTAAACAAAGAAAAAAGATTTTAATTACTAAACTTAATGTCGAACAAGGCATCATGTGACTTAGGAATGACAGCTCCCAATCGTCCGATGCACAACGCATTCAATCAAGAGTTCCGACGTGAAAAGCAATATGATTGCAATGCCTTGAAAGAATTAGTTCGAACGAGCGTTCCACTGTTGAATCGACAACAAAAATATGCGTATAACACTCTTATGAAAGTTGTGAACGATGGAACTGGAGGGATTTTTTTTTTTGAACGCTCCCGGTGGAACTGGAAAAACGTTTTTGCTCGCGTTGATTTTGGCAACGATACGCTCGCAGAATGATATTGCACTTGCACTTGCTTCATCAGGAATTGCAGCTACGTTGTTGGAAGGCGGGCGACCTGCTCATTCAGCACTCAAGTCTCCATTGAATATGCAAATCAATAAAAATCCAACATGCAACATTTCCAAGAACAGTGCGATGGCCAAAGTCTTGCAACAAAGCAAACTGATCGTTTGGGATGAGTGTACGATGGCGCTGATAATATCACAAAAAATAGCTGTCGAATTGATGACGTTCAAATCGGTTGATTCTGTTACTTCCCAAGATGATGTGGTCAACAACCCAACGGAGTTTTTAAACTCGCTGGAATTACCCGGATTACCGCCTCACAATCTCCAACTGAAAGTCGGGGCGGTAATCATAATGTTACGAAACATAAACCAACCACGTCTTTGAAATGGCACCCGGCTTGCGGTAAAAAACCTGATGAATAACGTCATCGAAGCAACAATACTTAAAGGAAAGTACAAAGGTACTTTCCGACCGACATGCCATTCGATTTTAAACGCTTGCAGTTTCCGATAAGTCTTGCATTTGCAATGACAGTTAAAAAGTCTCAAGTGTAGTCATTGCGTGTTTGAGGCATTAACCTTGAAAATCCATGCTTCTCGCATGGTCAATTGCCACCATAATCACCATCAGCATTATTTATTTTCTCTCCAGATAACAAAACAAAAAATGTCGTGTATCATAGAGCATTGCAATGAACGAAATTATGTTATCACAGCTAAGCAATCGAAAAAATATTTCTTTTTTTTAATTGGTTACCTGACCAGAGATCTTTCAATCAAATTGTAAATAAAACACCATAAGATTCATTGTACTTATTTTCAAATCATATGTAAATCAAACATACCCCTTTTTAACTATTTTTACACATTTGCAACAGCTTTTCACAAATTCACAAAACAAACACAATTTTTTTTAATTAGGACAGGACAACGTCTGTCAGGTCAGCTATCAAAAGTAAAAAAATACTTTATTTCAGCTGCGGTTAACGGTATTTGAACAATATTTGATATGTCAGTTCAGTGCACTTACCATTCTTCTTCTGAATATCAATCCGACACGACTTTACAACGGAACCACACTTTCAGTGAAAATAAAAATAGAAGGCAAAACAACGTTTGCCGAGTCAGCTACACTCTCCCAAAATTATTGTTAAAATTCAACAATTACAATTGTTAATAAATTTAACAATTCCTATGATTAAAGTTTCCCTTGATTTTGAGTTTTAATTTTTTATTTTCAAAGATTGACAATTTTTATTGTTGTATTGTTAAATTTATTGATTTTTGTTTTAATTGTTGAATTCAACAATTCAATTGTTTGTTGAAAAAAATTGAAAATTCAATTCAAACAAAAAAAAAACAAAAAGCTTTAAATTTTTTTGTTGTTTTATTTTAAAACTTCAATTAATATATGAATGCAGAAAATAATTCAGATATAAATTTTGTATGGTGCTTGCACAAAGTATTGACGATATAAAGGTAAATATTGTAATTATATATTATTTCATTAAGCTGAAATATTTTATCGTGTCCATTCATATTTCATGTTCGGTGATTTGCTGTTTAACCATGACTTTGAATACAAATGATTTTTTGTGGATTCTATAGACGTCGTCCTGGCCTTTTGCATAACTTAAAAACTTTTCCATGCAAATATATTGGCTTCCAAGCAGAGTCGACAGAAAACTTGAATATAACAAAGCTATAGGCTTGTAAATTGTAATTGTTACAAGCTTGTTAAATATTGTTTAAGTTTAATAAAATTTGTATTTTAAATGCAGGAGTTGTACCGATGTTAAATTGTTCGAGAATTTATTTTTAAATAGATAATTTTTTCAATTTTTTGACGTTTAAATTTTGACATTTAAATTTTGACATTTAATTTTTGACGTTTAAATTTTGACATTTTAACTTTCATAAATGACAAGACAACCATCAAAATTTAATTTCGAAAATTATACAATTTTGTTTGTTATTTCTAACAAGAAATCAACAATTGCTATTGTCAATGCTATTTTAACCAAGATTATTGTTATTTTGTTGTTAGAACTAAGAATTTTTTTTTGAGAGTATAGTTTTTAATATAGCAGATATTTAATATAGCAGTTTCTTTCGTTTCTTCTACACCCGGATGAGCAAGAGCTTTTAAAAACTACAAAGACGGAAGGCAAATTAAAATTTAAAAATAAATGTTGTGTAAGCAATTAATAAGTTAATTAACTTTAATAGTATGTTGTACAAAATTAATTTTGCATGATTTTATTTTTTGTGATATTAAATGTTGATCTTTATTTATTTCTTTATTTACTTTTTGTTTGAAAGCATTACAATAGTTTCTTTATAGTAAAAAAAAATAAAAATTAAATAATACCAATATTTGAGTCCTTATTTTATTTTTTGTTAACATTATGATTTTTTAATATATGTAAATAAAAATCAAATATCGTTCGTTGGTAATTGCATCAGTTGAGAAGGGCTGCACCGATTTGGATATTTTTTTTTTAAATGTTTGTCGTAGTCCAGCTTAGGTTTTTACTGAAATATAAATTGACCACGCCCACTTTTACGCCCACTGTTTTGATTTATATATTTAAAATTGCAGATCGCCTTGGCTGGTTTGGCTTAGTTTTTTTAAATGTTTGTAATAGTCTACAAAAGTTTTTTACATAAAGAAAAATTGTCCACTTCCAAGGTATAACACTTGGAATCAACCGTCAAAGAAATTTCAACGACGAAAAGACTTTGACCGAGCTTCTTATGATCAATTGTGTTGTGTGTGTTATTAAATGTTTGCACACAATTGATCGAGAACTGGACCTACTTGTTTTATGCCGACTCCGAACGGCTAAAGTTCATGTTCTCAAGAAGCTTTACATGGCATTATTTACTCTCTGAAGAAAGAACTATAAATGGTGAACTGTGTGACACATATAGAGTAGCGTGTCAACGTTTGCGATTGTTAGAAAATGACACTCATTGGATATACACCATAGAAGATGCTGGGCTTTCGTCACATCCTCATCAAATACGAACACTGTTTTCGATAATTATCTCGACATTCTTCCCATCAAACCAAATGATTTGTGGAGCAAATACAAAGATGTCATGTGTGATGATATTTTGCATGAGATGCGTATTAGAACATCAAATCCAAATTTACAACTGAGCGAGGAAATTAACAACGAGGCTTTGATATTAATTGAGGACACGTGCTTGATGATATGAAATTTAGTGAAATTTATTTATTTATTTGCTTAAATATAATTGCACACATGAGACTAAATGTCTCTTAAAGAGCATCAACATTAAACATATTATACAAAAATGATTTTAGATTCTAACAGAACAAGCTTAAAGTGCTAATAATATTTCTTAATGCTTATAATTTTTCCCCCCATTGTTAAACAAAGAAAAAAGATTTTAATTACTAAACTTAATGTCGAACAAGGCATCATGTGACTTAGGAATGACAGCTCCCAATCGTCCGATGCACAACGCATTCAATCAAGAGTTCCGACGTGAAAAGCAATATGATTGCAATGCCTTGAAAGAATTAGTTCGAACGAGCGTTCCACTGTTGAATCGACAACAAAAATATGCGTATAACACTCTTATGAAAGTTGTGAACGATGGAACTGGAGGGATTTTTTTTTTGAACGCTCCCGGTGGAACTGGAAAAACGTTTTTGCTCGCGTTGATTTTGGCAACGATACGCTCGCAGAATGATATTGCACTTGCACTTGCTTCATCAGGAATTGCAGCTACGTTGTTGGAAGGCGGGCGACCTGCTCATTCAGCACTCAAGTCTCCATTGAATATGCAAATCAATAAAAATCCAACATGCAACATTTCCAAGAACAGTGCGATGGCCAAAGTCTTGCAACAAAGCAAACTGATCGTTTGGGATGAGTGTACGATGGCGCTGATAATATCACAAAAAATAGCTGTCGAATTGATGACGTACAAATCGGTTGATTCTGTTACTTCCCAAGATGATGTGGTCAACAACCCAACGGAGTTTTTAAACTCGCTGGAATTACCCGGATTACCGCCTCACAATCTCCAACTGAAAGTCGGGGCGGTAATCATAATGTTACGAAACATAAACCAACCACGTCTTTGAAATGGCACCCGGCTTGCGGTAAAAAACCTGATGAATAACGTCATCGAAGCAACAATACTTAAAGGAAAGTACAAAGGTACTTTCCGACCGACATGCCATTCGATTTTAAACGCTTGCAGTTTCCGATAAGTCTTGCATTTGCAATGACAGTTAAAAAGTCTCAAGTGTAGTCATTGCGTGTTTGAGGCATTAACCTTGAAAATCCATGCTTCTCGCATGGTCAATTGCCACCATAATCACCATCAGCATTATTTATTTTCTCTCCAGATAACAAAACAAAAAATGTCGTGTATCAAAGAGCATTGCAATGAACGAAATTATGTTATCACAGCTAAGCAATCGAAAAAATATTTATTTTTTTTAATTGGTTACCTGACCAGAGATCTTTCAATCAAATTGTAAATAAAACACCATAAGATTCATTGTACTTATTTTCAAATCATATGTAAATCAAACATACCCCTTTTTAACTTTTTTTACACATTTGCAACAGCTTTTCACAAATTCACAAAACAAACACAATTTTTTTAATTAGGACAGGACAACGTCTGTCAGGTCAGCTATCAAAAGTAAAAAAATACTTTATTTCAGCTGCGGTTAACGGTATTTGAACAATATTTGATATGTCAGTTCAGTGCACTTACCATTCTTCTTCTGAATATCAATCCGACACGACTTTACAACGGAACCACACTTTCAGTGAAAATAAAAATAGAAGGCAAAACAACGTTTGCCGAGTCAGCTACACTCTCCCAAAATTATTGTTAAAATTCAACAATTACAATTGTTAATAAATTTAACAATTCCTATGATTAAAGTTTCCCTTGATTTTGAGTTTTAATTTTTTATTTTCAAAGATTGACAATTTTTATTGTTGTATTGTTAAATTTATTGATTTTTGTTTTAATTGTTGAATTCAACAATTCAATTGTTTGTTGAAAAAAATTGAAAATTCAATTCAAACAAAAAAAAAACAAAAAGCTTTAAATTTTTTTGTTGTTTTATTTTAAAACTTCAATTAATATATGAATGCAGAAAATAATTCAGATATAAATTTTGTATGGTGCTTGCACAAAGTATTGACGATATAAAGGTAAATATTGTAATTATATATTATTTCATTAAGCTGAAATATTTTATCGTGTCCATTCATATTTCATGTTCGGTGATTTGCTGTTTAACCATGACTTTGAATACAAATGATTTTTTGTGGATTCTATAGACGTCGTCCTGGCCTTTTGCATAACTTAAAAACTTTTCCATGCAAATATATTGGCTTCCAAGCAGAGTCGACAGAAAACTTGAATATAACAAAGCTATAGGCTTGTAAATTGTAATTGTTACAAGCTTGTTAAATATTGTTTAAGTTTAATAAAATTTGTATTTTAAATGCAGGAGTTGTACCGATGTTAAATTGTTCGAGAATTTATTTTTAAATAGATAATTTTTTCAATTTTTTGACGTTTAAATTTTGACATTTAAATTTTGACATTTAATTTTTGACGTTTAAATTTTGACATTTTAACTTTCATAAATGACAAGACAACCATCAAAATTTAATTTCGAAAATTATACAATTTTGTTTGTTATTTCTAACAAGAAATCAACAATTGCTATTGTCAATGCTATTTTAACCAAGATTATTGTTATTTTGTTGTTAGAACTAAGAATTTTTTTTTGAGAGTGTAGTTTTTAATATAGCAGATATTTAATATAGCAGTTTCTTTCGTTTCTTCTACACCCGGATGAGCAAGAGCTTTTAAAAACTACAAAGACGGAAGGCAAATTAAAATTTAAAAATAAATGTGGTGTAAGCAATTAATAAGTTAATTAACTTTAATAGTATGTTGTACAAAATTAATTTTGCATGATTTTATTTTTTGTGATATTAAATGTTGATCTTTATTTATTTCTTTATTTACTTTTTGTTTGAAAGCATTACAATAGTTTCTTTATAGTAAAAAAAAATAAAAATTAAATAATACCAATATTTGAGTCCTTATTTTATTTTTTGTTAACATTATGATTTTTTAATATATGTAAATAAAAATCAAATATCGTTCGTTGGTAATTGCATCAGTTGAGAAGGGCTGCACCGATTTGGATATATTTTTTTTTAAATGTTTGTCGTAGTCCAGCTTAGGTTTTTACTGAAATATAAATTGACCACGCCCACTTTTACGCCCACTGTTTTGATTTATATATTTAAAATTGCAGATCGCCTTGGCTGGTTTGGCTTAGTTTTTTTAAATGTTTGTAATAGTCTACAAAAGTTTTTTACATAAAGAAAAATTGTCCACTTCCAAGGTATAACACTTGGAATCAACCGTCAAAGAAATTTCAACGACGAAAAGACTTTGACCGAGCTTCTTATGATCAATTGTGTTGTGTGTGTTATTAAATGTTTGCACACAATTGACCGAGAACTGGACCTACATGTTTTATGCCGACTCCGAACGGCTAAAGTTCATGTTCTCAAGAAGCTTTACATGGCATTATTTACTCTCTGAAGTTTACCATTGTCTGCAGAGAGGTGGTGACCGATCAGCAAAATTTTTTTTTTGAAAAAAAAGAACTATAAATGGTGAACTGTGTGACACATATAGAATAGCGTGTCAACGTTTGCGATTGTTAGAAAATGACACTCATTGGATATACACCATAGAAGATGCTGGGCTTTCGTCAAATCCTCATCAAATACGAACACTGTTTTCGATAATTATCTCGACATTCTTCCCATCAAACCAAATGATTTGTAGAGCAAATACAAAGATGTCATGTGTGATGATATTTTGCATGAGATGCGTATTAGAACATCAAATCCAAATTTGCAACTGAGCGAGGAAATTAACAACGAGGCTTTGATATTAATTGAGGACACCTGCTTGATGATGTCGAACAAGGCATCATGTGACTTAGGAATGACAGCTCCCAATCGTCCGATGCACAACGCATTCAATCAAGAGTTCCGACGTGAAAAGCAATATGATTGCAATGCCTTGAAAGAATTAGTTCGAACGAGCATTCCACTGTTGAATCGACAACAAAAATATGCGTATAACACTCTTATGAAAGTTGTGAACGATGGAACTGGAGGGATTTTTTTTTTTGAACGCTCCCGGTGGAACTGGAAAAACGTTTTTGCTCGCGTTGATTTTGGCAACGATACGCTCGCAGAATGATATTGCACTTGCACTTGCTTCATCAGGAATTGCAGCTACGTTGTTGGAAGGCGGTCGACCTGATCATTCAGCACTCAAGTCTCCATTGAATATGCAAATCAATAAAAATCCAAGATGCAACATTTCCAAGAACAGTGCGATGGCCAAAGTCTTGCAACAAAGCAAACTGATCGTTTGCGATGAGTGTACGATGGCGCTGATAATATCAATCTGAAATAGCTGTCGAATTGATGACGTACAAATCGGTTGATTCTGTTACTTCCCAAGATGATGTGGTCAACAACCCAACGGAGTTTTTAAACTCGCTGGAATTACCCGGATTACCGCCTCACAATCTCCAACTGAAAGTCGGGTCGGTAATCATAATGTTATGAAACATAAACCAACCACGTCTTTGTAATGGCACCCGGCTTGCGGTAAGAAACCTGATGAATAACGTCATCTAAGCAACAATTCTTAAAGGAATGTACAAAGGTACTCTCCGACCGACATGCCATTCGATTTTAAACGCTTGCAGTTTCCGGTAAGGCTTGCATTTGCAATGACAGTTAAAAAGTCTCAAGGGCAATCATTGGGTGTTTGAGGCATTAACCTTGAAAATCCATGCTTCTCGCATGGTCAATTGCCACCATAATCACCATCAGCATTATTTGTTTTCTCTCCAGATAACAAAACAAAAAATGTCGTATATCAAAGAGCATTGCAATGAACGAAATTATGATATCACAGCTAAGCAATCGAAAAAATATTTCTTTTTTTTAATTGGTTACCTGACCTTAGTCAGGTTTCAGGTCAGGTTACAATTTCAATCAAATTGTAAATAAAACACCATAAGATTCATTGTACTTATTTTCAAATCAAATGTAAATCAAACATACCCCTTTTTAACTATTTTTACACATTTGCAACAGCTTTTCACAAATTCACAAAACAAACACAAATTTTTTTTTTAATTAGGACAGGACAACGTCTGTCGGGTCAGCTATCAAAAATAAAAAAATACTTTATTTCAGCTGCGGTTAACGGTATTTGAACAATATTTGATATGTCGGTTCAGTGCACTTACCATTCTTCTTCTAAATAACAATCCGCCACGACTTTACAACGGAACCACACTTTCAGTGAAAATAAAAATAGAAGGCAAAACAACGTTTGCCGATTCAGCTAGTGTGTTAATAAATAAAAGCACTGAATGTGTTGAAGACCTTGGCTATACGAGATGACGATTTTGTATGATTTAAGTATTTGTTTTTCTATATTGTCTGATTTAAGTATTTGTTTGCATGATTTAGTGCCAACTGAAGGATTTAAGTGTTCGTTTATATTTGATCTACATTCATAGCAATTTACTTCTAATTTATATTTGCATTGTTGTTTGCGACTGTTACACCAAAAATTTATAAAAACTGGCAAAATTGTTAAAACTGTCCCTTTCTGTGACCTTTCTTGGAGTAAAAAAACAACTAAGTCTATTCAAAAAATCATTGTTTAAAATAATCATACTGTTTAAATTCTTTATTATTATGTATTTACTAATATATGTTAGTATTAAAATTATAGATAATACACCCATTCTATATCTTCTATTTATAAAAACTGGCAAAATTGTTAAAACTGTCCCTTTCTGTGACCTTTCTTGGAGTAAAAAAACAACTAAGTCTATTCAAAAAATCATTGTTTAAAATAATCATACTGTTTAAATTCTTTATTATTATGTATTTACTAATATATGTTAGTATTAAAATTATAGATAATACACCCATTCTTTGTTAATTAATTAATGTTAACTGCCTAAAATATTTAAAACTTAAACTTCATCGAGTGGAGTTAAAATTTGGTATTCGGAGGGTCCCAGGGGTCGCTGATTACGAATCTGAGGTCGAAAACTCAGAAAAATTCAAATAATGGCAACGAAAAAATCATGCTTTAAAATATTGGTTTTAAATATTAAAATTTTTGTTTCAATGTTTTGAAAAACATTGTTTTTTAAAACAAAAACTATTGTTTTAAATTTAAGTGTAAAAATATTTGTGTTTAACTTTAATGAAATTGTTTTAAGCTCTATTTCAAAAACAAATTCGTTTGATATGAACTTAATTTCATTTAATTTTAAAACATATTTCCCTCAGTGTATTAATTATATTAATTTAACTATTTTTAGTTTTTGTTTATAGGTGAAATAGGCCTACAAGGAAATCGAACACAAAAAAAATCGGTAACGCACCATATTGTATACCTCATGGGTGGTGTGGAAATACAATTAAGATGAAATAACATTATACACATAAAAAACAGAAAAAGATCGCCTTCCTTTACAGCATAACCGAATGCGGCCCTATTTGAATGTTATTGTGTTTGGGCCAACTTCATTGTGTTTGTAAAATACTTAATTTCAGTTCAACTACACCACTTCCTTATATTTTATTTCTATAAATATAAATTAATGAGGATATGTTTGTCAAATTTCATGTGTGGTTGTTGTTTTTCTTAATTTAAAAGACGAATTAATTCGTTACATAAAAATGTCCAAAAATTATTACAAATCCTACTTGTTTGTTATATGAATTTGATATAGAATTATAAAATTATGATTTAAATATATTTTATATAGAAAAAATTATAAAATCAAAACTATCTTAAATCAAATTTTGGGACGATTGTATTTTCAGATCCCGCAAATCCCGGGATCAACAAATACTCGTAAATTGCCATCCTTTAAGTCGACCCATTGCAAATGCAAAGAAATTCACCTGGTCTTTGAAAGAATACCCGTTAGACCTGCGCCCTTGATGCACCAAGTTCGGTGTTTTTGTGGATATGCTTCCTGAAAACGAATTTATTTAAACAGTATTGCTTTTATTCCAATTGATTGTTAATAATCGGACTCTATTGTATATATTTGTATGGAAGGATTTATTTAAAACAACAGTTTTATTTCAAGGCAGAATTCGAAGTGAGAATTTTAAAAAAATATTTTTTCACAAAACACAAAAAAAAACGATTGCTACAATTTTAAATCCAACACCCCCTCTCAATCGTGTAATCCAAGCTTAGTGCGAAAATCTAGAAAACTTTTTAAATCCAAAGACTTCGTGAATATATCTGCAAGCTGTTCTTTTGTTTGAATGGAAACAATCTTGATAAGTCCATTTGAACATTGTCTTTTAAGAAGTGATGTTTGATATCAATATGTTTTGCTCGTTAACTTTCAGTGTTGTTCGCCATCCTAATGCATCCTCGGTTGTCTTCGTAAATGGTGATAGGTTCTTCATTAATCTCCTTAAATTCTTGCATTACCTCTCGTAACCAAACCGCTTCAGAAGTTGCAGCACTTAAGGCAATATACTCAGCTTCGCTGGATGATGTTGCTACAGTAGGTTGTTTTTTGGTACACCATGATACAGTAAATCCGTATACTTTGAATATAAATCCACTAACTGATTTTTGATTTCCAGTCACTGGCCCAGCCATAGTCTGAAAATCCCACAATAGGAACATTTCAGTTTCTCTCAAAATTCATTATCATGGCCAAAGTACCTTTAAGGTATCTAACAATCCGCTTTAAGTTTTGCCAATGTATGTCAAATGGGTTTTGCTGATATCTACCCATATATGCAACAGAATAACAGATATCAGGTCTAGTACTTATCATAATATACATAAGAGATCCAAGGAGTTCACGATACGGTTTATTTGAAACAAAATTATCGCTGTTTGCAGCAAGTTGCAGTCTTTTCTCCATTGGACTCTTTACAGAGTTGCAATCTATCACGCCAAATTTAGAAAGAACTTTCTCAGTACCTGCATCTTGAGATAATTAATGCAGGTCAAGCATAATCATTGCTAAAGTCTAGTTTAAATCCAAGGAAAAATTTAAGAACCCCGCAATCGCTCATTTCAAACCTCGCTGAAAGATCACTTTTGAGTTTATCGATTGTTGATTTATTGATTCCGGCAATCAATAAATCATCAACGTACATAATTATAATCAATACATCTTCTCGTTTTTCATCGAATTTAGTATATAGACAAATGCCGTTCCGTCTTTCGCTGTAACACCGTTAGGAGTTGATAAATAATTTTCCTCATGTAAAACCCCGTGTAGAAAAGCAGTTTTGACATCGGGTTGATGAAAATAATATTTTCTGTAGATACTAACTACGAAATCCTTTTGCAACAAGTCTGCCCTTGTATCGAGTTGGATTTCCATTAACATCCTCTTCAATGCGTAAGACCCACTTCGATGTAAGTAATTTTTAATTATGTGGTTTATTTGCGACCTCCCAAACTTTGTTGACTTGCATTGAGTTAAGTTCCTCTTGGATAGCTTGGTTCCAACATTCTGTGTCAGTCCTACCAAAAATACCTGCATAGCTCTCGGAAACATTTAAAGAAGAATTAACTGCAGCAGAATTTGCCTTTGAACCAGTAATGTAGGAAATCAACTTACTTGGTAATCTGCGCTCCCTTTCGCTTTGCCTAACAGTTAGCTCTGGAGGATTCCTATTAATATCTTGCGAAGGGAGCGGTTCACCAATAACCGCATCCTCGAATACATCTTTTTCTTCCCTGAAGCAAGTTGGAACTGAGTTTAGTCCAAATTCTACTGCAACGACAACATCAGCATCTCTCTCTTATTCGTTGCTCCACGAAACTTTAATCTACGCACTCCTTTTATCTGAATCATTTTCAAGTTGAAATGGGAATACTGTTTCATCAAACTGAACATATCTTGCAGTGAACACTTTCTGCCGTTCCAGATCCCAAAGACGATATCCATAACTGCTTTCCGACTTTTGGGATCTAGCTTTTTACGACACTGATGCGGAATCCAGGCTTTACACCCGAAGCTTTTCTAAATTTTGCTTACTTCCAAGCCACAATTCGGCTGATGTCTTCGAATTTTCTACTGACTTTATCGGGCTTCGATTGAGTAAATATGTTGCAGCAACTGCAGCTTCGCTCCACATTTTCTTTGGAATTTTTCTGAATTTTGATTCAGCCAGCATGGATCTAACTTTCTCTACGAGAGTTCTGTTAAATCTTTCAGCTACTTCATTTTTTGAGGTGAATATGATATCGTTCGTTCAACTTGAACTCCTTCGGTTTTGTACCATTGTTCTTGTTCCTTAGATAGATATTCACGCCCTTGGTCAATTTTGAGCCTTGATATCGCAGTACAAAACATAGCAGAGGCCAGTGCTTCATATTCTTGTAAGCAATTCAACACTTCAGACTTCTTTTTGATCAAGAAAATCATTGCGAAATGACTGAAATCATCGATGAATGACACAAAGTATCTTGAGTCGTCCAAGACAATCGACGCAGACATCAGAATGGATTCGCTCCAGCTGTTGTTTTGCTCTGACTCGTGTTCCATCAAAAGGATTCCGAATTTGTTTCCCTTCCAAGCATGCGTCACAGAAACCAATCTTTTCTGATTTGTTATTCACGCAAGGAATCAGATTTTCTTTGATGAGAGTGTCCATGCTGTTTTGGCCAATATGACCAAGGCGTCGATGTCAGAGTAATGCTACTTCCTTTTGACACAGGTTTGCAATTGGTTTCTTAATAAAAAACTCAATCTCATACAAATTTCCTCTTAAGTATGCAGTCTCAAGTAACTCTAGATTTATGAAAGCTAGGACTTTATTTTTAAGAAATTTCACTTCTGCACCAGTTTTTCTCTATTTTCGAGAGATTTTTTCTTATTCTCAGACTTTTGACAGTTTTACCATTTTTAGTCCAAAAAGTACGGGAACAGACCTATTATATCTTTCATTGTCAATTCAACTCCAGTGTTGCTTGAACCAACAATTTTCCAGAATTCCTTGCAAAAAGTGATTGTTCATTTTTAGCGACATTTAACATTTTCCACTGGATACTTCAACTCTTCAAGTTCACTGAAGTACCAACGCTCGTTAGCGAGATGATCCCTCGCCCCCAGAATTCAGCTTAAATATGAACTTTTCTTTGTGTGGTATGGTTGTGCTTCTGTCAGCCATAAAGCAAAAACCCTCAGTGGAAGCATTTTTGGTTCGTGCATCAACACTCTGCGCTTCACCTGATCTGCAGTCCTTGGCTTGATGTCCAAATTTATTGCACTTGAAGCACTTGCCAGTAAATTTATTTTTCTTTAAGGTTTTCTTACTCGAAAATGCTGTACTTCTTCCTCATTGCGGTCGCTAAATTTAATTTCTTCATTAAACGTCATTTAACGTTATTTTGCAGTGTTTAAACTTAATTTCCCTTCGTCTAGATTTTGGAGAGCCGTTACTAATCAATCGAACTTTTCGGATAAAGTGAGAAGCAGTTATGCGAATGCACTTTCTTCGAAATTTACCTACATTTACTCTAAATTTACTTACCGTACAATACCTTCAAAAATCTGTAAATTTGACGCTACGGAATCGTTTTTTTTCATACGAAGCTTCGTTAGTTGTTAAGGCAGTAACAATTGATTCACCACAGACTTCTAAGCGAATGCTGATTCTAGGCTATTCCACATAGACTTCGCAGTGTTCTTGTCTCTAATGTAGCTAAGATAGTCTGAATGCACGAAGCTCACGATGCGCTCCTTTGCCTTGCTCCGGTTAGATCTTCCAACAAATTGTGCGAGTCTAGATGAGTTTTCATCCTAAACTGCCAGGCGTCATATCCACAGCCATTAAACTGCTTGATTCCATGCATTACATGTTGATCGCCCATAACCTATTGTAATGTGGTATCTCTTTGTGGTATACGAAATATTTGTATGAAAGGAACTAATTAAAACAACAGTTTTATTTCAACGCAGAATTCGAAGTGAAAATTTTAGAAAAAATATTTTTCACAAAACAGAAAAAAAACGATTGCTACAATTTTGAATTCAACAGACTCATCTATGACATTTCATATAAAAATAGTTATGTGTTTTTGAACAATTTTTCTGGAGACAAAAAACGTTTAAATTTTGAGTACCTTCAATACAACTTTCAAATTACTGGTGTTGCTACTGAACTAATAAAAATATCACAAAACGATTTGGTGAGTAAATGGGGCATACATATGGGTATGGAATGGCAAAATAAAAACTCTAAATTTTTCACATAAATTTTGTATGCGCAACGAAGATATAGGTATGTTTTTGAAGCGAAATTGAAGACGCATGTAAGACACAATCTTCTTGAACAGAATTCTTCTTCCTGAGAAGAATAATACAAGCCGTTTCCTGTGATCGAGAACAGTACTTGATCCAAATTTTTTTACACGTATGCTGAGATGGGGAAGGTATACTAAATAGAAAAAAAGCGTGGAAAAATAAAAGAAAAAATCATGAATCAACGAAAATAATGTGTATAATGTGTATCAGTATCAGGTTTTCAATTTTTTGAATAATTGTAGCCATCAAGCATTTTTTGCGCGAAAAACATGCAGACTACTTGCCAGGTTTCGAAAAATCTAAAACCGCAACTTGGAAGTAGTTTTCTTCCTCATGCTGTCCGTCTTCTAAAAATTGATTACTGTTGTCAAAAATTGAGTCTATTGACAATAATTCCTCATTATAATTTCTTAAAAATTTCCATTGCTATGAAAACGTAAAAATCAGACAGAAAAATGTCCAAAAATGGTTACTTTCTAAGCCCAGCCCTAAAATAAGTAGGAAGTAAGTGGGCGTGGAAAATTTTTTTTTGTAAATCCAAAATATCGAAGCAACATATAATGAAAACAGTAACTGATATAAAGTTAGCTTTATGAACTTAAAAAAAACATAGAAATATTGTGTTTTGAGAACAGAAAAGTGTTCAATAGTATGATGAATTCACGCTCTTCATCACACCAGTTATGACGCAGAATTTTTTTTTTTGTAAATACGTTATATGAAAATATCTTAATTTCTATATATTTAACTTTTCTATTCATTTTTCGTACTATCACGACGTTTTCGATTTTTTTTATTGCTACTCCCTCGACCGGAAGTGGTGGGTCAAACTCAACCTGAACCGTCCTGAGCTAGTCGAAGACCGCGTCCGGTACGATCATCGAAAGGTAGGCTCGTATTCGGTGGCTTGTACATTTTCAAAATAAGAATATCTATTGCATCGATCTGTGGCCCCCTTAAAATTAAGCGGTTTCAAACACTATTCAATAAGTCCAAAAGAATGATCAAAAGTATGGTTGTATTTATGGTTGCTTTTCGCTAGACAAAAGATACACGTTAAAAAAAATTTAATAGAGGTTGATTACTAGAGTAAATCATAATGAGGTGCGTTTGGAATTTATTTATTTATAATTGAAATCTTAATTAATATTAAAATCCGCGTTTAATAACTCTTTCATAAGGTAGTCAAAATAGTGTCTGTCTCTGATTTAAGTAAACAAAATTTCTTTTACTGTAATATCACAGTTAGCTTCAGGTGAAACATTAGTCTTTTGAAGCGTCTTCGGTTACACCCTATTAAGAACAGCAGCAATATTAAAAGAAACGTTAAAAACAAACAGCGAAGAGAGTAATGAGCAGCGTGAAGGATCGTCTTATTAATGCGGCCCAAAAGAAATAAAGATTTGATAAAAATCGGTCTTTCGATACAAACACAAATCCTACTTTACCCTATATAGATAACATGACAGCACGCACGCCGCCAAGGTCAGCGGATACCTTTTTCGTAGACATGTCGGATGCCATTAATGTCCCGAACGAAACTCAGAAGAGTGGTAGTACAGCTTCCACTGTGACTAAGAAGAATCTAGGAGCTATTTCGAAGACGGGACTGATGACACCTGCACAGACAACAACACCATTTCCACCAGACTTTTCTTTCCCACCTCCATTAACCCATAAAGACGCTAGAGGGCCTGATACGGCCAGATATAAATCAGATGCGCGTGCCGTTAACTGAGAAGAAGAAGATCCAAGCGAGGTAAGGTCTATGGTAAATGCTTCCGTTGCACAAGCCATGGAAAGTTATAGTGCATCAATTAAGCAGGATATTTCAGAGACTATGCGTGATATGATGAAAGACGGCGTCATTGAGTATATGAAAATGATCAATGACACAGTGAGACCAACAAGGCCGGAGGAACACTCCAGCTTAGAAATACCAGTTAATGAGACTTGTGGCGCAAATCAAGCTAGGCCACCTAGAGAAGAAAATATAAATACTCAACGAAATGTTCAATTACAGGACTCAAACTCACAGCAACAGAAGGATGCGCAGAAGTTCAATACATACCAGACCAGCAATGGCAGAGACGTAAATATCAATGGCAACCAATTCAATCGAAACGCACAGGCTTACGCTCCTACTAGCTACACCAAAAATTGTGGGCAAGGAGGTGCACACATGGCCACAATTTTTGCACGAGAGCGCAAAGGTGGTCATACAGAGGAAAATTTAATCAATGCTCGAGGACGACCAGTAAGCAGCTGGCCGAACGCGAGGGCTACTGAGTATTTATTATCCGGCATACGCCAGACTTAGCGAAGATGCGATACAATATGCTATACCAACACGCCACAACGATGAAGAGCGCACAAGGCCATGGCGAAGCTCCAGTAAAATTGAAAAATGGGACATAATTTTTACCGGTAAGCGTGATGAAATGACCGTCGAAGATTTCATATTTAGAGTGGAGTTCCTACAAAGCCATTTTGGTGTACCATGGGTCGAAGTCTTACGCGACTTTCATTTGTTGGTTGGTGGACAAGCACGGGAATGGTACTGGTTTTTCTTGAAGACCAACTTCGTCTCAAACTGGAAGGTTCTACGCACAGCTATTCATTCACAATTTAAATCTACAAAGAGCGACTTTGAAAATATGAGAGATCTAGTGGAACACCGACAGCAGCCTGGAGAGTCTATTGATGCCTTCTTTCACACCATGAACAAATTGCGTTCTCGTCTGAGGGTACCTATACCACAAGCCGATATGGTGAAAATTATGAAGCGCACTCTACGAGATGGCCTGGCTCGAATAGTGTACCCGATGACGATATACAGCTGTGAACATCTGCGTGATGAGTGCTTCGAAGTGGAAGCTAACTTTTCTAAACGGGACAGTCGCAGTCAATCGCAGTAGATTGCCCCAAAATAGTCGATTTCCGATTAGAAATCAGCACGTCAGCGAAGTGGCTTATGATCTGGGTGATCAAAAAAACAATTATGAAGGCAGCGTCGAAAATGTAGAGGCGATACTAGAAGACCGGAGAATACAAAACAATTCTCAAAAACGGATCTTAAAGTTATGGAATTGCCATGAGATGGGTCATGCATATATAGAGTGCGAATCATCGGTACGCAATATCTTCTGTTAAAAGTGTGGTCTGGAAAACTTTATAACTCCAAAGTGTCCACAATGTATGACGGGAACCTTAAGGTGGGGCACGACACCAACAGGCAAATCGCGTCCTCCACTGATGCCCAAATCTCCGAAGGAATAGCGTCAAATGTAGAGCAGGACTTCAATAATGAAACCGTTATTATGAATAAGATAAAAGTAATTAAAAACCACTCTAACAAGGTCCACAAAACTATAACTAATTCTTCAGCATTTCCAACGTTAGAAGATAGAATTAAAAACTATTATGAGGCACGAGAACGCATATTTGGCGAAAAACAGAGTGGCGGGATGCGAATGATCTCTCGAAGAGTTCAAAAGGCACGTGACCGGTTTAAGAAAAGGAGGCTTGCAAGGCAGCTAGTCGCAGAATCAGTCAATCTAGCCGAAGTTAGAGATCCTCGAGTTTACGCTGAAATTAAAATTAGAAGTATTTCCATAAGTAGACTGTTTAACACCGGAGCTTCGATAAGCATTTTTGGAAAAGGTTATCGCGAAACTATAGAGCAACTTGAATTGAAGCCTTTGTGGTTTTTCTCTAGAGTAAAAATTAATCTACCTGCTGTTCTCCCATGGTAAAATTAATCTACCGGTCACTTATAAGGGAGAACAGCACGATATGCTGTTTTAATTATGTCCCACACTAGAAAGTACGTTATACCTCGGTATTGATTTTGGCGTAAATTTAATTTAGCACCAGAAGTTCTCAATGTCGATGAAGTCGACATACGAAACAATTTTACAGACCCGAAAGTACCAGTGATGGGAAATGGTCCGGAAGAGCATGAACTCACGCCAGAGCAACATCATGCCCTAGAAAAAGTAAAAAATTTATTCATGACGTTTGAAAGAGATGGCCTTGGAAAAACTTCGCTAGAAACGCATACAATCCAACTCGCTGAGGGAGCCCAACCGGTGAAAGATCATCACAACCCTGTGTCACCGGCCGTGCAGGAATTGTTATACGCTGAGGTAGACAAAATGTTGGAGCTGGGAGTTATTTAAGTCAGTGAAAGCCCCTGGAGTAACCGCACAGCTTTGGTACGCAAACCCGAAAAGATTAGATTTTGTCTTGACGACAGAAAACTCAAAAAGGACTGTGAAAGACGCGTATCCATTGCCAGACATTGAAGGGATCCTGAGCAGAATCGACGAAACAGTGTATATCAGCAGCGTGGACCTGAAGTTTGCATTCTGGCAGATCGAGCTGGACGAAGAAAGCAAGAGATGTACAGCTTTTACGGTGCCTGGCCGACCTCTTTACCAGTTCTCTGTCATGCCTTTTGGATTATGCAATGACGCCCAACGATTATGCCGAATGGACAAAGTGGTTCCACAGAGACTGAAAGGAAACGGTTTTGTGTACCTGGACGATCTCTTAATTATCGCACGAGACTTTCAGTCACATATCAGTCACATAGAGACTTTCAGTCAGAGTTTTAGAAGAAGTAGCTGCATGTTTTAGAAAAGCTAATTTGACGGAAGGCATGAAAAATTCGAAATTTTGCTTCAAGGAACTTCGATATTTGGGCTTTGTTATTTGGAAAAGTTCTGATAACATCGTGGCCAATACTTTGTCTAGGGCTTTTGAGAACCAGCAAGTAGAAGAGGTAGAGCTGCTTGATTATTAGACGACTCAGTTCAATTCAGCTGAATATTTACAAAGGATTGAAGTTATAAATGAAAATCAAGAAAAATTTCCAGACCTTAAAATTCCAGATGGGTTAATATTCATTAAATCTAACTACGCTCAGGATGAATTTAGTGATTCCCTATGGAAACTATGGATACCTGAAGCTCTGACAACAACCTTAATTGAAAAAGCGCACAAACCAGAGATTGCGTCACTAGGTGGAATGACCAAAACCTTACATCGGCTGAGACAGAAATATTACTGGCCAGGAATGGTGATTCAAGTCAGAAATTATATCAGAAATTGTGTAACCTGCAAAGAAACAAAACCTGCCAATAGTGAACTGAGACCTAGATTGGGAGATGAAGTAATTACGGAAAGACCATTTCAAAATTTATATGTTGATTTCTTAGAAAAGTATCCGCGCTCTAAAGGTGGAAATGCCTACATGGTTATTGTATTGGACCATTTCTCCAAATTTATATTTTTGAAAGCCATGAAAGAAGCGATTGCAGGGATCGTTGTGACTTTTCTGGTCAGTCAGAATTTCAACAACTTCGGGGTACCTGAGCTAATACACTCTGATAACGGCAAGCAGTTCTTATCTAAAGAATTTCAAAACATGTTATCATCTTATCATATCAAACACCTTAAGACAGCCTTCTACTCTCCCCAAGCTAATGCTTCGGAGAGAGTGAATCAATCGGTGCTGGCCGCTTTATGGGCGTATCTGAAGGAAGACCATAGAGATTGGGATTTGTACCTGACTGAAATAAAATGTGCGCTAATGACATCAATTCATTCGGTAACTGGGGTAACACCATACTTCGCGCTGTTTGGCCACCAGCGGTATTGACTATGAATTGGCCAGAAGATTGAGTGCATTGGGAGATGGTGATATGAAAGTAGAACAAAGAAAAGACAAACTGGAGATAGTTCGAGAAAGTTCATACCAGGGCAAGAAGTCTACAAGCAACTTTAAAAACCATCTCAATGCTAAATTCTGCAAAAATTTTACCAAATGTAGAGTCGTCAAGCCTATTGGCAAAAATATGTGCGAGTTAGAAAACTTAAGTGGGAAATCAATTGGCGTCATCCACGCTTAGGACATTAAGCAATAATGTTTTTTTTTTTAGAATTTACATGCAAAACAACATAACAAAAAATAAAACTGTGAACAGGCTGAATATACTTTATTGGAGACAATTTTTAACCTATCTTTTACCATGGGAAAAAAATTGTTTGAGAAAAAAGTTAAAACTATTTTTTTTTAGCTAATTTAAACCTCAGAAACTCAAGCCTGGCGTCCGAAAAATGTTGCGGTTTTTTTCCAGTTTCAGGTTTTCGATTTTTCGAATAATTGTAGCCATCAAACATTTTTTGTGCGAAAAACATGCAGACTACTTGCCAGTGTTCGAAAAATCTAAAACCGCAACTTGGAAGCAGTTTTCTTCCTCATGCTGTCCGTCTTCTAAAAATTGATTACTGTTGTCAAAAATTGAGTCTATTGACAATAATTCCTCATTATAATTTTTAAAAAATTGCCATTGCTAAGAAAACGTAAAAATCAGACAGAAAAATGACCAAAAATGGTTTCTTTCTAAACCCAGCCCTAAAATTAGTAAATAAGTGGGCGTGGAAAATATATTTTTGTAAATCCAAAATATCGAAGCAACATATAATGAAAACAGTAACTAACATATAGTTAGCTTTATGAACTAAAAAAAAATAGAAATATTGTGTTTTGGGTGTTCGATAAATCGAACAGGAGTAAAAGTGGGGTTATTCGACACACCATGAATAACCATGTAAGGGTGGGCGAGATTCGAGAACATGACACCGGGTTCTCTGGTTCATATGGATGACTGGTTGGGGTATTGAATGTTAAAGGGGTAAAAGAGAAAAAAGTATGATGAATTCACGCTCTTCATCACACCAGTTATGACGCAAAAATTTTTTTTTTTGTAAATACGTTATATGAACATATCTTAATTTCTATATATTTAACTTTTCTATTTAATTTTCGTGCTATCACGACGTTTTCGTTTTTTTTTATTGCTACTCCCTCGACCGGAAGTGGTGGGTCGAACTCAACCTGAACCGTCCTGAGCTAGTCGAAGGCCGCTTCCGGTACGATAAACTGGGGAACGTAACATAGTGCCGAAAGCAAAACAACAAAAAAAGAGCAAATTGGGCTTTTCAGCCCTTTAAGGGACTTTGACTGTGATTTTCACACAATTGACCGAGAACTGGACCTATATGTTTTATGCCGACTCCGAACGGCTAAAGTTTATGTTCTCAAGAAGTTTTGACGGCCGAACAGAAAAATGTATTTTAATTGAAAAAAACTTTTGCTCGAGGTGAGGTTTGATCTCGGGATTCGTTAGTTTGCACGCCACACACTTAGCACGCACGACCACGGCCACCGAAAAGCAAGCAAAGCAAAATAACATTCTAACTTCACTCGTCAGGTGTTTATAGTCAATTTAGACGGTCAAACACAAATGTGGTAAACATTTCATGAAGCTTGTAAGGATGAAAATGTTCAGAAATTATATTGAATGTTACGTTGCAATATTTGAAGCCCTCCTCCAGTACCGTGACTTATCATAGTGTATTGAAGATGGTAAGGATGTGGTAAACATTTCATGAAGACTTTAACTAAGTCGTCCGCACTTTGTACCCTGGGTTCGTCACTGAACTCGACTGTTGCTGCTGTACATCTCATTACTTTCGCTGTTGCTCTTCACTGTTGCTGTTGCTTTTTGGGCTTGCTCTTATCTTATCGCGGCTGCTGCTGCAATCTCTATCTGGTTTTCTCTTTTTATTGATGACGCCCCCACGACAGACGCGCCAACAACTGCACTTAAATCGGAATAACAACAAAAATGATGGCACCTCAAAGCTTGAGAGTAGTGAGGCATTGTCCATGCGTGCCCAACTCTTGGATATGGAATAGCGATAAAAAAACAACACCAAAACTGAGGTTCAGCAACTGGAAGAGCGTCTTCGTCTTCACTCTGATAACTCGTTTAATCGTCTTTCTGCAGAAATAGTGAGTATCGAAAAAAAGCTCTTAACCATTATTGATACGGAAGTCAGTGCAATAAAAACCGAAATAAGGGAATTTGATGCTAGAATACTATTGCTTGGTAATCAACTCCGTGCTCCTACATCTCGCTGTGAGGAGCTTGAACAATTTAAATCTGAACAGCTCAGCAACAACAACAACAACAACTCTAACATCACTGATTCTGCTTTTCGATCAGATGCTGTACTGTTGGGGGTACCTTTTGAACGAGACGAAAATTTAAAAAGCATTTTCAATCAAATATGCCATTTCATCGAGTTTTAGCCGCCGCTAATTAAAGACATATTTCGTGTCAAATCTAACCCTCGTAGCCCAAATACTCTAATTATAAAAAAGTATTTTTCTCCATACGATCGCAACCGTGTCTTAAAAGCTTTCGGTGCGTATCGGAAGCGGACTAAGTCTGCGGTTAATCTCAGAGCGGCTGGGCTAAATTTTGACACTAATGTGTTCATTCATGAAAGTTTGAATGCCAGCACGCGAAAAATTTTGCAAGCGATTGCTCTTAAGCGGGAGAAAAGCGTTTACAATGCGTTTACTTATCGAGGTTCAGTCTTTATCAGGACCAGAAAAAATGCTGATGCTATTCAAATTTACAGCTTGGACGAACTTCAAAACCTGGAAAATGGTGTTCCGGACAGTTAGTCTATTTTATTTTATTTTAAGTATTCTTGTAAAGGTCACATCATTCTTTTGTACTTTCAACTTATCTCTTTGCTAATTTTATTTTTTCATCTTCTTTGCCTACATTTTTCTTTCCTAAAACACCTCTTTATGTTAGAGCCTAGCACGTCCTCTATTGGCATTAATGAAAACCAAAAAACGTTAATTGAGATATTATGTGGACAAACTAGTGGTCTTAATGTTGTCCACTTTAATGCTCGAAGCTTAAACATGGCTAAACTGGATTTTTTAAGGTATTTTTTTGGGGATTCGTCAGTTGACATTATTTGTGTGTCTGAAACGTGGTTGTCCAGTAAAATAAGTGAAACAATTTGTGCTATAAATAGTTTTAATGTTTTAAGGAATGATAGGTCTGATAAAAAAGGTGGTGGAGTAGCAGTTTACTGTAAATCTTACCTTAATGCCAAGGTTCTGGGTAAATCAAGTGGTCCTGGAATTCAGTTTATAAACTTATGTGTAACAGATAATTGCACTAAAATCTTTATATCTTGCGTTTATAATCCTAACAAATATTGTTCTGTTGATCCATTGTTCTCGGAGTTGTCAAACTATGTCTTGAGTCATGACTTAATTTTGGTGTGCGGTGATTTTAACATCAATCTCTTGAATAGTGATTCTGTACAGCAATCAATGTGTGATAAGATTTCTTCTGTAGGTCTTTCTATTGTTAACAGCACTGAACCCACCCGTTTTTCAAATAATACAACCCCAAGTCTTCTGGATTATTTTATTGTGTCTGATCTTTCTCTCGTTTCTCTATTTGACCAGATATTTTTCGTATCTGATCACGATTTAATCTTTTGTTCGTTAAATGTAAACTTAACTCGTAATGCGACTTCTTCATCGTTTTCGTATCGTTATTTTAAAAATGTTAATTATCCGGCCTTGTTTCATGATTTGTCTATGATTTCGTTCAATGACTGTTGGAATCACAGCTCAGTTGATGATAAACTTAACTCTCTTCTTAACCCTATCAAGTACTTATTTGAAAAATATGTTCCTTTACGTTCAGTCACATTAATAAACTCATCCTGTCCGTGGTTCTCGCACAATGTTCTTAACGCTATTAAGAAGAGGAACAAACTACACAAGCTTTGGAAGCAAATTCCTACATCTACTAATTGGGAAATTTTTAGAACGGACAGAAATCAAGCGGTTCTTATTACAAGGCAGTCCAAGTCTCGATATTTTAATGCTAAAATAAATAAGTTTCTTCCTACTAAAACCCTCTGGAACAACATAAAGAGACTAGGAATAAGCAAAAAGACAAACACTGAATGTTAAATTGATCCTGACTTACTTAACAGTTTTTTCATAAATAACTCATCCCCCTTGAATCATAATAGCTCACTTTTCTGTACAAGTTTAATTGTTCCACAGTCATTTCAATTTACACCTGTAACTGAACTTGATATTGGAAATTGTGTAATGCAAATAACATCAAATGCAATAGGCGAAGATGGCATTCCTATAAAATTTATCAAAGTTTTACTAACACATATAATCAGACCATTAACTCATATAATAAATCACTGCCTTGTATCTTCATCATTCCCGAGTATCTGGAAAACAGCAATTGTGTTACCTGTAGCTAAAAAATCTAACCCTTCTGGCCCTAATGATTTCAGGCCAATAAGTATTTTGTCCCCTCTCTCTAAAGTCTGTGAAAAAGTACTGAGTCAACAAATAAATAAATTTCTACAATCAAATAACCTTATGTCACCATTTCAATCGGGTTTCCGGGTAGGGCATGGCTGTGCCTCAGCACTAGTTAAGGTTATGGATGATCTAAGACCTGAATATGATGCTGGCTCATTGTCTTTACTTTGCTTACTTGATTTTTCAAAAGCATTTGACAAGGTATGTCACAAGTACCTATGTCTGAAACTTAGAAATCTCTTTGGGTTCAGTGATAGTGCAGTGAGTCTCATATCAAGTTATTTGTCAAAAGATTTCAAAAGGTTAAAGTCGGTCAGGCGTTCTCTAAATGTGAATCTGTACTGAGTGGTGTACCACAAGGTTCAATTCTTGGCCCTCTTCTATTCTCCATTTTTATAAATGACATATTTGCAGTCTGTAAACATTCTTCTGTGCATGCCTATGCAGACGATATTCAAATCTATCTATCGAGTAGTATAGGACTTCGAGAAGACCTTTGCTATAGACTTAATTATGATCTAAGACGCATTTATCAATGGGCAATAAGCAATGGACTCCAACTTAATGCTGCCAAATCATATGTACTCCCTATCTGTAAGAATAAATTGTACCTAGATGATATTCCTGACCTATACATTGGTACAAATAAGTTAAGTGTCGTTTCGAAAATTGTAAATCTCGGTTTTTGTATGAGCTCGTCCTTATCATGTATTGATCATGTAAATAGTGTTGTCCAGAAAGTTTATTATATCCTACGTAATTTAAGAATGTCTACGTGTGTCTGTTCTCCTGATTTGAGGAAATTATTAGTTAAACAACTTGTCTTACCTGTTATAACATATTCCGAAATAGTTTATAGCAAACTAAATTCATCTTCTTTGCTTAAACTTAATATTGCGTTTAACCCTGCTACGCGTTTTGTTTTTAGCTTAAGAAAATTTGACCGTCTCTCCAACTTTAGAAATGCCTTACTCGGGTGTAGTTTAACTGATTATCTAAATGCTAGAAACTGTATCTATCTACATAAAATAATACATAAAAAAACACCTTATTACCTTTACGAAAAACTCCAGTTTAGCATATCAAGAAGATGCAATGTACTTATAGTGCCTAGGCATAGTTCTCTTACAACCTCTAACCTATTTTTCATTAATGCCGTAAGACTTTGGAATGCACTGCCACGTAGCTTAAGAGATATAACTCGGACGGAAACTTTTAGGCAATCTATTCTTAATTACTTTTCTACTTCTTAAATTTTGTCTTCTTCCACTTTCTCCTTATCTTCGTATCTTTTAAGTTTCTCTTTATCTTCGTATCTTTTAAGTTTCTTAGCTTTAACATTCATATCATAATTTCTTATTAGCTTATCACACTTACTTATATTTAGACATTAAATCTCTTTTGTCACATTGTAGTATATTTTTGTATTAAATCAACTTATTATTACATATATTTATACTTATGAACTTGTTGTTATTTCCATAAATAAATAAATTTATATAGCTTTAAGTATTATATGTTGTACTGTAAAAGAACATGGTTCTTATTTGTACTAATGTTAAATCAAATAAATCAAATCAAATCAAGACGGCAAGGACGAAAATGTTTCGAAATGAAAGGGTGTTAAAAATTAAAATTTTTGTCGCGTTTTTCTTAATTTTGGTTACGTTACAATTTTAAAAGCCCCTCCCCTACCGTGACTTATCATAGTGTATTGAAGACGGTAAGAATGTGGTAAACATTTCATGAAGACGGCAAGGACGAACATGTTTCGTAATGACAGAGTTTAATTAATTAAAATTTTTCGCGTTTTTCTTTATTTTTGGCCTTATAGTTACTTTTCGTAGGGTATTTTCACTCTCTAATAAATTGGCAACTTAGTTTATGGACAACCTCTAAAAGCTAAACAATTTGCTACTTGTATAAGTTTTATTGGATGTAAATATTAGTATGTAATATTGTAATATATAGAAGTGTATTTCTTTAATTTATACATTATAACAAAATATATTTATTGAAGTGTACAAAAAAATAATTTTATAAATACTTTTTTTATCAAAAATAAGATTTATTTTAAATGTTTTCTCGATAAATCGGGCTCAAAAACGAGCGCATTTCTATTTCTCTATTAAGTGTTTTTTCGCTCTGAATTTTACCATTTTTTGAAAGATTTGCATTGTAAATAATAATAGAGTTTTTTGATCACCGATTCAACAAAGAATTAAAACTATATTCGTGATAAAAAAAAACATAAAAATAAAATATTTCTTTTTAATTAATTTTTATGTATGTATCGTCGCTTATAATTCTAAAAATATCCTCTCTGAAGTTGACTAAATCCTCAAAAAATCGTTGACTGCTTTCGTTGTGCAAGGTTGACATAACTATCGAAATATTTTGTATTTCTGTTATTTTTGATAGCTCCAAGTAATATTTGACCTAGTTTGCATAAATGTGAAGCTAAAAATAAATACTTATAATGAAGATATAAAACAAACCTGGTCTGGTCCCATCATATGAGATTGTCTGGTCCTGTAACCCCTCTTACAGCGCTTTCGCATTTCATAATGTGTAAAAAAATTCATTTGACAGATACGAGGAAGGTTTTTCTTTTTTAAAAAATATGCTAACGAAAATCTTGCTTGTAGATCCATCATTTGGGAAGCGCATACATAAAATGGAATACCAATAAATGCCATATTACATTTAACAATATTTAAACAATGTTTAAAAAGTGGTTGCACAAAATTATCATCAACATGAATTCCACAGTCCATGCTAAGAAAAGGGAAAGCATATTGGTATCCAGTACATAAGAGCATTGCTGAAAACCAACTATAACTTTCGTCACTGAAAACCGCTCCAGAAACTAAAAATTTTTTAATATCAGGTTTTTGGTTTATATACGTTACAGATTTAATGCACGGCTTATTTGAAAGGTGATGGCTGAGAGTAACTCTTTTCGCTTGTTTTGAAATTTCATTTGCCAAATCCATTCCACTGGGACCAGCGCCAACTACGAGAACATGTTCACCTGAAATTGAAGCATAGAAAATAAGTATTAAATTCATATTATCTTAAAATAGTCAGCGAATAGAAAATGAAATGTTAATGTTTCTACAATATAAGAGGATTTAAGTTAAGGAATATTACCATGGAAAACTTCTTCAAAAAGTTATTGAAATCATAACTTTTTCATATTCTTAAAATAGCTGTATTTTTTCTAAGTGAGTAAGCAAAAAACGACAACTTTGTCGCTTAAGAAAGTTTTTTAGAACTTGAAAGCATTTTCTGAAAAGACATTAAGTATTTCTCTATTTGTTGATAGACTCAATGAAGTTGGTCTGCTACCTGTGAATGTTAGTATGCCCACTCGCTACGCGAATAATTCTCCTCCGAGCCTCTTAGATATTTTTGTTGTCTCAGATGTATCTTCTGTCCTGTTGTTCGACCAAATCTCTTTTATATCTGACCATGATCTTCTCTTCTGTTCGTTAAATGTTAATTTTTCATCAGTTGTCACCGAAAAAACCATCACTTTTAGGGACTACAAATCCGTTGACTATAATTCTTTATTTCATGACCTATCTGCCATAAATTGGTCTCAATGCTGGTTTCTCAGAACAGTTAATGAGAAGGTAAATTTTTTCATTAATGAAGTACACGCACTATTTGATTTGCATGTCCCATTAGTGACTCGTCGCGTTTCTAATAAAAGTTGTCCTTGGTTTTCAAGAAGTGTCATGCTAACCCTTAAAACTCGGAATAAAATGTATAATCGCTTTAAACGAAATTCCACAGCATCGAATTGGGATCAGTTTAAGAGAGCAAGAAATGAAGCTAACTTGGCTGTAAAATTAGCAAAACGCCTTTTTTTTATTAACAAGTTAAACTCTACACAATCTTCTAAAAATCTCTGGAACAACTTAAGACAGGCTGGAGTATGCAATGTTAAATCTGACGATTGCCACATTAGTCCTGATATCTTAAATGATTATTTTATTGCTTCCTCTTCGTCTACTAATACTCTGTTGCCTAGTGTATCAATACCTTTAGATCCTGCAAGTCAATTTAATTTCGAGTTTGCGGCTGTAGGTGAGAGTGATGTTGCTCGTTGCGTTAATAAAATTAAGTCAAATGCAGTGGGTGAAGACGGAATATCCATAAGGTTCATTAAAATTATCTTACCTCTCATATTAAGCCCATTGACCCACATTATAAATCACTGTTTCACTAGTTCTTGCTTCCCTGATGTTTGGAAAGCAGCCAAGATCGTTCCCATTTCTAAAAAATCCAACGCTCTTGAACCATCTGATTATCGACCTGTGAGCCTACTTTCACCTCTATCAAAACTGGTTGAGTCTCTTATGGCAGCGCAAATCTCGGAGCATATAAAAAAATATGACCTCTTGTCACCACTTCAGTCTGGTTTTAGACCAGGCCACAGCTGCGCTACAGCTATGCTAAAAATTCTAGATGACATCAGAATTACATATGATTTGGGTCACATTAACCTACTTTGCCTGCTAGACTTTTCTAAGGCATTCGACTCTGTTGACCATTCTATTCTGTGCCGAAAACTTGAAGATAATTTTAAGTTTTCAAGCATTGCCGTCCGTCTGTTATATAGCTACTTAGTTGGAAGAACTCAAAGAGTGAGGGTGGGTAATAGTCTGTCCGCTTTCCGTAATTTAACTTGTGGGGTTCCTCAAGGCTCTGTACTTGGTCCGCTTTTATTCTCTATGTTTATTAATGACATTTTCAGCAAATGCAGGCATGTTCATATGCATGCATATGCTGATGATCTACAACTGTACTTGTCTAATCCTCTTGACCTTGTTGACGACTTATGTTTTAAAATGAACGAAGACTTAATTAAAATTACAGAATGGGCTCAAACTAATAACCTTAAGCTCAATCCGCTTAAGTCATATGTCTTACCGATTTATAAATCCAGGTATGCTTTCTCTAATATACCTGTTATTTACATAAATGGTGTCCAACTAAATTTTGTTGACAAGATAAAAAATCTTGGTTTCCACATTGATGCTACACTCTCTTGCGAAAACCATATCAATTCTGTGGTATGTAAAGTTTACTATATATTGCGGAACTTGAGGTGGACTGCGTCATTTGTTCCTATTGAAACTAGAAGGAAGTTAGTTCAACAGCTTATAGTGCCAATCATCTCTTACTCAGATGTCGTTTACAGCAAACTTGACTCCAGGTCTAAGATGAAACTGGATCTGGCATTTAATAATGCTGTGAGGTATATTAATGGTCTAAGAAAATTTGATCACATCAGTCACTTGAGTAATAAAGTTCTTGGCTGTAATATTTTTACTTATTTGAATGCTAGAAATTGCATATTTTTGCAAAATTTAATTTATTCACGAACGCCTAATTACTTATTTGAGAAACTACAATTCTGCAGATCTCATAGAAATTTCAACCTTATAATACCAGTTTATAATTATTTGAATTCCAATAGACTATTTTTTGTGAATGCCATCAGATTGTGGAATACGTTACCTAATAGAATCAAACTTATTCGGAATAAACATATCTTTAAGCATGAAATTATCAAATTCTTTTCTTAAATCTCTTTTCTTACCTCTTTCTATATAAAATAATATATAATTAGCAACTAAGTCTCACTTTGAATTAATTTGTATTTTATCGTTAAGTTAGATTTAAGTTTCATTCATCATGTTGTCAAAATAACCTGTTGTTATCATGTCATACTTGTGCATTTAAAAGACTCTGTCTTACATGTCGACATTTTTTTCCAAATAAATAAAAATAAAAATAAATTACAAAACTAACTAGGGACAACTTAACCTCGTCTACGTGTGGCCGCAAATACTGCACGTGCCACGTACCCTTCTCGCTCCCGTCCTCATCTTCGAGGATGTAAGTAGAGGAAGATACCCTCTTTTTAACCCTAAATGGTCCAATAAACTTGGGTGCTAGCTTGGCTGCAAAGTAATTCGCAGCATCGGATAATACAAAATTCCGTCTCCAGACTAATGTGTTTGGTAAGTATTGTACATCCCTACGTCGCAGATTATATGTCTTTGCCATCTTGGCGCTCGCTGTCTCCATCTTCTCCCGTATGTTTGGTCGTAATTCTGCCATAAATTTGGCTCGTTCCTCACTTCTTTTACCAGTCGGTTCGTTCAGGTCATCCTTTCGTTGACAATCCCTCTGGATCGCCATGTTTCGAGCAAAATTCACAAAGTCAGGAGAGTGCCCTAGCACCTCATGCTGCGACGTGCGGATGCAGCATGCCACCTTCGCCAGGTGAGTATCCCAGGTCCTGTGGTTCTCGGAAATATATGCCCTAAGGGCTGTCTTAATAATTTGGTTGATCCGCTCGGCCGGGTTCGCCTGCGGATGATAATGGGCAGTGAAGCACAGCTGTACTCCAAATGAAGCACATAAAGACTGCAACTCCTTGCTTTTGAATTGGGGTCCATTGTCGCACACTATGGACCTCGGAACACCAAAGAGTAAGAACACGTTGCTCTCCAGCTCTTTGCAGATGCTTCTTGCCGTTGCTGAACGCAACGGAAACAAAAACGGGAATTTTTTATAACGGTTTTATAACGGAAAAAAACCGTTAATATGTAACAGTGGCCTTGACTGGACTTCACCAGGGGCCCAACCAGATCTACTGAGATCATCTCCCATGGTTCTAACTCCTCTCCTGACAGCCCTTAATATACCTAACTATATCTGCCTTCATCTTTGGTCAATAATACTTTTCTGCCACTCTAGCTAAGGTTTTCCTAACGCCCATGTGCCCGGCCAGAGGACTATCATGGCACTCGCGTAAGGCATTCTTCCTCTCCTTCCTCTATCATAAAGGTTTACTAATCCTGCTTTGACGTGTTTGCATAGCACGCCATTCTCGACGCGCCACTCGGGAAAATTTCAATTTTCAATTTCAATTTATTTATCGATGAAGAATGTTAGCATATAAGTAATAAACTTTTGCATGCTGCAGTAAAGAACATAACAACATAAAAGAATAACAACAATTAAAATCGAGGGGTTTCTGCACCACCTTCTGACGCATATCCGCCATCCAGGGGTCCACTACTTCTTCGGTGATCTCACTGACAGCTGGGTTACTTCGTGACAGCATATCAGGGACTACGTGGTCCTTGCCCTTGCGGTGAACGCAAGGGCAGTCTCCCCATCGGGCCAATCTCCCGCAAGGGTTCTTTAAATTATTAAGCCACACCAGCCAGTAGTGATCAGTTACCACTGTAAAATGGACTCCCTCGATGTAGGGGCGTAACTTTTCCACGGCCCACAAAACCGCCAGACACTCCTTCTCCGTTGTATAGCAATTCCGTTCACACTTGCTAAGCGACCTACTCAAGTATGAAATGACCTTTTCGCCCTCGTCAAATTGCTGGGTCAGAACTGCACCTATGCCAAAAACAGAGGCATCAGTTTGAACTGAGAAGGGCCTTTCAAAATCTGGGCAACTCAAAACAGGGGCGGTGACAAGGTGCTCTTCCGCCTTCAGAAAACTATCTTCGCACTCAGACGACCAGTGAAACCTTTTGTTCTTCTTAAGAAGATCGCTAAGTGGTTTCACTAAGTCGGCGAAGTTTGGTACAAATCGCCGGTACCAAGAAATGGTGCCTACAAACGACCGGACTTCCTTGACATTTTTATTGCAGGGATGGCCAACATCGCCTCCACCTTCTCGGGATCTTCATGTAGACCGTGCCTATCGACAACATATCCTAGATATCGAAGAGAAGATAAACAAAAGTTACACTTTTCCCTATTCAGCCTCAACCCGGCATCACCAACTCTACGAAGCACTTCCCTCAAAACCTCATGTTTCTGGAACGTATGCGCTACGATGATTTTATCATCTAAGTAGACTAATACGTGGGGCTCGAGATGAGTTCCGATGACCGTGTCTATAAATCTCTACCATGTGGCAGGCGCATTATGCAACCCGTAGGGTTTTCGCTTAAACTGGTATAATCCCCGACCTGGGACAGTTAAAGCAGAGAACGCCCTTGAATCTTCCGCTACTGGAATCTGCCAATATGCTGATTTTATATCCAGGCTGGAAAGGTATTTAGCGTCTTTCAGCTTATCCAACGTTGCGGATATATATGGCAGTGGGTAACTAACACGCTCAGTGTGCTTGTTCAGCTCCCTGTAGTCAACACATAATCTATAAGAGCCATCCTTCTTCTTTATCATCACCACCGGTGAGTCTCATGGACAGTGAGATATCTCTATCACGTCCTTTTCCAGCATCTGCTCAATCTCCACGTCGATGTGCTTTTGAATCGCTGAAGATACCGGATAGTATCTCTGCGTAATGGGCTCTATATTTAGTTTTGGGCGGATCCGATGTTCGACCAAATGGGTACAGCCTAAGCTCTCTGGCATCGTCGCAAATATCTCCACTACCAGCCGCTCTAATGACCCTGCCTCACAAACGGTCAACTCTGATTGTTCCACGATCGTCGCGACGGACGAAACTTCAACCTGGTCTGAAAAAACCACTGATTCCTAGCTACATCCGGGACAATGCCCGCTTTGACCCAAAAGTCAACACCTAGGATCAAGTTTTTGGGTAGACCTGGTATAACGAGGCATTATATAAGGACCGACTTACCCTCTACCTCGACTGGTAGTGTGATGATGCCTTCCACTGGAACGAATTCTCCATCCGCTAACGCGACCCTAGAGACTGACGACGTCGACAACTCAAAATATCCCTATTCACAGTTACAGTCAAAATATAATTTGATTTTAAAATATATTTTAAATCAGTCTTACTACAGAATATGAAATTAAACACAATTATTTTTTAAAGCTCATCGCAGCGTCTTTAATCGAAAGAGAACATTTTTATAAAGTTTTGATGAAATAAAAAATTGGTCCTTAGCAAAAATGAATACAAAATCACGTCTTCAATTTATTAAATAAGTGAGTGATATTGGAACTTTTGTGTCTCATTTGTTAAAGCAGACTCAACACAACCAGAGGGAAGATAGCAACGCATACACATTCGAATTCGAAAGTATGGCAGAAAAATCCGGCGCTATCTTCACCCATTATGTGAAGAGTACTTACTTACTTAGGTGGCCATAACAACCCGTTGTTGGGTTACGCCCGACTTCGTCAGCTCTTACTTGGCGTCTCTGCTTCGCGCGCGCCGTCTCCAATCTCTTTCATCAAGCGTGGTTAAGACCTCTTCAGCCTGGTCAATCCATCGGAGGCATGGTTTTCCTCTTCGTCTTCGACCCTCGGCTTTCGCCTCAAACACCTTTTTTCGCTGGAGCTTCTTCATTCATACGAAAGACATGACCCGGCCAACGTAGTCGCTGAATTGTTATACGCTGGACTAGGTCAATGTCGACTAGAGCTGTCCTCCAGTTGTATGGAGCCGAAATTTTTTTCGAATTTTTATTCATACTGCTCGGAAAAACGTGACACTTGACGTCAGACCAAGTCTCCAGAATTTACATACTGATGGCGTAATGCCTTACCCTGCCTAGTTGCACTCAAAGTTGAGATAGTGGGAAAGTAGGCCAAAATTTTCCTATTTTTAAGTTTTAGGTTATTTTTAGGGCACAAGACATCAAATTAGCCTTTTTACATAATTTTATCGTAAATTACACACAATTACCTTTCAAACAAGCATAAGATGTTCAAAATCGATTGAGATTTTAAAAACCACTAGCCAGTTGAATTTGACGGAGATCTCAATTAAATTAACTTTACTTGTAATGAATATCGTTAACGCCATTTCAAGTCAATTCTAATATTATTTCCATTAATTACTGAAGTTATAGACGGCTATCATTGGTTAATCGCAAATGATTATCGTTAACAAGAGAAATGCTCGCTCTTTTGATTACATTTAAATATTATAACGATTCGTTTAGTTTGCTGGGTTAATTCTATGACAGTACTTGACAGCCGACAAATTATACGTGCAATAAATAATCTAAGCAAAAAAATCAAATTGGAATGGCTTCAACTTCAAAACAGACAAAAATTAATCTTCGATCTTCAGATTCTTTTGTGTTTTTAGTGGGGAATTGTGAAGAACACATATTAGGATCGAAGCTGCCATCGAAACGGAAAGTGCTGCAAACGTTATACTATCATATCCGCAATAATAAATTGCAAGGCAATGAAAGTGCTCGTTTGGTAATTGATGAAGTACTTCAGTTTTGGAATAAGGCTCGACTACCCACTTAAAGTGAAGACAATTGTTTCAAGAAACTAAAGAAATTGTACGGTGACTTGAGAAATGTGCAAAAAAATAGTAAATCTAAGTATAGGACATTTCAACAAAAAGTGAAAAATTTCGAGGCCGATTTGGAAACGCTTTTCGATGTAGCTCATCTAGATGCACTTACACTTATTACAGTCGAGGAAGACAGGCAGTTTCTTCTTAAGCAACGTGAGCCAGGACTTGTTGGGAGTATGATTGGCATTGATATGAATCTCACATTAAAAGAGCAACGCAAAATGAAGCGAATGGCTAGTGAAGAACATCGGAAAGAAAAGCGATTGACGCAAGAAGCATCTCATTTCACTGAAAATTTTGACTTTGACCATAGCGAAGAAAATGATTTTATCGAAGAGGCAATGGAGTGTAGTGGAAATAATGACGATTACGCACTCGCCAACGCCCCCAAATTAGAAAATACAGAACAAAGAATGCGTGGAAAACATCATTTTATTGATGACAGAATGCTCGCATGTATGGATTTCGAAAATATGTCAACTCCAGGGGCGATTCGATTTATTAGTGCAACGGCGGCTGCATTGGGACACGATGTAAGCAAACTTGTTCTAAATCGCACATCTGTTCATCGTATGCGGACAAGTTTTCGTGCCAGACAAGCAAAAGATATGTTGGATAACTACGAAGTAAAAAAAACTTAATTTTTAGTCAATTAATTTACAAGTAATATAATGTAGTATAGATATAGAAGATAGTAGTATCAGTTGTATATTGTTTTAAATTTAACTTTAATAACATAGATACCTCGAACATTCGTCATACATTGGGATTCCAAACTTTTACCAGAATTAACTGGTAGAGGAAAACATGACAGATTGGCTGTTGTACTCACTTCCGATAGGAATGATTAACTATTGGGAATACCGATAATTAAAGATGGATCTGGAGAATCAATAGCAGAGGCCGTGTTCAAGCTTTTGAACAACTGGAAAATTGCAGATCTAACTGCAATGGTTTGTTTTGACACAACCTCTTCTAACACTGGCCGCTTAAATGGAGCAGTAATCCGCCTAGAAGAATTTCTTGGTCACTCGTTGCTGAAGTTTCCATGCCGAAGACATGTTAGCGAACTTATGCTTCGTGCGATTTTTGAAGCCTTTTTCGCTATATCATCTACACCTGAGGTAACGGCGTTTGATCGTTTTGGCAAACAATGGAAAAATATAGATATTACCAAGTATGAGTCTGGAATGAGCGATGAAATAACTAAGAAAAGGATAAGTTTTGAAGAATGTGAAGAGCTGATAGCTTTCTGCCGTTTACATCTACAGGATAGGCAACCGCGTGGTGACTACAAGGAGCTCTTGGAACTGGCAATTCTTTTTCTAGGCAGTGGTGTTTATAAACTTCGTACTCCTGGAGCAATTTCTCATGCTGCTTTATGGTAAAGGCCATTTACTCATTTAAAATGTTCCTGTTTCGGAATCAGTTCCAAATGGCAAAAAAAGAACTGGATGGCTTACGTGAAATATGCATCTTTTTGGTTCGCATTTATATAAAATACTGGTTTCGATGTGACAAAGCGATCGAAGCCCCATTTCAAGACTTAACTCTCATCAAACAAATAGTTAATTACCCAGTTCCAAAAGTTTCCGCTGCTTTGGTTGACAAATTCCGAAGACATATGTCATTTTTATCAGAAGAGCCGGCAGCGTTTGCATTTTTTGATCAACAAGTGCCATTGGTAACAAAGAAGAAAATGCTGGCAGCATTGCATCTTGACGACGAAGATTACACAGATTGTCGCACAAGAGATGTTGTTTCTATTGAAGAATTTAAATCGTTCGCTAGAAGAGATTTAAGTGATTTCATTACTACTAACAGCAAAGGATTATTTCATCGCTTGGAAATAAAAATGGATTTTTTAAAATGTGACCCGTCAACATGGAGTGATCGTGAAGACTATGCCAAAGGAATTCTAATTTGCGAAAGTATTCATGTCGTTAACGATCCCGCTGAAAGAGCGGTTAAATTGATTACCGAGTACAATCGTACGCTGACCCAAGACGAAGAAGAGAGACAGTATTTGTTGCAGGTTAGAGAACATTATAAAGACAATTGGCCAACACACAAAAAATCTGATCTTTTGAATTAAAAGTGGGACTCAATGAGATGATATTCTATAAGAGGAATATATGTTTATTAAAGTTTTCTTGCAATTCTTTTTGTATTTCATTCTGAATAAATAAATAACAAAAATGGATTTTAGTAGTTTTTGCTTGTTTCTGCTGTCATAGTAAATTTGAATATTTTAAAGAAACCATAAATCTCAACCGACTTTAAACTTATAATGGTTTTTGGAAAGGTAATTTATGTGTACTTTACAATTAAAATATTTTTTTTATACTAAATTGATGCCTAGTGCCAAAAAAATCGCCAAAACCTTAAAAATAGTGAAATTTTGTCCCATTTTCCTTCATTCTCAATTTTGAGCCCAACTAGGCAGGGTTAGGCATTAGGCGATCACCGTGAAAATTCTGGAGCTTCGGTTTGCCGCCCAATGTCACGTTTTTCCGAGCAGTATGAATTTAAATTCGAAAAAAAGTTTGTTAGGACAGCTCTAATGTCGACGTAGAGCTCGTACAGTTCATAGTTCAATCGAATGCGACAGTCATCACTAACTCGAACAGGTCCAAGGATTTTGCGAAGAACTTTCCTCTCGAACACCCCAAGAGCGGCTGCATCTCTTTTCGACACCACCCATGCCTCAGCGCCATAGAGAAGAACATGTATGATGAGCGTCTTGTAGAGTGGTAGAGTGTTGGTTTTGTCGATCGAGAGAGGGGTTTGGTACCTAATTGCTTACTACCCGTAGTAGCACCTATTGGCAATTGTTATTCTTCGCTTTGTTATTGCTGTCTACGGCGGTGCCTAGGAAAACTCCTTGACAACTTCAACGTTATATTTGCCTGCTGTAACATGGGAGCCTAGACGCTGCGCTTTCCTATTTGCAGACAGCATATTCTTTGTTTTGCCCTCGCTTACCGTCAAACCCACTTTGGCTGATTCCTTTTCGATAGCGGCGAAAGCAGCAGTTACATCTCTCTTGGTTCTGCCAAAAATATCGATATCATCAGCATACGCAAGGAGCTGGACACCTTTGTAGAAAATGGTACCATTTCGATGTACACCTGTCTTTGATAGCATTCCCTCCATGATGAAATTGAAAAGATCGCATGATAGGGGCTCGCCTTGTCTGAAACCTCGTTCGGTATTAAAGTTTTCGAAGAGGTCATTTCCTACCTTGACGGAGCTGCATGTATTGCTCAACGTCATCCTGCAGAGCCTTATCAACTTTGCAGGTATACCGAACTCAGACATTGTTGCGTACAGGCAATCCGGAATCAGGCTATCGAACGCAGCTTTGTAATCAACACAGATATGATTGGTGTCGATTTGGGTTTCGTGGGTTTTTCCAGGATTTGGCTTAGTGTACAAATCTGGTCTATGGTGGACTTGCCAGGACGAAAGCCACACTGATAAGGTCCAATCAGTGTTTTGGTATGCGGCTTCAATCTTTCACACAATACGCTCGAAAGAACCTTGTATGCGATGGAAATAAGACTGATACTTCGGTAGTTGGCGCAGATTGTCGGGTCTCCCTTCTTAATTATAGGACAAAGCACAGAGATTCCAAGCGTCGGGCATGCTTTCAGCTAGCCACATTTTGTTGATGCTCTCACATTGTCAATTCACCACCGTTTTAAAAAATTCATCAGCCAGGTCGTCAGCACCGGCGGCTTTGTTGGTTTTAAGTCGCTGGATAGCAACTTAAACCTCGTCATGGCTAGGTGGTGGAATTTCCACTCCATCATCGTCGGTTTGTGGTGTCGGACTGCATTCTCAAAGGGCGGAATTGTCGATATCGTCGCCTGCAAGAAAATTGGAAAAAATGCTTTCTCCATAATCCTAATGCACACTGCTTATCTGTAACCAGCTCAGCATTCTCATCTCTACAAGTGGATGCTCCGGGCTTGAAATCTTGGATAAGACGCTTAACCTGCTGGTAGAATTTTGGAGCATCCATCTTGCCCTGGTACATCTCAATTTTTTCACGCTTAAGCTCTCCCTGTTCTCTTTTTCTACGTCTGAAAAGGCTTCTCTTTCTTCCTCTTATCGCGATAGTTTTCGTGCATGGATCGCGTTGCAGCTGACTGCAGCCCTTTCCTTTTTATATGCGGCGTATTTTGCTGGTGTCGCAGCAGTGACGTATTGTTTGAAGATAGCGTCAGTTTTTTTCGAACTCAGCGACGGTTTGAAATTCACCACAATACAACTCACTGCTTGCTGAAGCCAATGTTTGCAATTATTTCTTTTAACTTGTGTAAATTAATTATTTTTTAATTATGAAAACTAAAAAATAATTTTTTATTATTGAGCTTAAGTTCTTAATTTGAGTACTTTAGAACTAAAGCAAAACTTTAAGCAAAATAACTGTCAGAGCTGTATGTGTATGTGTGCAGCGCTGCTTGCACTTAGCGTTCTGCACCGCGTGGCCGGTTGCGCAAGCTAGACGCTTGGTCAGCATGTTTCGTGGGAACGGATGTTACCTGAGTTCACTGGAAAAGCTGTGTAGAACGTTGACTCATTATCTGCAGCAAACAGGGTGTTAACTCTTCCCCCTTTAATTTCGGCTGCGTCCTCGCTGTCGTGGATATGATCGTTAGAGTTGATTTGAGTTGGGTTGACCTTTTTATTTTTGTCTCTATTTTGCACGATTGTAACCTTTAGCTTTTTATTCCGTGTAATATAAGTCCTATAGACCAGCGATGCCCAGAAAAATTATTTGAAGAGTGCTACAACAATTACAACAAAAAGCCAATAATAATAACAAATCATTGGATTCATGGCTTCATTCAGAAAACTGGCTCGACACCAACACAACCTTCTATAGAACAAGACAACGTTGACGACATGGACACGGATGCTCCTCCTCCTATTCTTTCTTCTTCGGCAAATTTGTCTATGTCTGCTCCTTTTTCATTATCAGCTCCACCTCTCGCTTTGCCTGAAATATCTTATGCACAAGCTGCTTCTCTTGCTCCTACTGTTGCTGATGTCCAACAAATTGCAATTACTTCTGACATTTCTGTTCCTAAACCTTTGATTGCTATTCCTCCAACTAAATCAATCTTTGTTTCGCGCTTAGCATCTGATACAACAGATAATGATATAGATTTTTTCATTAAATCAAAGTTGAAATGTTCATCGACTCTTTCTATTTCTATTCATAAATTCAAATATGTAAACGCACGTCCGACTACGTCCTTTAGATTGACAGTTCCAGAAAATTTATTTAATACTATTGTTGATGTAAGTTTCTGGCCACGAAATACAATCGTACGCGAATTCGAATTCAAAAATAATCCGCGATTAGTAAATGTAGTACACTTGCCTCGCCCGCGAAATAGCCTGCAATCTCATCCAAAAAACGATTAACAAATCGCAAGTCTAAATTAGAACTTGTGTATCAAAACGTAAGGGGTCTTAATTCCAAACTTTCTGCAATGTTCATTAACAGTTTTGATTTCGAATATAACATTATAATTTTCACGGAGACTTGGCTTCGCTCTAATATTCTAAATTCTGAAATAATGTGTAAAAATTATCAAATTTTCCGTAAAGACCGTTATAATAAGATCGGTGGTGGTGTTCTGATAGCTGTTCATATCTCGTTTGCATCTGATGAATTAACAATTCTCGACACTAGTGAACTGGAGTTTATTTGTGTTTAAGTTAAATTAAATAATTGCATTGCTTATCGTACCTGTTCTTACATTCCTCCAAATTGTGACATATCAATTTACTTAAGACATATAAACGCCATCGAGCAATTTCATAATATGTTAAAAGACCTTGTGTTTGTAGATAGATGCACTACTGTATATCTCAATCGCTCAAACCCTGTATCATTTCCGGAAGATGAACATCATCCAACTCTTGAAATAACAGTTTTACTTGCTCATGAAAATGAAAATAAACTTACACCTGATAAGCGAAATACAAAAATATATAATTTCAAAAGTACAGACTATGTTAAACTCAACACCTTACTCTCGCAGACTGACTGGTCACCGATTCTATCTATTAAACCACCGTATTCATATTATGACGTCGAAACCTCGGTACAGTTTTTTAATGATACTTTGCAAAGGTGCTTCTTATTGTGCGTCCCAACAAAGCAAATTAATTCTAAACCCTTAAGTCCACCCTGGCTAACAAGTGAACTTAAGTCACTAAAAAATTTAAAAAATATAAAAAATCTGGTTCTAATATTGACTTTGCTTGTTATTCATCTTGTCGTTGCAGATACCAGCTATTAAATAAACAGTGTTATACAGCTTATATAGCCAACATCAAATCTCAATTTAATGATAATCCGAAACTCTTCCCTTATGAGATTCAATCAAGAGGAATCGTCTTGTGACAATGTTATTTCTAACATGTTTGCAAGCTTCTTCAAATCAACTTACTCCAACATACCATTTAATATGTGTTCTGAGCATCCTTATTTACCTCCAGTTAACTCTTTTGAAACTCCAGTAATAGACTCAATTATTGTTATGCATAACCTTCGTCAAGTTAAATGCTCTTTTTCGACTGGCCCTGATGAAATTCCGAGTTGCATTCTAAAGGAATGTGCTAGCAACCTGTGTGCCCCTCTATCAAACATATTTAATATATCCCTGCAAAGTGGACATTTTCCCATTATTTGGAAAGATTCATATATTATACCCCTTCATAAATCTGGCTCCAAAATTGATGTCACTAACTACCGAGGCATCGCCAAATTAAGCGCAATCCCTAAATTATTTGAGAAAATCATAACTGAACAACTAACCCACTTCGTTTCATCTTCCATTTCTGTCACTCAGCATGGTTTTTTAAAGGGTAAATCAACTTCAACAAACCTTTTGGAGTTTACAACTCGTGTAATAAAAGGTTTCACTTTAGGAAAACAGACTGACGTTATTTATACGGACTTTAGCAAAGCTTTTGACAGCGTCAATCATAATCTTCTATTGAATAAACTTAAGCTAATTGGGTTTCCTGTAAAATTGCTAAATTGGATAGAATCTTATTTATCGCGACGTTTTCAAAAAGTTTTATATAAAAATTCTCTATCACAAAATATTATGGTTACATCTGGTGTTCCGCAGGGAAGTCATCTTGGACCGGTTTTATTCTTACTATTTATTAATGACCTTCCCTCGGCAATTAAACATTGTGACGTCTTAATGTATGCTGACGATGTGAAACTTTTTCTTACCTACAAGTCACTCGACGAACAACACCTTTTACAATCTGATTTAAATAGACTAGTGGATTGGTGTAACTTCAACCTATTAAACCTTAACTTAAAAAAATGTAAATCAATGACCTTCTCACGTAGAACTGCTCACAGCACAAATTACACTATAAATAACATCCATTTAGAAATTGTTCATAGTTTTGTTGATCTTGGTGTAATTATGGATCCAAAACTTCGCTTCAATCTCCACATAAATTTGGCTGTAAATAAGGCTAGAGGTGTTCTTGGTTTCATTAAAAGATGGGCGAAAGAATTCAATGATGCCTTCACAACTAAATTACTATATATATCTCTCGTAAGACCTATTCTTGAATATGCTTCCGTAGTATGGAACCCTCAATATCACGTCCACATTGATGCAATAGAATCGGTTCAAAAACAGTTTTTACTTTTTGCTTTACGTCATCATCGTTGGAACCCAGATATTATTCTTCCTTCGTATGAAACCCGCCTTAAACAAATGTTACTGCCTTCCCTGAGAAGCAGAAGGATGGTGCTCAATGTCACCTTCCTATATAAATTACTTTGTGGTGAAATTGACTCCCAATATATTCTCTCATCTCTTAACTTTAACATCCCAAGAAGAGGATCTAGACATTTTGTGCTTTTTAAGTTGAGCCAGTGCACTTCAAATTTTGCCCTTCATGACCCTTTACGATGTATGTGTAGTGATTTCAACAATAGCTACAACTTAATTAATTTTTGTGATTCGGTGTATGCCTTGAAACGGAAAATGATTTTACATTTAAATAATTGATACATTTTAGAATTTTGTTTCAAACATTTACTCGGTTAATAAAATTGTTATATTCTGTTAAAATGTTGGCTGAAGTTATTCCATATATTCGAGACCGTTTCAGTTGTTTTTCCTTTATAATATTGCGTTTGATGAAGTAAACACCATCGAATACGATATGTATGCTTTAACTTGTTTGTTTTTAATCAAAAAATTTTAAAATTTCTCTTATTCAGTTGACTTATTAGTTACTTAGTTTGGTGCGCAAGAGTTTATCTCTTTTCCATGCAAGTTTATGCCTGCGTTGGCCCAAATACATATCCAACTAATAACATTAGCACGGTGTTCCAAAATTACATAGTGACCCGTATATATATACACATATATGTTTGTACATATTTACACGTATATATCTACGTTATATTTGGAATTGGTTTGGTGTTTAAGAGTTTACTCTCTTTTCCTCGTAGGATCTTGGGTTGGATAGTTGCCGCAAACTTACTAATATTCATATTATTTATAGTTACTTTGGTCTCTTTGTTTTTGAGTTTTATGTAAAGTTTACTACTGATTTGATGTTGTTTACTTTTTCAAATTCATAAATTCTTAATAAATTCGTGTTTCTGTATAAAATTTTTAAGTTCCGCTGAAAAGCCAATTAATGTGCTTAGTGGAAATTCATACTTCGCCAACTGGTTGTGTGTTTTAGTACGTAGGTGCATTCTATCTTTCCGGTTAATCCGGCCTGTTGTAGAATGTAAGTCGTGCATGCGTATAGTACGGGCTATACGTATTCATGAGATTTCACACTCCCTTGGCGAATCCAAAAAAAAAAAAAAAAAAAAAAAATGGCACACTAATTTGACAAAAACAAAAACACATCAAAAAAAACAACGCGCATACAACCAACATCCGCGCCAGCGCAAAAGTTTATATAAATCAAACACACAAAACAACAACACAATCCTTCAATGTGCGCAAATACAACAATAAAATAATAAGAAGTAAGGATGAAGCTTACGGCGAATTACAACAATCATTACAATATTGAAGTTGTTGTAGAGTGGAGAGAGTGGAACATGTTAAAAACAACAACAGGAATGCTGGCAGCACCCAAGAAAAACAACAAAAGGATATACAAACAACAACACGCATGCTGACAGTGCCCAAGCGCACAAGTTAAATTGTTGAATATACAAAAACAATAACATGCAAATGCATTAAGAAGCAATGATTTGACTTCAAACTGAATTCTTCGAATTACAACAATCATGAAAACTTCGAAGTTGTTGTAAAGAGTGGAAAGAGTGGAAAGAGTTAGGCGCTGGGCATCCCGGCTATAGACCATAAGGCTATTCACAATTATGATTATGATAAAATTAACTGGTAGGCTCGTTCCGTATCTTCTTTTAGCATTTCTAGCGATAAAACTTCTTGGAAGATGTTTGTTATGTTTTTGGACTGAGCTATTGCTGGCAGAGGTTTAGATGCAGAAATTTCCTTGGTCCAATATGTCTGGTTTTGGATGACTATTGTTGAATTCTTGTGGCTTATGAGAAAAGTTCCTTTTAATGATATAGATCTATTATCAACTCGAATTTCTACATCGTGATTGTTGAGTAGCAGTAAGTTATGCGATATTTCTTCTACCAATGGCTGATGCTGGTTGTTAATCGTTGTGCATTTTGATGGTAGACTTTTTATCAATTTTGGAATACAGTCTGAATCAGTTTTATTTACAATATTTTAATTCTTACATATCGGTGATTCCATGTCAAAAGGCACACTTTTCTGACATCACTATTTTTGAAACTTCTGAAACTGTTTTGGTGGATTGTTCATCTGAAAGATATAATAACTGCGTACTTTTTTTTTGCAAGTTAATTTTTTTTGCAAAGTTATACACTCTCAAAAACATATAAAATGATAAAAAAACTAAATAGGTACATGTATTTAAACAGCTCTATCTTCTAAACTGTAAGGCGCACAGACAAGAAACTCAGGTATAGTTAAGATACCTTGAATTGATCTTTCTAGTGGTGTCATTTGCTTATAGTTATTTTATAGAAAAAAGTTTCTTTTTCTTATCCCGAAATTTACCATCATATTTTTCACAGTCGGCGCAACAACTTTTTCACATTTTTATTATAATATCGCATTAAAGCATTCATTTTTAAGGTTTACACAAAATTTTAAGTTGGATCTCTAACGATTGCTATTTTTAATGATTTTTTAAATAAATGCCTACTTAAGTTTTCCTATATATGTATATCGAAAATTTTATTTTGATAAAAAAAAATTATTGTTCCTTACTTAACATATAGGTACTTCTGCAACCAATGAATCTTGTGATTGATCATCATAAAAAAAAATATTTTCTGTATGTATGGACATGTGCACTGCGACTCAACGAATCAAACTTCAGCTCCTTCGCTTTAAAAATTTTATTATGGGGTGTCAAAAAACTTAAGAACTATTAATACTGAATTGTCTTCATCAAAGCAGAGCTTACTTGTTTGTGCCATTAGATTGGTATCTTTATTAAAACTATGCAGCTTAAGGACAGAAATAGTTGCACAATTTAAGAAAATACAATTATGGAAGATTTAACAAAAGCGCATTCAATTGATCCTTTGAGTCGTAAAACACATGGCCATAAATTTGGAACATATTAATTTTTTATAATTGTGACGCCAAAAATCGACGTCGCCGATTTTGACGACAACAACCAAGAGCGACACTTGGTGAACACCACCACACACACACTGAACGAATTTTTTTTACAAACACATATATAAATTGAAGAAAATAATAAATAGATAATAGAAAGTAAAATAAAATAATAATAGAAAGAGAGGTACGACACACGCACAAGTATAATACTGGCGTGATATTTTTCGTGCAGTCGTGTAGCGGAACAACTTGAGCGCACATAGGGAAAGGCAAAGTGCTGTGCCAATCTAAGCAACTGGTTGCAACAACAAGGCGTACGGCGTACGGTATGTTGTTTACGCCAAACAACCGAGAAGTTTTGATTGCGGGATCTGCTTGACAACAAAGGCAACTATAAAAGGCAGCGCAACCACGGACTGAGGGAAGTCTTGGATCACAATTTGTGACGATCAGTCTTTGCTTATATTCAGTGTGCGAGAAAAGTCAGTGCGTGATTATTAACGTTCAGTGCGAAGCAGAGTGCAGAATAACAGCAAGCAGAGTTCAAAATAGCGAAAGAACAACAAGCAGAATCTGCATCGAGGAGCTGCAGCAACCACAAAGGAAAAACAAGGTAAACTAGGAAGCGAGTGCAGAGTCGGTGGCTTGTAGGCCCACCTGCAAACAGTATCAGGCAGAGTCGGTGGCTTGTAGGCCCATCTGCAAACAGCATCAAGCAGAGTCGGTGGCTTGTAGGCCCACCTGCGCAGAACGGCGAGCAGAGTCAGCGGCTTGTAGGCCCACCTGCAGAGTAGCAGAAAACAGAGTCGGTGGCTTGTAGGCCCACCTGTTTAAAACCTTTTTGTTAGCAGTGCCCGTGGCTTGTAAGCCCGCCTGCTCAAATTAAACACTAGTCCGTGGCTTGTAAGCCCGCGTGTTTATTTATTTTTCCAGCTAGCAGTGTCGGTGGCTTGTAGGCCCAACTGCTAGACGACGGCGGAGCAGATCGGCGAAGCAGCAGGAGAAGCAGTGGAAAACACAAGCAATTGATATATTTAAAATATATATAACATATATTATAGGAATTAAACAAGAAAACAATAAAACATTGTTAAACCTAGATAACTATAAACAAAAACCACACGTGTTATTAATTCTTGTCACGAACCCTGGAATCCCGCTGAGCGTACCTCAGCGTTAAAGAAAGAACCCAGGGAGGTTCGTTACAAGTGGCGCCCGAGCAGGGACCCTTTCTAAGGGAAAACAACGAGGAAAACTAGACAGAAAAACAACGCAGGAAAGCTAGAAAGTGAATAAAACAGGAAAACGTGAGTGAAAACAAAGCACGAAAGGTCCAGAGACAGAGTAAAGTAAGTTGAAAGCAACATGGTGCGAACAGCATGGATTCACGCTCTTCGTCGAGATGACTTGTTGGCCTACGCTAAAGAGTTTAACTTTAGCGGCGAAGGTACTGTTGAGGAACTAAGGAAAAGGTTTGCTACTTTTGCACTGGGAGTAGACCACAAACCGGAGGTGGAACAAAGGTTCATCGAGCTGGAAGCAAAACATGCAAGGAGTCCTTCTCCTAGCTCGCTCACCGTGCCTCAGCAACTACCGAGTACCAGCAGGACACCTTCAGAGCCAACAAATACGAACCACGCGATACCGGCGTACGCGGAAGACATGACCAGGTTCCAACCAACACCTGTTGCCCAGTACAACCAAAACCCGTACGCTTCAGTAATTGATCAAGTCAGGAAGTGGTCGGTAAAATGCGACGGAGGCCGAGACCCACTGGCATTTATCGAGCGCGTGGAAGAACTGGCGGAAGTGTATGGTTTGGGAAAAGACCACCTTCCGAGAACGATGCCCGAATTACTGCGAGACCGAGCGCTAACATGGTATCGAAATAATAATCGTATGTGGCGTGAGTGGAGAAGCTTCAAAGAAGACTTCTTGCATTTCTTTTTGCCCACGAGGTATTTCGAAAGATTGGATGATGACATTAGACAGAGGCATCAGCGCACAGGTGAATCTTTTAAGGATTACGTAATCGCGTTACAGAGCCTTATGCGACATTCAAACTACACCGAGGAGCAAAAATTGGAGAGAACCTTCCGAAATAGTCGACAAGAGTACCAACTGTACATCAAGAGAAAAGACTTTGCAAGCCTGGAAGAGCTCATGGCGTTAGCCGAAGATTTCGAGTGCATACATGCAGATACGGCACCCACACGAGCACCAGCCCAGCGACCGAGAGAAGAACGTCATCGAATGGTCACTCAGGTGAGGGAGACACCCATAAATCCACGAACAGCGTGCAGACGATGTGGCAGAGACGGTTACATACGGCCCGAATGTCGAAATCCGTTGGTAATCTTCTGTTGGGAGTGTGGAAAGCGTGGGCTACGAACGATTGACTGCTGTCGTCGGCAGTCGGGAAACGGACGGAACACCCGATAGAGGCGAGGCCTATCGGGGAGAGCACATACGGTCCCTCGCATCCCATAGAAAGCCTGCAGCACGACGAAGCCCACATTTTTGAATTTGTTACCCTCGGAGATGAAGTTCAGAAGGCCACGATTGACACAGGAGCAACCAGGAGTTTCATGAGCCAACAGTTATCAGAAAAACTGGCTCACACAGGTGAGAAGAGACACGAGAACATCGTCGTGCGTATGGCAGACAACTCAGTGCGAACCGTTCGTGAAGCTCTGATCCTGGACGTAAGTCTAGGAAAAGATAGCTGCAGGATCCCGTTACTCGTCCTACCCGACATAGTGGACGATATCATTCTGGGAATGGATTTTCTTCTCAGAATGCAGGCGACATTCACGTGCGGCGGCCAGACAATAACATTAAAATGTCACGAGGCGACAACAAGTGCTAGCGTTTCCCCATTATGCACAGTGGTGCGAGAAGACGAAGTAACGGAAACTGAACTGAAAGACAGTTTCTTGAAGACCGAACTATCTGAGTTCGAGAAGCTAGAGGGTTTATCAAATATAACAACTCATAAGATTGTTATGCAAGACGATAGACCAATAAAACAGAGATACTTTCCAAAAAATCCTGCAATGCAAGAGATAATCAATAAAGAGATCGACGAGTTACTGGAAAAGGGGTGTATTGAGCCCTCCTATAGCCCTCACAGCGCCCCAATCGTGCTGGTGAAGAAGAAGACGGGAAAATGGCGACTCTGCGTAGATTATAGGCAGTTAAATGCAAAGTCCATACCAGACGCCTATCCAATACCCCGAATACATCATATTCTAGACCGTGATGCAAAATACATCAGCAGCCTGGATCTGAAAAATGGCTATTGGCAGATTCCTATGGACGAGGGTAGTAAGCAATTCACGGCGTTTACGGTACCAGGTCGTGGTCTGTTCCAATGGAAATTGATGCCTTTCGGGCTACACTCAGCCCCAGCGACCTTTCAGCGAGCGTTAGACCAAGTTATTGGTCCTGAAATGGAACCACACGCATTTGCATACTTGGATGACATAATTGTCACCGGAAACTCATTTCATCAACATATGATGAATTTAAAAGAAGTTTTCCGAAGACTCCGGGCAGCAAATTTGAAGATAAACATCGAGAAATGCGAATTCTTCCAACAAGAGACGACATATTTACGAAAGAGTTACGGCGAGTCCTGGGAATAGCCTCGTGGTATAGACGCTTTGTCCCGGAATTCTCAACCATTGTGCACCCACTTACGACACTGTTGGGAAAAGGAAAACATTGGAAGTGGGGTGACAGCCAGCAGGAAGCATTTGAAACCCTTAAAGCCAAACTAACCGAGGCACCAATCTTGGCGTGCCCAAACTTTAACGAGAAGTTTACTCTACAAACAGATGCCAGCGACTACGGGCTTGGAGCAGCACTGACGCAAGGTCAAGGAGACGAAGAGAGAGTAATCGCGTATGCCAGCCGACACCTTAACAAAGCAGAGCGGAACTACTCACCAACGGAAAAAGAATGTCTCGCCATAGTATGGGCAATCCGTAAAATGCGACCTTACCTTGAAGGCTACAAGTTCACAGTAATCACGGATCACTTGTCGCTGAAATGGCTTAATTCAATAGAAAGTCCATCTGGACGCGTAGCCAGGTGGGCACTGGAACTTCAACAGCACACGTTCGATATACAGTATCGCAGAGGAAAATTGAACGTGGTCGCTGACGCCTTATCTCGACAGCCTCTCGAGACGGTGCGTAAAACAACAACCGAAGATGCCACAGACGGTACTTGTAATTGGTTACCGAAGAAGACTAAGGAAGTCTTAGAAAACCCAGCCAAGTTCCCAGACTACATCATAAAAGACGGACAGATGTATCGACACATAGCGAGCCAAGCAAACGATGAAGATTGTGTTCCATGGAAACTTTGTGTACCCACCTATGCGAGAGAAAGAGTTCTGAAAGAAAACCATGATAGTCCGTGTGCCGGTCACCTAGGCATACGAAAAACAATTGCAAGAGTAGCCAATAGATATTATTGGCCAGGTATGTTCCGTGATATTGGCCGTTACGTGCGTCGCTGCGAATCATGCCAAAGATATAAACCAAGCTTACAAAGTCCTGCTGGTAAGATGCTTACCCAAATCGCGGACGAGCCTTGGTCAATCTTGTGTGCCGATTTCGTGGGACCACTGCCCCGATCTAAGCATGGTAACACCATGCTCCTGGTGTTTTTCGACAAGTTCTCGAAATGGACTGAAGTGATCCCACTCCGTAAGGCAACCAGCGATCACCTCCAACGCGCGTTTCGAGAGCGTATCTTAGCACGATTTGGCGTCCCAAAGGTCCTAGTTACGGACAATGGCGCCCAATTTACGAGTCGAACTTTCAAAAAGTTTTTAGCCGAGCTAGGAGTGAAACATCAATTCACTGCTCCGTATACACCCCAGGAAAATCCAACGGAACGGGCCAACCGAACTATCAAGACGATGATAGCACAGTTTACTGGTGAACAACAACGCGTCTGGGACGAACTGCTACCAGAGATTTCACTAGCCATGAACACGAGTGTCTCTGAAACCACAGGATATAGCCCAGCCTTCCTTACCCAAGGACGTGAACTCCGCTTACCAAAGACGTTATATGATGAGCAAACATTTGGCACTGGACAAGAGCCTCAAACAGCACTTGAGAGACAAAACAAGCTAAAAGAAACTTTCGAGATTGTACGCCGTAACCTAGAACGGGCTGCGCAAGACCAAGCCCGACATTACAATCTGCGAAGACGGAACTGGAGCCCAAAGATTGGTGAAGTCGTCTTGATCAAACAACATCACCTATCGAAGGCAATTGATAACTTTGCAGCTAAATTGGCTCCTAAATTCGATGGCCCATACAAAATTGTAGATTTTGTCTCGCCAGTAATAGTACGCGTCAAACATGAAGGAGAAACGCGAGTGCGAACGGCGCACATCAGTCAGTTGAAACTATTTCAGGCTGACTAGCGTATGAACAACTGCGTTGCAGCGCCATCTGCGTCAACAACTGCGCCGCAGCTTCACCTACGATATCAACTGCGTTGCAGCGTCATCTGCGTCAACAACTGCACCGCAGCGACACCTGCGATATCAACTGCGTTGCAGCGCCATCTGCGTCAACAACTGTGCCGCAGCTTCACCTGCGTCAACAACTGAGATCGCAGCTACACCTGCGTCAACAACTGAGATCGCAGCTATACCTGCGTTACCAACTGCGTTGCAGCGCCATCTGCGTCAACAACTGCGCCGCAGCGACACCTGCGATATCAACTGCGTTGCAGCGCCATCTGCGTCAACAACTGTGCCGCAGCTTCACCTGCGTCAACAACTGAGATCGCAGCTACACCTGCGTCAACAATTGCGCCGCAGCTTCACCGGCGATATCAACTGAGGCCGCAGCTACACCTGCGTCAACAACTGAGATCGTAGCTACACCAGCGCCAACAACTGAGGCTGCAGCGACATCTGCGTCAACTGAGAACGCAGCTAGACCTGCGTCAACAACTGAGGCTGCAGTGACACCTGCGTCAACTGAGAACGCAGTTAGACCCGCATCAGCGAACCGCAGCGTGCAAAACGGACAACACCAGATGCAAATCGCAGGCAGACCAAACACGTGCAGCTACGTATAGTAATGTGCACCGCTGCAGGCATAGCAAAATATCATCGTGCATGGCTACACGTACATAGCTGGTTACCCACTGCATGCATCTCAGCTGTGAAGTGCATGTATCCAACTGCAGCGCAGCTACACCCACACACTAACACCTCTGCACACTGAGGATACGCAGCAGCGCAGCGAACTGCAGCTAGGCAGCGACGTCCACATATCGCTGCATGCAACAATGCACATCAATAGGCATGGCATCTGCCTGCCGGCAGATCTGCATCGGATGCAGCCACATGTGCACATATGGACCAATATAGCCCATGTGCAAATATCAACCGGGACGGTCCATGTGCAATATTTCATAAAGGTTATTTACTTACCATGCTAAGTATGTACCCCAATATGCACAGGGCTAGCGCTCGCGGCGCAGCCACGCACAAAAGAATCCAAGGTCAGCGTCCGCGACGCAGCCTTAGAACGACACCAAGACCAGCGCCTGCTGCGCAGCCACGTTGCAAGAACACCGTGGCCAGCGCCCAAGGCGCAGCTTGGACCACGAGGATCAACGTTGGGATTCCAAGAAGGAATTCCAACGTTGGTCAAAAACCCGAAGATGAACCGGTTCACCACACTGAAAACCTAGATCGGCAGAGGAAAAGGAGAACACAGAAAACAGCGCCAGCATAGCGCTCACTATAATGCTATATTTTTTTTTGAATGATCACATATTTCCACAAATCACTAATTTTTACACAACAACGCTGGCTGGCTAATGCTACATTCCTCGTGATCGATCAGAAAGCCGCACAGCGGATAGGTAAGTCCAATTCCAATGCTGAAACCTTGAAAGCTAGACATAAAACGTGAGCGTTTAGACAGCGGTATCCAGCCGCCGACTAAAGCAGACAAAGCGGGCCAAGTAAGACCGGATGCAAAACCCTGAATGGAGCGTAAGGCAATCCCAGCGGAATGATGTAGGTCAGCAGCAGCAGGAATGCAAAGACTGCATAGAGCCATGGCAAATTGAGACCAACCAAATACGTGTTTTGTCCCAAAATACTGCGTGGAAATGCCACCCACAACCTGTGACAAAACGTAACGCCAATAAAAGAACTGACAATCACAGATTTGGTAGCCGATGACCAAGCAAACTGATACATATCACTCGCTAGAAAATTAAATACAATTAATATGAATTAAATATTTATTTTAGTTAAAAATAATAAACTTACCTCTTGATGTCCACTCGTACAAGCACGTTGCCATTTTGTAAACAAATGGCGAAACGTCAAAGCAAGTGCTGCCAAGTAACATGAGCTGCCAAGTAACATGAGGAAAAGGGCCAATACACACGGTACAATGATTATTTTCTTAGAAAAGGGTGTGTTCAATAAACAAATTGGAAGATCTTCGGAAAAGAAGGGACAACAATGCGACAAAGAAGAACGAAGGAAAATGATCTTGAGCCTAGGTCACCTAGAAATGACAAAGGACAAGAAAGATCATTCAGTCAGTGACCACGCGGTGACAAAGTTTAACAAAGAAAAAAAAACAAAAGCTTTAATTTGACGATGGAGACCATCAACATCAGCGACAGCGAGAGCGAGTCCGAATCGGTGGGATGTTTATTCATGCCTGCAGACACCATGGAGACTGATGACGCTACGGAGCAGTACGCTTCTGAAGAAGACGAGGCGCCACCAGCACCGTCTTGGGTGTCGGTGTCGAGTGAGGAAGAGGAGGAGGAAGAGGAAGTTCGACCAGAGGGCCGGTTCGACCTATGGGTGGAAGAACAGGTCACACGATGGCCTGGCTTCCGCATGAAGACCGTGTGGGTGAAGGCAACCTTCACACAGGAGTGTGTGGACGACGGCTCAGAGCAGGAGCCGTTGGTCGAATTTCCGCCATCACCGCCAGCGATCGAGTGGGCGGACAGTTGCGTGAGCAACGACATCGATCCAGGCGACAACATCAACAACAACAACAACAACAACAACACCACCAACAACGACACCAACACCAACACCAACACCAACACCAACACCAACACCAACACCAACACCAAGAACAATAACAACAACAACAACAACAACAACAACAATAACACCGACAACAACAACAGTAACAGCAACAACAACAACAACAACAACAACAACAACAACAACAACAACAACAACAACAACAACAACATCAACAACCACAACAACAACATCAACGACAACTACAACAATAACAACTACAATAGCAACCACAACAACGACAGCGGTAGTAGCGGTAGCTCCAGCTACAATAGAACCACGCCATCTAGCGGCAGCAGTACGTCGGATGTGCTGCATATTGATAGCAGCGAAGGTGAGGGCGACGACATCTACCCGGTGGCTATTACGAACGCAATCCAGGCAATGTTGGTTGGCAGACGACCGGGTGAAGTGCGCAACTCGATACGCACGGTGAATGGGCTGCGCTACCGAATCAAGGTCGGACGGAGGGGCGAGGTGAGGATCCGCTGCCTGCCCGAAGTAGGAGGATCGTGTGACGCCAAAAATCGACGTCGCCGATTTTGACGACAACAACCAAGAGCGACACTTGGTGAACACCACCACACACACACTGAACGAATTTTTTTTACAAACACATATATAAATTGAAGAAAATAATAAATAGATAATAGAAAGTAAAATAAAATAATAATAGAAAGAGAGGTACGACACACGCACAAGTATAATACTGGCGTGATATTTTTCGTGCAGTCGTGTAGCGGAACAACTTGAGCGCACATAGGGAAAGGCAAAGTGCTGTGCCAATCTAAGCAACTGGTTGCAACAACAAGGCGTACGGCGTACGGTATGTTGTTTACGCCAAACAACCGAGAAGTTTTGATTGCGGGATCTGCTTGACAACAAAGGCAACTATAAAAGGCAGCGCAACCACGGACTGAGGGAAGTCTTGGATCACAATTTGTGACGATCAGTCTTTGCTTATATTCAGTGTGCGAGAAAAGTCAGTGCGTGATTATTAACGTTCAGTGCGAAGCAGAGTGCAGAATAACAGCAAGCAGAGTTCAAAATAGCGAAAGAACAACAAGCAGAATCTGCATCGAGGAGCTGCAGCAACCACAAAGGAAAAACAAGGTAAACTAGGAAGCGAGTGCAGAGTCGGTGGCTTGTAGGCCCACCTGCAAACAGTATCAGGCAGAGTCGGTGGCTTGTAGGCCCATCTGCAAACAGCATCAAGCAGAGTCGGTGGCTTGTAGGCCCACCTGCGCAGAACGGCGAGCAGAGTCAGCGGCTTGTAGGCCCACCTGCAGAGTAGCAGAAAACAGAGTCGGTGGCTTGTAGGCCCACCTGTTTAAAACCTTTTTGTTAGCAGTGCCCGTGGCTTGTAAGCCCGCCTGCTCAAATTAAACACTAGTCCGTGGCTTGTAAGCCCGCGTGTTTATTTATTTTTCCAGCTAGCAGTGTCGGTGGCTTGTAGGCCCAACTGCTAGACGACGGCGGAGCAGATCGGCGAAGCAGCAGGAGAAGCAGTGGAAAACACAAGCAATTGATATATTTAAAATATATATAACATATATTATAGGAATTAAACAAGAAAACAATAAAACATTGTTAAACCTAGATAGCTATAAGCAAAAACCACACGTGTTATTAATTCTTGTCACGAACCCTGGAATCCCGCTGAGCGTACCTCAGCGTTAAAGAAAGAACCCAGGGAGGTTCGTTACATAATGATCTATTTGAAGGACTTACTTCAAACCAAAGAGTTACTGCATATATAAAATAAGGAACAATATATTTTTTTATATTAAAATTAAATTATCTCTATACAAATATATGAAATCTTTAGCAGGCATTTTTTAAAAAATTCATTAAAAATAACAATCGTTGGAGATCCAACTAAAAATTTTGCACAAACCTTCAGAATGAATGCCTACATACTACATTTTATTAAAATGGTGAAAAAGTTGTTGCGCCGACTGTGAAAAATATGATGGTAAATTTCGGGATAAGAAAAAAAAACTTTTTGCCATAAAAGTACTTTAAAAAAATGACACCACCAGAAAGATCCATTCAAGGTACTTAAACTATACCTGAGTTTATTTTCTGTACGACTTACAGTTTAGAAGACAGAGCTCTTAAAATACATGCATCTATTTAATTTTTGTATGATTTTCATTCTTTTTGACAGTGTATAACTTTGCAAAAAAAAAAATTTCGCAATAATAAAAAACACAGAATATGTTTTGTTAATGTAAACTTCTAACCTTCAAAGTTTCAAAAAAATCGGAAGCACTAAGGTCAGATTTTGATAAAAATTTGTCGAAATGATATGGAATCACCGATATTGACTAGGCCTGTGCGAGTAGTTAAATTTAACTACTCGAGTAACTCGAGCCGAGTTACTCGACTCGAAACTCGTATCGAATAACGCGTGTCTTCGAGTAACTCGAATATTTCGAGTAACTCGAAGTTTTTCGCGTTTTTGAGTGCTTTTACTTATCAGTGGAAATACCCAGTAGAAAATTGGTCTAACAGCGTGTCAATTTTCATCGTAGTTACATTTGGTAATAATGGTTGTTTTGTGCTTTGGTGTGTTGTTGTAAAGGGGTAAGCCGGAATTTTTTTCATTATGCCGAACTGCAAGATTAGAGTGCATATTAAAAATCAAGACTTATGCGCATAATTTCATGTTGCAGTATTATTTTTTTTGTAGATTTTGAAGATACTTTACTGTTTTGGAGGGGAGTTAGGCGTGGTCTGCAACCGATTTGGGTCATTTTCGAACGTGCTTTTTATAGAAACTTATAACGAAAAGCTATAACTAATTTAATTTTTATTGGTAGTTTGAAACTTCGCCTGTTATCATGATTACAGACAGACGAACGGAAAAGGCTTAATCGAATTAGGAGGAGATGCTGATCTAAAATGTCCATAGAGAGAAGTTTACGCTCTATAGAAAAATGCCATATATATAAGAAACCTCCGTGTATGTTATGGTAGTTTATGATAACATTATTAAATTTTTATTTTATGTAATCTTAAACCACTTCCCTTGCTTAAGAAACCTATGTGTATGTTATGGTAGTTTTTGATGGGTCTATGAAATAACTCCCACGAAATAAGTCCCACTTTTAAAAACGAAATAAGTCCCACCAAAAATTGCTATTTTGAAAGTGGGAGTTATTTCGTTTTTAAAAGTAGGACTTATTTCGTCAATTGGTGGGACTTATTTCGTTACGCGTTTTTATTTTAAGTGGGACTTATTTCGTTTTGAGTGGGAATAAATTCGTTTTGTAAAGTGGGAGTTATTTCATACCCCTAAATTTATATTTTCCCAATGCCACGTTAAAACTATAACACCGTCTACCATGCACTGGATCTTCAAGCCATTTATAAAGGTCGATAATTTTAATCTGATGGTTCTTCCGAAACGGTTTCCATCTCAATAATAAGAACAATTGATCTGTACTTAATCCATTTACGAATCCAAACGTTGTTACTAGTAGGCGTTCTCTATAGTTCCTTGACCGAAAAAAGAATTAATAATAAATTCTGGAACTCTATCAAAATTCGTAATATCCATTCCATTAAGAAGCCTTCTGCAAGCTTTCATACGATTTTTCTTTATTATTCCTCTGCTTTGATTATTCATATTATTCGACGTGTGTTTTTTTCGAAGAGCCAAATACTTCTTGTTTGAAATCGCATTAAACAGTGAAAAAGTGGGGCTTATTTCGTTTATGAAAGTGGGACTTAATTCATTTAAAAAATATATTATTCAAGGGGGAGTTATTTCATTTTGAGTGGGAGTTATTTCATTTCAAGTAAATTTTGAAATCATTTCATTTTGGTGGGACTTATTTCGTGGGAGTTGTTTCATTTTTTTAAGCAATTTTTGGTGGGACTTATTTCGTTTTTAAAAGTGGGACTTATTTCGTGGGAGTAATTTCATAGACCCGTTTTTGATAACATCATTACATTTTTATTTTATTTGTTTTTATTTGTTTTATACATGTTTTATACATTATACATTTTATACATTTGTTTTATACATGTTTTAGAAATAGGTTTCCATTTCCTAGAGGGTTGCAATATTGAAACACTCATAAATCAAAGCTGATTTCAGTGTCACAATTTACAAATTAACATTTCATTTCAATGACTTCAAATAGTTCTTTGTATTAATAAAATAAAGTTTATGGCTTAGCTATCATAAACTATCATTCATAATGAAGAGCAAGTAATTAAAATTTGACATTTATAAATGTCAATGATTACATATATATATTTACGGTCTGTTTCCGTACTCACTTCAAGTAACTTGAAGTTACTCGAAAGCGTTTCTTTACACATGTTTCCAGCACGTGAGAAACGAAGAAAAAGCAAAATGTCACTTTTTATCGCTCTATATTACTCGCATTTTACTTGACAAATTTCATCGACCACGAATATCGACCTTCAAACAGCTGATTGTCAAAGTGATAAAATTATATTGAGTTGTATTGTGAAAAAAATGTAAGCAATTGGTTAGCAAATTAATAAAAATAGTTAAAATTACTAAAATGAATGCTTACGAAAGTGTTTTAAATACAAAAACAAAGCAATTAAATATTATTATATTCAGAAAACAGCTGTTTTGCATGAAACTTACTTGAAACCGTTTCCGTACTTTTTGAGAAATTTTCTCATTTTTACATATAACCAAATAACTCTCTATTACTCGAACTTTACTTGAACTGCGTACGAAAACAGACCTATTGATTTACAGATGTAAAACACCTTTCAAGTACTTCGTAACAAAAAAAAAGCATTAAAATGTGTGCAGAATTTTTCCATATTGAAGTTAACATTGTAAGCTTATTTGAATATTTTACCATAAAAATAAATTACATGTATATATATTGAACATATATTTTATTTGTCTACTGGCAAATTCATATTTGACACACAATGCGTTCAAGGTTAAGCATAGTACTCTGTTCAGCTTCACGTGAAATTCCACTCAAATCTCCATACAAAAAATGACAGCTGTGAAACAAGCGTGAACATTTCACAACTTTTTCGTCAAAGCTGTACTATGCTTCGCTGCGGAAAATCTAGTACTATATTCCGCAACTTAAGAACTCAACTATATTGACTTAAGATTAAGAACTCATTTCAAACAAAGTTGTGTCAGATAAAGGTTGAAAAAAGTTCAGTTTTATAAAAGTTTTACAATGGTTTTACATATGAAAAAAATGTCCAAGTATTGTTTCTTTTTCTCTCTACCTCTCTCTCATTCTTTTGACTGGTTGACTTAATGTAATTCTCAGACTAAAAACAATGTCCCCGGATGCCTCGACCTAAATTCTCTTTACAAATTATAAGTACTTCCAGAGAGATGGCAACCCTTTTTCATTCTTTGATTCATTCTTATGATGTCGTTCCGAGAAGATAGGGAAAATGCCCAGTTAAAAAAACGTTAATGAATCCAAACACTAACTTCCTCAATGTTTCTTGGCTGAGTTATCCTTGCATTTATTATTCTTAAACTTATTATTATATTCCTTCAACATACTTTTTGAAAAATATTTGGAAAAAAAAAGTTCCAAATTTCTATGCATATTTTTTGGTACATTTTGTCTCACTTTAAAAATAAAAATTTAACGTAAAGGCCTGTTTTCAGCCAAGTAAAGCATATTTTCATACCAAAAACCGAAAAGTATTTAAAAAGTATCTGTTTTTTTGTCAAAATTACTTAAAAGAGAATCCAGCTCGTAAGAAATATTTTTTCTATTTTGCTACTTTTTTCATTAAAAAGTAACAGCGTCGACACTGTGAATGTATACTTATACACACTAAAGAAATATAACTAACTTTTTCTTGAGTAAGTACTTAAGAGCTGGATAGAGACCTTAAACCAATAAAAATTATGAGTAACCAAGCTTTTTGTTTCTTCTGTAAAGTTTTTAAAATTGCATTTACAATGTTTTAACGTTTGACCTTTGATATATAACCCTTGATGTTTTGTTAAGCTTGGTTTCTATCCTTTGACATTATACAAATATAAATTTGTTACCCTATTTTCGCTAACCAAATCAGCTTGAAATATGAGTACAATTTATTGCATGTTCGGTGCACCGGTGAACACCCTGTAAATTGTCGATACAGCGGTGATCAATGGGCAACTGCGGCTCTTATTCTTTGTTTTCCTTTGAGCAGCGCTTCTCGCTGCTCTTTTAAAAACTTTTTTAGTTTTTAAGTTTTCACTAATAAAAGCGACATCGGTCGATTAAGATCATTTTAAACCACCGAGTTTTATTTATTTATATTTATTGTGACTCCCCAATTCTGAGTTTATTAAAGTTTAAAATTCCCCCCATATCCGAATAATTACATGGTCCATCGCGAGCCGGGTTTAAATTAAAAAATCAAATCAAACAAAATACAAACTATTAACGCGAGCCGCCGCGAGTTTTAAAACACAAAAAACTAAACATTAGTGCAGTGAAAAAAAAAGTTCTTAAAAACAACAAGATTAAGAACTAAAAATTAAAAAAAAAAAGCTTCTTTTAAAATAAAATTAAAAAAAAAACAAAAATAAAAAGCAAGCTGAGTACACCGGCAGCTTCAACAGCAACATAATCAACAACATCATCAACACCAGCGGCATCAACAGCAACATCATCCACACCAGCAGCTTCAACAGCAGCGGCATCAACAACAATAACAACCAACATTTTTTGAAAAGCAGAAAAATCATGTATAATTTTTCATTTTAATTAATTTTATATTTTTTATATATTGCCTTTATTACAAGTTAATTATTAATAAAAGAGATAAGTGACGTTTATTCGTTATATAAATTCGCCTCATTCGCGCGGTTCGGTTCGGTATAGTTGAGAAAAAAAATAATTAATAATTCTTCAAGTGCAAGTAAGTGTTTTATATTGTATATAAGGTGGTATATATCGGTTTTAACCAAATTTGGCGGGAAAACCATATATATATAACTTTATGTACAAGGTTCCTTGAACTTGAGACAAGCTTGCGAAGAATTATTTATCGACTTTTTCTTTAAAAAAAAAAGAATTTTTGTGCTCACGGTTGCTCAAGTAAAAAGTCAAACTTGTGTTTTTTTGTAAAACTTACAAAAACAAAAATATCAGCACACTGGGCTGAGTTAATATTTTTAGAGCCAAAAACAGGCAAAAATTGTACGGAGCAAGAGTCTCAGCAGCATTTCTGCACTCTTGTTCAACAATTTTTGCATTCCTCTTTGTGCGGTGTCCGGAGCGATCGACACCAGAACCGTGCTTTGTGCTTGGTAATAGCAACCCCAAGTTGTGTTTAAAGCAGCGTTGCCAATTTGTTTGTAATTCCTCAAAATCGGAGTATTTTCATTTTGAGGGATTTCGTTAGCCAGAAAAATGTTTAAATTGTTACAAATATGCAGTGGCGCTGCAGCCGCTTGAATGATTTATGTGCACATGTGGATGTACCCTTAATGATTTATTTTATATTCGCATGCGCTGTCAGCCCTGGTGTCGATTTCTCATTTGACAGCTTCTCGATAAACTCTAATTCTGTCATTTTATAATTTATTCGCGTTGTTATACATACTTAAAAGCTTGGAATAATGATATATTGGCGAATCCAATGGCTGGGAATTTCCCGAGTAATCCTTCTTCCTCAAAAGAAATTGAGGATGAACGAGCTGTAAAAGTAAACATGCTTTAAATATTTAATTATATTTAATTGTTATAATTAATTCACTCAACAATTGTAAGAAGCTGCCTCAGCTGAAAAGCGGACCAAATACAAATTTAACTCGCAGTAGCTGGAAGCTGCAGAGTTTAGAGGTTGGCTGATTAAAATCACGGAAAACAACAAGGATATTGATTTTTGTAAGGTATGCAAGCAAAAAATTATTGCGCATAGGATTGATTTGGTGCGCCACAGCACAACTGCAAAGCACATCAAAACAGCAGTGCAATTGCACATACTCAACTCAAATTCAGAGTCGCATTTTAACAGAAGCTTTTTAAGTCAGGAAAAATTTAAAGATTTTCAGCATTATTTTCAATTAGAAATTCACAAAATTCTTTCACCCTCTGTGACGCGGTGGCTTTCAATAAAGGATTGTGTTGATAGTCTTAGAGTAATACGAAGCTTTAAGAGCGTACTTCCGCTTGGATGTTTTTGAAGATCCATCAAAAACAACTGAGTTTATGTTACGAACAATGGATGATTTATCCACTAAAATTTATCTTGAATTTCTGTCGTAGGGCTTAGGTACATTTACTGATTTCAATAAAATTTTTCAAACAGAACGGCCTATGCTCTACAAACTTAAAAGTGAAACTACCCGGGTTCTAAAGACCTTCTTGTCAAACTTTATTGACGTTAAAATCCTGGTGCAGGATGTTTGGAAAATTGCTTATAAAAATTCTTTATATTTTGTAAATACAAATGAAATATACATAGGGGTTTTGGCGGAAAGTAGCATAAGAGAACTTCCTGCAGGTGAAAAATCTGTTGTACTTATTAACTGCAGAAATTTTTACTAGAGCCTATTGATCAAATTAAAAAGCGATTTGACTTCTCTGACACACTGTATGATATAATTGATATAGTTGATCCAGCTTTCGCTCAGTCATTTCAATTAAAAACTTTAAGTTTGTTTAAAAAACGATTTGAATTCGTTGACAATTACCTACAAGACATAGATAACGAATGGAGGGAGCACGCATTGTTAGATCACAAAAGTCTTAATATTGATTGTTCATTGGATCCAGAATGTTACTGGAGTAAGGTTTTTGAATTGGAAAATTCGACTGGCTCATTTAAATTTCCTAATTAAAAAGAAGTTATCACATTACAATTGATACTTCCTTTTTCAAATGCTTCAGTAGAGCGTATATTTAGCAATTTAAAAATTTGTAAGACCGATTCGCGAAACAGGTTAAGTACTGATACAGTGGCTTCCCTACTGTTTACAAAACAAGGTATAAAAAATAATGATGGACATTTATTTGAGCCAAACGAACAAATGTACCAATTAAAATGGAATAATTAAAATTTGTATCTTAACAACCTCTGCACATTTAAGTGCATTAAAATTTTTTATGTAAATATATAATGTTAAACAAAATGTCTATATGAATAAAATTGTTTTGTATTCATATGGCACTGACACTATCATTTTGAGGGTTTTCTTTACATATTGAGGTTTTTTTTTAATTTTTGAGGAATTTGAAAATAATTTGTTGGCAACACTGGTTTCAAGAGTTTTACTCTCACACGCACTCAATTAAATTGTTTGCGTTCAAAGCTAAGACTGCATTTCGTGCCTGCTGCGCTTGATACACAGCTCTTTAGCCGGCTGCATATACTTGTAGTGAGAAAGTAAATATGCTGCACAGTGGGACTAAGACATCAATTTGCAATCAAAATTGTCTTAGTCTATTTTCATAGGAAAATTGCACTGTGGGCTAAACACAATATTTGCAAGCACAAATTTATTGGATTACAAAATATATTAATATATAATGTCATATTAATTAAATAAATTCAAAATAAAAAAGAAATTTATACAAATAAAAAAAATTTTTTTCACGTTTTTATATAATATAATTAGAGAAATTCAACAAAATATTTTTATTTTCAATATTAACTTTTTTTCTCATTCACACAAAATAAAAATTTGTATTTTTCTTCTTTTATTATTATTTTTTAAGGTTTTTTACTGCAATATATATAGACAGATATATATTATTTATAGCTATATCTTGTATTTATACAAAAAAATATTTTTATTTTTTGTTGTTCACATTTTTATACAATTTATAGATTTTTGTTTTTTTTTTAACATATATTAAAAAAATTAAATTATTACCAGACAAAATAAAATGTCCGCTTTCAAGGCATTTATTCGTCTGTCTGATGCGCTGGTCGAGTTTGAAACGGACTTTAATGCCGTGGAAACTCATGACGTTTTCTCCCTGGAGGCTCAAAGTGAAGAGCTAAAAGCCCAGTGGAGAAAAGTTAAAGCCGCATATGATGCTTGTTTGGACAAAATGTCCAATGACGAGGATTCAGATATTGAATTTATTAAAAAAAAGTATCGCGCCTGCTATCAATCCCATATACGGGTAGCAGGAAGAATTTCTGAGTTTTCTCAGAATAAGCCCTCGAAGCAAACAATTGCTTCAGAGCCGGCGGCAGTCATGGGCCACAGCATGCCTGTGCCACCATGCGATACTGAGATTTTCAGTGGTGATTACCTCTCATGGCCGTACTTCAGAGACTTGTTTACGGCCATTTATATAATGAACTCGCGGCTAACGTCAGTGGAAAAGTTATTCCACTTAAATCAAAAAACACGGGGAGAAGCAAAAGAGATTGTAGAAAAATCTCCTTTAACCAATGATGGTTTTGCAAAAGTTTGGCAAGATTTATCTGACCGATACGAAAACAAGCGTATCACGCTCAACAGCCAATTAAAAATATTATTTAATTTGCCCCATGTGCCAAAAGAATCTGGCACAGAACTTAAAAAACTAAAAAGAGATATCAATGGTTGTATTTTTGCTCTAAAAATGCACAACATTCATATCAATAACTGGGATGCAATCTTTGTTTACCAATGTTCGACAAGATTGCCAGAGGTTACGATCTCCTTATGGAAGCAGTCTGCCTCAATTGCCTAGCCTATTCTCATGAGGTGAAAGAGTGCAAGAGTCAGTATTCGTGGATGATGAGTTGGAATAAGAACCCTCTAGGAACAAGTAGAATTGTTGAATTGTAGAATTTTTCAATCTCAAGCGCGTTGGGATTGAAACCGTAAGAAATATATCAAATATGAAATGGAAGAGATATAAAAGGTCAGTGAGAGGTGGATTTTTGGAATAGAATTTTATTGTTCTTACCAGCTTGATAGTTAGTTATAAAGTGTTCTTAAATCTAAGAAGCTAAATTGATTTAGCTTAAATATAAAAAGAAGAAAGAAAATGAAAGAAATAAGATGACATTTTCAGTTGGCGTGAAGCGCCATCTTAGGGTGCGTAGAAGCGACAGTTTTTGGTATAAACATTGCCGCCCGCCTTGCAGTATTGCTGCAATTAAATTCGTAAATACAAAGTTATAGAAATTCTTATAGAAATACTTAAAAATATGATTCAATAATAATACTCAATATCTTCAGTAATAATTAAATTCATTATAAATATGAAAACTTAAAAATATTATTCAGTCATTATTTTAGAGCTGGATAGTGCGTGTTAGTAGAATTATGGTTTTGTGTTTTTTTTTGTAATGAATTTAATGGTTTTAGTTTGCGCATGAACCCGAGAGAATATAACCGAATACGATGTTTTGAGCAACAGGGAGACCATTATGGCTCGGCATTTACCCTGGCAGTAGAATTTTGGAATACAAATCCGCACTCAGTACCAAGGATATGGCACTGGAACGGAAAAAAGTTGGATCTGCCAGTGTTATGTTGTGGAAAGCTGTTTTAACTTTGGAATCCATAGATTTTTGAGGAATGCGTCAAATAGAAGAAGAATTATTAATTGGATAGAAGAACGACGAGCTTGACTATAGGTCTGGTAATGGTACCACGGACAGTTAGTACATCAGCTACTCGAACTTTACTATCACTGCCCGGATTAACTTTTGTTACACGACCTAATCGCCATTCATTAGGAGGTACATTTTCATCGCGGATAACGACCATGGAATTTATATTTAGATTTTCTTGTGGTCTTTGCCACTTATTTCGGTTATGCAGTTCTTTAAGATATTCATTTTTCCAGCGATTACAAATATGTTGTTGCAGAGCTTTAAGACGTTGCCAACGATTGATTATAGAAATAGATTTGTCATTTATTGTTGGTTCAATCGGAGCTAGAAGTGAACTGCCGATGAGGAAATGACCTGGAGTTGATGCAAACGTGTCGTTTGGATCCTCTGACATTGGAGAAAGTGGACGGGAATTAAGACATGCTTCGATTTTTGTAAGCAAAGTCGAAAATTCCTCAAAGGTGTACTTGAATGAACCAGCAACCTTTCGGAAATGAGTTTTAAAAGATTTCACGCCAGCTTCCCATAGTCCACCCATATGAGGAGCTCCAGGTGGAATGAAATGCCAGGTTAAGTTCTGATGACTGAAATTTGAAGATAATGTAGAACGTGAAACAGCGAGAAAATCGCGTATCAGTTCTTTTGAGGCACCTACAAATGTTGTGCCGTTATCAGAACAGAGATCAATAGGACAGCCCCGTCTGGAGACGAAGCGACTGAACGCAGCAAGGAATGCTGGAGTTGTAAGAGCACTAGTAGCTTCTAAGTGAATGGCTTTCGTTGAGAAACAAACCAAGACACACACGTATCCCTTTGTTATCAGGCAGGCTCTACCTGTGTAGTTTTTGATTTCAAAGGGACCAGCGAAATCGAGACCTGTACAGGCAAATGGACGAGTTAAGGTTGTTCGTTCAGCAGGTAGAACACTCATTAACTGAGTATGCAATCTTTGTTTGTAAATTACGCATACCTTGCAGGCATTAATAGTGCTCTTTATCAATGTCTTTACCCGTGGAATCCAAAATTGTAATCTTATCAAGTTCAAAACAAGTTGGTTACCTCCGTGTAGTGAGATATGGTGGGTAAATTGGACTAACAATCGCGATAGCTGAGAGTTATAAGGAAGAATAATAGGATGACGTTCATCGTACGATAATACTGGAGAGGAAACAAGTCTGCATTTATCTCGGAACACTCCTACATCATCAAGAAATGGATTCAAATTGAGTAAAGAACTGGAAGAGGAAATTGGATTGTTTTTTAATAAACAATGATATTCATCAGGATATCCAACCTTTTGGCAAAGAACAATGAGTCGATTTCTAGTACTTATCACTTCAGCACTAGTTATTTCGACAGAAACTTGACAAAATGATGCCTTGTTAATAGGATGTGTACGATTATAAAACCTGAATAAATATGAAATGGCTCTTATGGCTTTAGAAAATGAGGAGAATCGTTCAAGAATATCGTCAAAGTGGTGGAAAAAATTGAAATTAGACTTAACTGATTTAATTTCTTCCTGCGTATCATAGCTTAAGTTTTGTGATAGTTTTGGCCGGAAATCTTTGGATGTTCTTAGCCAACTTGGACCGTGCCACCACAACTCGTTCTCAACGAGTTCTTGAGGATTTAACCCTCGGCTTGCTATATCTGCAGGGTTGTTGGGTGAATCAACATGATACCAATGGCTTGCGCCAACAATTTGGAGTATTTTCGAAACCCTATTAGCTACAAATGTTTTCCATTGACATGGTAGTTTTTTAAGCCAAGCAAGTACAATTGTGGAGGTTGTCCAAAAGAACGAATTGAACTTGTTAACATTAAGCTGCGGAATAAGAATCGAACATTTCAGCTAAGAGAACAGCACCACATAATTCCAATTTTGGAATCGATAAAGTTGTCACTGGTGCGACTTTAGTTTAAGACATCAGTAAATGTGATGAAATAGGACCAGACTTTGGAATGACACGTACATATATTGTAGCAGCATAAGCTGTCTCAGATGCATCACAAAATGAATGAATCTCAAGATCGCAGTCTGGACTATAATCAATCCATCTCGGAATTTTGATGTAATTGATTTGTGGAAAGTTTGGAGGAAATTTTGCCATGTTTGAAGCAAGTTGTCAGGCAAGTTTTCATCCCAGTCAATACGTGACAACCAAATTTGCTGCATAAGTATTTTAGCTAATACAATGCATTGAGCAAGCCAACCTGTAGGATCGAAAAGCTTAGCTATTTGTGATAGAACTTCCCGCTTTGTGAATTGGGACCTGGATAAAAGTGGCTGAGTAACGAAATAAAATGTATCTGAGCATGCGTTCCATCGCATACCTAAAGATTTAGCAATGCTGCTATCATCGAGTTGAAGGAAATTTTCATGCAGAAGATGTTCTCGTGGAAGGCTTTCAAGTACATGTTTGGAATTCGATGTCCATTTGCGCAAATTGAACCCTGCTGAACTAAGAGTACTTTTTAGTTCCTCTCGGCAAAGAATGGTAGAATTCACATCATGCCCACCTGCAAGTACATCGTTAACAAACATGGACGTACGTAAAATTTTGCTGGCTTGTGGGTACGATTGCTCAACATCGTCAGCCAGTTGGAGAAGAGTACGAATTGCTAAATACGGAGCACAATTTATACCAAATGTCACCGTTTTTAGCTCGAAATCTTTTATTTCTTCTAACGGGGAATCTCGGAATAGAATTCTTTGGAATGGAGTATGGTTTGGATCCACTAGAATCTGACGATACATTTTTTCGATATCAGCGTTGAGTACAAACTGATAAAAACGCCAATTGAGAAAAAGAATAGTGAGATCAGTTTGTAAAACTGGGCCCACATGGAGTCAATCGTTTAAACTGGTTTGATTCGAAGAAGGACTCGAAGCATTAAATACAACACGAACCTTTGTTGTAGAACTTTCTGCCTTGATAACTGCATGGTGAGGCAAGTAGTAGTGGGATGGAAAAGTTGTGAAATTAGGATTGAAAACTCTTTTCATATGACCCAGTTCAATGTATTCTTGAACAACTTGGTCATACTGGGATTTGAAATTTGGATTTTTGCACAATCTAGATTCATTTCTAAGATATTGTGCTAGAGCTATGGATCGTGAATGGCCGACATTCAAAGTATTTGGAAAACTGTCTTTGAACGGAAGTGTTACAGTATAACGACCATCTTCCCCTCGTTTTGTTGTAATTGAATAATTTTCTTCACAAAAACGATCTGAGTCTGATAGAAATGGTTTTTTGGGAAGATGCTCCACCTCCCAAAAACGAGAAATCTCTTTGTCTAGTGATACTTCTGTGTAATACGAGACAATATTGGACGGAGTTGACTCAGCTTGATTTCTCACTGGGCCGGTTAGAATCCATCCAAAGATGGTTTCTTGAGCAATCAACGAGCCACAAATATGGTGTTGAATGCCCTCTAGCAAAATAGATGGAAATAGATCACCACCTATAAGTAGATCGATGTGTGAACTCTTGAAAAATTCAGTATCTGCCAATTTGAAATCTGGAAGATTCGCAAATACCTTTGGATCAATAGTGCACGTTGGAAGATTTCCAGTGAGATGTGGAAGAACTAGAGCAGTCGCCTCGATGGAAATCATCTGGTTGCTAGGCGAGCTTAGTAGAAATGAGCAAACCTTTTGGGATCCTGCTGAAATAGCGTTATTTAAGCCGGAAATTTGAGCTTGTATTGCTTGAAATGGAAGTTTAAGCAGCTTAAATAACCTCTCGGAAATAAAAGTTCCTTCAGATCCTGAATCAATTAGAGCTCGAGCAGTATAGGTGGTAGCTAGGTGCCGAATTTGCACTATTGCTGTACCCAAAAGAACTCCTTTTGACCCAGAAGCGAAGCAATTTTGTATTGAAGTGGAATGAAATGGTTCAGTATTAGTAGTAGTGGACTGTATTTGTGTCGCATGTGCATTAAGGCGCCTCAACTTGTATGGAGGAAAAAAAAGTTGTCCGGGTCACCTCCTGAAAACAAACTTTGGTTTATTTTATGATGATTCCCAAAATATTGCAACTCTAGCTTTAGCCGTTCGTGAGCTGGAATGGTTTGAAATAACCTCTAAAAATCGCGTTTTTGATTAATACTATTTATACCACACTACCTTCGGTCAAAAAAATTGTCACAAATAGTGTAAATCGATGAATTACATAGTTTTGTTTTTTATTTTGTTTTAAATCTGCCCACACACTTAGTTATTGAGTTATTTGCAGTGATTTTTTCAATTTTTTTTAATGCAGTTTTTATAAAAATATATATAACTTCCCCATTTATAGCCTGATTTACCATTCCGTGGTATCATTGGAAAGGTACTGAATGCTGCTTTTCATTTCTGTCGTTAATTAACCCTTATAAGCACTTTTATAAAAATGCATTTTTTATCAACATGATAAAAAATTTGTGGTTATTTATTAAGTCGCTAATTAAAAGATACAAAAAAAAACAATTTAGAGTTTTATCAAAGAAATAATTTTTTTTTTATTCCAAATCTTTTCGTGATTCAATTTTACAGTAACGCTTGCGCGATTGAATCTTGTTTGCAATATGTGCAGGTCTGTTCTTATCAATTACCGAAACGCAGGATTGGCTTACCACATGCACAAAACGTTCCGTATTTTGTGAATGACATGGAAATTCTGAAAATTGTTTGTTAAGAAAAGCATAACAATTATTTTAAAAACTTTTCATTACCAGGAATTTTTACAATTTCATTGGAGTCGTGTAGTTCTAATAAGTATTGTTGAGTATAGAACTGGATGCATGGCAGTTCTGTATTAGCTCTTAATTCATTCCAATCTATCATATTTTTATAGGAATCACAATTGAATTGTATCTTGGGGACATTAAATTGGCGAATTCCTTGTGTGTCATGAGCACGCGATTGTAAAATAATATCGTAGGCTTCCTTTCGTGTCGCCTTGCTCTCATCTGTAACCATTGCCAGTAAAATATTTTCTGGGTGAGCAAAAAATCCATTAATTTGAACAGAGCGTTGTACAATAAATTGCATATCTGCCGGTAATTCGCGCGTCCACTCAATGTATTTAAACAAGTAGCGGCTGCCATGAATGGCTTTTGGTTGGCTTTTTATTAAAAACCAAAATGGTGCGTAGACCCTCATAACAAAAAATGCTAGCTGCTTTAACTTTTCGCAAGCCACAGGCTTCGTAACATATAGCCGCAAAATTCTTGATGCTGTTGTCAACCAGCGTGAAAGATTGAGCGGGCCAGGTTTAATGCTGGCCAAATGTTCATCGCACGCCCCAGCATCAACTGCTCATACCATATCATAAAGATATTTTTGATCAGCTCGCAAAACCCAGTCATCAATATTTTTGGGCATATAGCCCATCGCAATTGGATCAAAGTTATGAGCAATCTAAAGTTAATATTTTATTGAAATTAACAGTTAAAAAAAAACAACAAAATAGAACAACAACAGCCCTGTAATGTATGCCCAATTATTCCTGGCCAGTTTTGCGGCCCATTAGCTTTTCCTAACATTTCTTTGAGTAACGCAGTGAATGGCAACTCGTTAAAATGAAAGGGCGCTGCAATTGTCGTTCTAGGTTACAAATCGCTCCATTAAATTTGCCTGTGTTGGTGCTGGTTCCGTCGCAATTTACAGCGACCACGTGCTCTAGTGAAAACTTTTCAGCTTTCAAGTAATTGACAATATCGTTTGCGATACCAGCACCGCTTCCGTCTACGGGAGTTAAGTAACCAATGTAGTTTGAGCTGGGTTCGCTTACCAGAGTTATATGCTCCTCCATCATTTTAACGTTGCGTGGTTTGCCATTCACAGTAACTTGTTTCAAAGTGCGTTCCCTTTTTCCATCAAAAGAAATGCATTTTAGTATTTCATTGTTTTTTATGTCTCTTAGTGATTTCGCCCTAGCTTTAGTTCGCTCCCTTTGGATTTTGTGCTGATCAATAATTATGCCTGGAATGTCCAAGTCTTTTAGCAATGTTGTTGCGAGCAGAGCCCCAAAGCGATTGGATACACTGGCACGGTCCAACGCAGCACTGAATGTTGGTAAGGAAAAACTTTGTACGCTTGGTCCAAGATCTTTAAGATCTTCCTCAGACGATGATGAATATGGATCATCCACATCCATTTCTCTTAGTTGTGGTACAAAAGTGGCTGTTGCAATACTTTCGTTTTCACTTTCGCTTTCGAAGTCCGTAATAGAATCACATGGGATGTGGTTTTCAACGTCATCTAGCGTGAGCAACCTTCGGCTCGACTGATCAAGGTAAAAATTCCAAACATGCAATGGCATTTGTTTTTCACCTGGGCAACTACAAGACACTCTAATTTTTAGAGCACATTTGCAAACAGAAATTGAAAATAGTTCGGCCCACTCGCTTGCATTGTAATGCGATGGATTTTTTGTGATATCCCGATATAAAAGCGTTAAATTTTGAAGTTTTTTGCGGATCGCAGTCTTCGATATAACCGGAATTTCTGCTCTTTTCCAAATTTTGCTTAAATCATTTAGCATGTTTTGATGATAATTAGATAGCCCGTAAGATCGATTATTATTTTTTTCGCGCAAAAATAATAAATGTTTTATTACATCACTTTTTGTTGGCAATTGATTTTTATTTAACTCGCGAGAAACGAAAAGCATTTTTTTTATGAATAACTTGAACAATTAAGCTATCACAATTCAAAAACTCACATTTATATAATATAATTTAACTCATTGTCAAACCTAAAAGTCATGTAAAAGTCATGAGTGACTACTTATAAAAACTGTGGTAAAATTTACTCTTAGCTATTTTGTCTAAGTACAATAAAGTATTTTCCTATACTTTATTCCAAAGTCCATTTAAAAAATGCATTCTTTATCTACATGATTTAATTTTATTTCTCTTATATTTGAACAAAATCAGGAATTGAAGCAAAGGCCATCACAAAAAAATAAAAATAAAATAAAATGCATTTTTATAAAAGTGCTTATAAGGGTTAATTAACGACAGAAATGAAAAGCAGCATTCAGTACCTTTCCAATGATACCACGGAATGGTAAATCAGGCTATAAATGGGGAAGTTATATATATTTTTATAAAAAGTGCATTAAAAAAAATTGAAAAAATCACTGCAAATAACTCAATAACTAAGTGTGTGGGCAGATTTAAAACAAAATAAAAAACAAAACTATGTAATTCATCGATTTACACTATTTGTGACAATTTTTTTGACCGAAGGTAGTGTGGTATAAATAGTATTAATCAAAAACGCGATTTTTAGAGGTTATTTCAAACCATTCCAGCTCACGAACGGCTAAAGCTAGAGTTGCAATATTTTGGGAATCATCATAAAATAAACCAAAGTTTGTTTTCAGGAGGTGACCCGGACCACTTTTTTTTTTGAGGCGCCTTAATGTGCATGCTGTATATTGGAATTTGCGGAAGTGGAACTTTGGGGGTTATGCGAGTAGTATTGCGAATTAATACTGGAAATATTTGCTGGATTGGAACTAGAAGGATTGGAATCTTTTATAAAAGAACGATGCAAAAGTGTGATATGTCTTTTGCTACACGTAAAACAATTAAATGCACTTTTACAATCTTTGACTGCATGAGCCCTGGCAAAACAATTGAGACAAAGCCATACTTTTTTACGCATGGTAATCTCTCATCAGAATTCATTTGTAAAAACCTAGGGCATTTTCGAATGGTATGCTGATCCTTAGCACAGATCTTGCATGGAGGATTAGCAACACTGGAATGATAAGCATTTAATTGGCTTGGAGAACTTCGAGCCTTATTTTTTGGCTCAAACGGTTTTTGGCGGGAAGAGCCAGAAAACTTGATGTCGGATACTGTTTCCAGCGTTTGATAACGGCTGGTCAGGAAGGAATCTAACTCTTTCCATTTCGGGATGTTAGTTTTATTTTGTAAAGACTGTTCCCAAAGAGCTAGGGTTGAGTCTGGAAGTCGAGTGGAGAAGAGAAAGACGAAAATAGAATCCCAGTTTTGGATATTTATAGCATAGAGCTGAAGTGCGGAAATGCAACTGTTGATGCCGCGTTGGAGCTTTTTTATAGCACCACTGGACTCAGAGGATACTGATGGTAGACTAAAAAGGATTTTCAGTTGACTCTTAAGCATAGTACTCTGTTCGGCTTCACGTGAAATTCCACTCAAATCTCCATACAAAAAATGACAGCTGTGAAACAACTGTGAACATTTCACAACTTTTCCGTCAAAACTGTAGTATGCTACGCTGCGGAAAATCTAGAACTATTTTCCGCAACATGCATCTAGCAACATTGTTTTCACGGCAATTTAATTGAACCGACCATTTATTTTGCCGTGAAAAGTGAGAATTGCCATTTCATTTAAGAAAAAAGTGCAAGCAAAAGAACAATGTTTCTAATTTAAATGATATTTTTGTATTATTTCTTAAGTTTTGCTATTTATAATTGCAGTTGTTGGAAATTGTAAATACCAATATTAAATTTTAATACGATAATATTGATGCACCTTTCCGCGGTGTTGGCGGTCGCAAAACTTCGCAGCTTGCAGACTGCCATAAACTAATGACTTGTTCTGCTTCACAACAAAGGACATGCATACTTGTATAAATATTTATTATATACTAGCGGATGTTACCCGGTGTTACTCGGGGTTGTGCCTTGAGCACAGAAAAAGTATGATTTTTAAAGCTGCTCTCATTTTAACATTTTTTAAATTATCAATTAAATTTTTAAATTTTTTATATTTTCGTTTTTTGGGGTTTTCCCCCTTCTAATTTCCTGCCGGTCATTTTAAAAAAAAAACTCACGTGTAGCAACGTACATGTGGCAGAAGTGAAACTTCTTAAACAGTAAAAAAAAAGATAGATTTTAGTGTGAAATAGAGAGAGAAAGTATCTGAAAAGAAATTCAATTAATACAAAATGGAATAATATTTTGTTTATTCAATATTTACTTCAGGGACCGTGCCGGTTATGGTTTTTATCGAAAAAGTCACATAATAACTGTTATATTTTAACTTTTATTTTTTCCGACAAAAATAAAAGTTATTTTGTGCCTTATATTTTTTCGTTCAAAAATAAGTTATTTTTGACTTTTATTTTATCGGTCAAAAATAACAGTTTTTCATGCCGTTTATTTTTTCGGTTAAAATATCAAAACTTGTATATTTTCAAAGGTCATTTTACCGACTAAAAAACTATTGATACCATTATTTTCATCTCATCGGTGAGACATTTTACACATGGTGTCAACAGTTCAATCTGTCAAGCAGCCTTTAAAAAAACACAAATTGCCTAATATTTTTGACCGAAAAAATAAAAGTCAAAAGTAACTATTTTTGTAACTCTATTTTTCCCCGAAAAAATAACAGTTCTGATCCATTATTTAGATTATTATGCTTGATGGAGGTTGAAGTTGCCAGAAAGCTCTCATTAATAGGCTTCGGAGATGACATGTTCTGGTAGTCGTCGCAAAGCAGTTGCATGTTGCTGAGGAGAACTGCAATCAGTCAGTTTTTGCTGGGTTTTTCTGGCACAATAGTGATGCAGTGCTTAGGAGAAAAAACTTCGAAACAGCGACAATAACTATTGATAAGATAATTGAAACGATGTGTGAAGCAGAGCTGCCAGGTGGCGGGATTTTCCCCGTTTTTCGGGATTTTTCGTCAAAATGGGGATGGCGGGGAAAACATTGATAAAAACGGGGAAAATAAAAATAAAACGTAAAGTACCTTTATATTTGCTTTATATTTTAGAGCTACCTTGTCGAAGCAAAATATGTCATTTCTTATGTCATCTTGAAGATAATTCCTTATTGCCGCTTGCGAAGAAATTTTTATTTGCTTTTTATTTACCCAATCTGTTAAAAATTAATTTTCATCATCGGTCCCTTGTCCTTTTATTTTCCACACGTGTCCAAAAAACAAAAATTTATTTCGTTTAGTTTTTGCCTTCCCCAAAGCGGCATGTGCTGAAAGGGCTTATTCGCTGTTGATTCCAGCAGCTATTTTGGAGACAATTGGAAAAACCAACTTGTTTATTTCTAGTGAAATTGGAGTTAGCTTGGAACTAGCACAATAGACGCTCAGCATAGAACAATTTGAATTTATTTTTATGTTCTTAGTGTTTCTTGTCAGCAAGCCCTAACAAAATCAATAACCAAACACGCTCAAAACGTGTTGTAGCCGTTTTTTTTATTTAGATTCCGCACTTCTTTTAACTTTCGCAAATATATTCGATGAAAATAGTAAAATGGTAAATGGTAAATATACGGTTAAAACTATATAATTACTTTACAATAATTAAATTAGTTATACTGTACGAACCTGTGTTCCAAATAAGGTTGATAATAGGGCTTACAAAAAACCACTTCTGGACAGTATCAAAATGGACCAGTTTAAAACCATTTACAATGGAACTGCACAGATATAGGGAAAAAGGAATGTATATAAGGACAATTGTCTTTTCCTATGACATCAACCTGTAAAAATCGTCAGTTCGTTCAATATAAAACGGTATTGTCGTGGGACCAGTATTATCCCTTTTTGGAACTAGTTCAGAACTATTCTAAATCTGGTCTATTTTTCTGCAGGGTTTAAACAATACAAAAATTAAGAACTCTCTTGATAATAGCTTTCTTTCCGGAACTCTCCACACTATATCTTTGGTGAAATTTAAAAAATGTTTGAAATTAATATAAATAATGAATGCTTAAGTCTTTTTAATAAAAATGTATATATTTAAAATAAATTTAAACAATTTTTGCAATGATTGTTAGGTTGATCTCAGCCATAAGGTTCTATCCCGAATATCAATAATATATTGCTTATAATTATTGCATGATTTTTATGGACACGTACGTATTTGATCTATGTATCTATTTTTGTTATAATTAAATTAAATGATTTCATTTTTATTACATTTAAATGATACTTTTTTCTTAATTTAAAAACGGGGAAAAAAATGGGAAAACTCAAAGTACAAAACGGGGAAAATTTTTTTGTGTATGCAAAAATGGGGGTTTATTTTTGCTGACACCTGGCAGCACTGGTGTGAAGTACTTTGGCGTGTTCTAGAATCTAGAGCATAGAATGATATAGCACCTCCTATCACTGCTTTCTAATCTAGCAGAAATTACAGCAACAGCTCTTGCAAGAAACTTGTCGAACACAAGAGGTCCTCGATGATACTTTTGTGTGCAGTCAGTTCAAATGATGCGTGCTATGAAATTTAATTTAAAACTAATTCAATTGTCAGCACATCACAAAATGTTCTTCAAGTCGTTCTGACATTCACGTGGAAAGTTGTGATTGAAACAAAAAAACAAATGTTATTCTGAATATCCCAAGTTAGAACTCATAACTGCTCATATTTTTGGAAGTTAAAAAATCACAAGTTGACGCCAGTTATCAAACAAAAGTTATGCATAAACTTGAATTTCTAAAGTTATGTTTGACAACTTGAAGTGAATAAAATGAATAAAGTTAGAAAAACCGAAAAATCCCAAAGTTATTCTTAAATCTCAAGTTATAAAAGTGAATAAAACGGCCCTAATATTCGTGAGGCTGAGGACATTTGTAGCTTTAAGCTACGATTTAATATTCAACAAAAACAATATGCAGAAGTGTTGCAATAAAATTAAAAGTTTTTTATTTTGTTACGTAATGTACAGCATTCCAAGCATAAAGACGGAAAATTTCCGTGCATACTTTTAGGCTCTTCATATGAATTCAAAACGTTAGCCTTGCGTCACGAATAAGAGACCTTGAAATTTCACTCGCCGCCAAAGAAGTTTCACTTCAAAAATTACATCTTCAACGTCTAGATCTGACATCTGGGTTCTGAGAACAATGGTCACGCAGTTTGAAAAAGTCATTTCGAGAACAGTTCGTTTAAAGTTTTTCTTAGCATGCATTAAATATGGATTTTTATCTTTAAAACAAAATTCTAATTTTAAAAAATCCTTTTGGGATCGATTCGATTTTTGGATTGCCTTTGTTCAACTTCGGTTTTGGTCGATACTGTTCGGAATCGAGAAACGACAATTTTTAAAACTACTCTTATTTTAAAATTTTTGAAGTTATCAATTAAATTTTTAATTTATTAAATTATCGTTTTTGGGGTTTGGCCCCCTCCCTCCGTCGAAAGTGTTTAATCAAATTTCCGTAAAACTATACCTGCCGGACATGTTTAAAAAAAAAAGTGACATATTCAACGTCTCGATCTGACACTTGGCTTCTGAGGAAAATGGTCACCCAGTTTGTAAAAAGTCATTTCGAGAAAAATGCGTTAAAAGTTTTTCTAAGTTTTTCTTATCTCAACAAAAATTCCAATTGTAAAAACCCTTTTGGGACCGATTCGATTTTTGGATTGCCTTCGTTCAACTTCAGTTTTGGTCGATACTGTTCGGTTGATTTCTGTTCATCTCTATATAGCTTCTGCTCGTATTCGTTAAACTTTTCTTTTTCGTTAGTCTTTGGTTCTTGACTTCGTTTGCCTTCGGCTCATTTCTTGATTTTTGTCGTAAAGACTTCTAAAAGCATAGGATCTATTTCAGTAACAGATACGAATGCTTACCAAGTTTCATTGAAATCCGTTTTTAAGTGAATGAGTCAGACATAGTTGATTGCTTAAACCGCCCTTTTACGGATGTTTTCTGAAATTCATGGAATAGCCTCAATTCTGTTGCAGGGTCAGGTTATTTCACATACCAAATTTTAGCAAAATCGGTCAAATCGTTTAGGAGTTATTAAGCCTTAAAGCTGCACTACTTAAAGCACCCTCTTGCGGAAGTCTTTGGAATTTTTCTATAGCCTATGTTTTATTTGGGTGCATTTGAACCTTCATACCAAATATCATTGAAATCGGTTCAGGCGTTTAGGAGTTACTGATTCCTTAAAACGCACTACTTAAAGCGCCCTCTTACGGAAGTCTTTGAAATTTTTTATAGCCAATGTTATCTTGGGCGCAGACGAACCTTCATGGTTCTTCATGGCTTTATCTTGATTGCAGTTGAACCTTCATACCAAATTTCATTGAAATCGGTCCAGAAGCTTAGGAGTTATTATCGAGTGCCACGCCCACATACTTCCGAACACTTTTTTCCTTTGCTTTATATGGGTTGCAGTTGAACCTTCATAATAAATTTCATTGAAATCGGCACAGGTGTTTAGGATTTATTATGTCTTAAAAGCGCACTACTTAAAGTGCCCTCTTGCGGAAGTCTTTGGAATTTTTTATAGCCTTTGTTTTATTTTGGGAGCAGTTGAACCTTCATACCAAATTTCATTGAAATCGGTCCAGGCGTTTAGAAGTTGTTATAGTGCGCCACGCCCAAACACTTCCGCCCACTTTTTTACAACCCTATGTTCTTTCTCTCTATGAAACGTACTCGGTGCCAAAATTTCAGCTCAATAGGATAAACGGTGCGCGAGCCTATACGGAACATACAGACAGACAGACAAACATTTGATTTTATATATTCATAACCTTCATAACAAATTTCATGGAAATCGGTCCAGGTGTTTAGGAGTTATTATAGAGTGCCACGCCCACATACTTCCGCCCTTTTTGTTAACCTATGCTTTGTATTGGTTGCAGTTGCACCTTCATACCACATTTCATTGAAATCGGTCCAGGCGTTTAGGAGTTATTGAGTCTTCAAAATGTACTAATTAAAGCGCCCTCTTGCGGAAGTCTTTGGAATTTTTTAAAGCCTTTGTTTTATTTTGGGAGCAGTTGAACCTTCATGCTAAATTTCATTGAAATTGGTCCAGGCGTTAAGAAGTTATTCTAAAGTGCCACGCCCACATACTTCCGCCCATTTTTTTATACCCCTATGGTCTTTCTCCCTATGAAAGGTACTCGGTGTCCAAATTTCAGACAGACAGGAGGACAAACAATTGATTTTATATATAAGATTTCGATGGTTAAGCGCACTAAAGTGATAAGTGACCTTTTGACGAAAATAGGCTTACTGCATTTTTCAATCTATCAATATATTATCTACCTTGTGTAAATTTATTGAAAATGCATAGCCAGTGAATTCGTGTCAGTACACAGTTAAACTTTGTGTTTTGTATTGAGAAGTATTGAAATATAAAAACAAAATCGATGTTCCTAAACATTTGAAATTTTTCATTTATCACTTTAGTGAGCTTAACCATCGATTTATATAATCACAAATATGAAAAATAAAGAACTTAAACGATTTTCTGCTTTTCCTCTTATAAATTGAGGCTGTTTATTTACATCTTGTCGAAATTTGTAAGCTGATCATCAGCTGTTCGTTCGCAACAAAACTTCTGTCAAAATTTTCACGCAACAAATAAATGGATGTTGCCAGCAAAATTTCACGCGAACGAGCATAGTACTAGGCTTTAACGAGAATTCGTTTATTTTCAAACCGATCCTTTAAGTTCTGCCACACAATCGGAAAACCTTCATTGGTTAATGGGGCTTTTTTGACTATGTCTCTGGCTTCACCTCGCGTCTTTTGGCTTAGATGGAATAATTTTTCCACCGGACTTAAACGTGTATTGTTTATGTAAATAGCCGTGAACATATCACGGAATGAAGGCCAAGACACACTTGGTAGAATGTCTTAACGTTAGCCCAAATGGCTTTCATCTCTTCTCGAAGCACTTCGAGAGAATGAGATGAAAATGAAGCAAATGATGACTCGTTAAAGTCAGCTTCGAATTCAACTATGTGGATAAAGGAATCTAGTGACGACATGTTGATATACGATGAAATGTTTATAAACAGGAAGAAAAAGGTCAATTATAAAATAAATAGGAGCAAGTGAAGTTTTGAAATTTGTTCTGGTGAAAATATTTCACTAAGAACAACCAAGAAATAGTTCGAAAATAATCTTCACAAGATCAGCTTAGTTGTGTTCTTTGTTCAAACGAGCCAAAGAAAACAATCGGAATTTGAGTCAAATATGACCAGCAATATATTATATGATAAAAAGTTGAAATGAACTGTAAACAATATGATATCAGCAGACCAGCAAAATATTAAATTGTTCATAAAAAGGCGCGAAATAAATCTGTATCAGCGAAAGGACGTGTACATGTACACACTAATCAAATAAAATCGGCAAATAATCAAAACAAGTTATTTTAAATAAATTTTAAAAAATGTAATAAGTTCGGTAATCGGTAAAAATTAACCAAAACAAATAATAAGATTGTGACTATAAAATGTAGAATCAATAATTCCAATGTAATGAGTAAATGGCTGTTAATTGGAAAGTAATGACTTGCTTACAAATAGATGTTATGCATAGTAATGCGTTGAAATAGGTAAGTGACTGGAATGTTATAATTTACCAAAGGAATTAAAGTAATGCGTTGGAATAGGTAAGTAATTGGAATGTTATACCTGAGCATATGAATAAATATAATGCGTAGGTAAGGCGTTGGAATAGGTTAGTTATTGAAATGTAATACCTTGGCATAGGAACAAATGTAATGTGTAAGTAAGGCGTTGGAATAGGTTAGTTATTGAAATGTAATACCTTGGCATAGGAAAAAATGTAATGCGTAGGTAAGGCGTTGGAAAAGGTAAGTAATTTGAACGTAATACTTTACCATAGAAATTAATGTAATGCGTAGGTAATGTGTAACAAGCTATTCACCACTGCAATGTATTACGTTAGCATAGGCATAACTGTAATGCCTTGGTAATGTCTAGCAAAATTTTAGTAATTGCAAAACAGAGAATTAATAAAGGTAATATGTTGGTAATGTTTGTGAATGGGTTAATATTCGCGCTTCAAGTATCGAAATTTATGGAGTGATTTAAGTTTGACTAATTATTTTGTTGTTGTTTTTGTTGCCGCTGTTGATGGAAGTGTTTGTTGTTGTTGTTTATGTTGCCGCTGTTGGTGGCAGTGTTTGTTGTTGTTGTTTTTGTTTTATTATTATAAGTGAGGAAACTTGAAAGTGGAAAAGTGAAAAAACAATTTTTTTTTTTGTTTTATATGGATAAGCAATGATTAAAAAATGTATACTAATTCTTGTGTATCTAATTAATGCTAAGAAGAAAAGGTTTTTAACATGAACTTTGCAGCACAATTACTATGCGTTGATCACTTGAACTTGTTTCACTTAGAAAATGTTGCGTGAATGTTGAACCAAAGAAACATATTGAAACCAAAAAACATAAACATTCAATATGTTGCGAAAATATGCTGTTAAACATGAATAATATTCGCAACGTTGGATGTTGCTAACAATAAACACATGTGAATAAGACCGTTCTATGCTCAAATCTGTTATCAACATAGGTAAGTTAACCTTAACAGAGATAATGACCACGGCACAAAGAATTAAATCATATGGATATATATGTATATTAGACCGTACCTCAAAAACAAAGTGCGCCGTAAACCAGCGAATATGACTCATTTGTTCAAGACAATTACGAAAAAATTTTTTTTTTTTTTTTGACCGAACGTAGGGGTCGCGCATTGACATATTTCTTCATATCTCTGGTGTTTACAGTCGGATTTTAAAATTTGGTACAACAATGTTTTTGTCTCAAGAAGATCAATATGACCTCTTTAGAAGTCATTGACCTCAGGTGTACCGTTCTAGTACTTATCCTCCAGATCTCAGTTCCTACCATCCTAATGTACCATCCTTATATCAAAAAAATAAAGCTCTTAAAATATCATTAATCTTTTGCCCAGGAAGTATATCGAAATTTCTAGCAGAACTATATTTAAAAAATTTTTGAAATTTTTTTTGCCGAACGTAGGGCTCCCTTTTTTCATTTTCATCATATCTTCGGTATTAAAAGTCTGATCAAATTGAATGACATATCGATGTTTTTGTTTAAAAGAGACTAATTATTTTTATTCCAAACTAAAAAAAAGTATTCTTACAAGTCCTTGGAAGGCCTCGAATTGTTTTTGAGGAACTTTAAAGCTCGTAAAAGAATAAAAAATAATGCCAATGCTAACAGAGGTATCAACATAATTTTTGTTGTGATTTTCTAAATATACAATGTATAATTATATTCACAGCCACATTGAAAATATCAATTTCAAACACTGGCTATTGCAATTCGTTTTTCCCCGTGAAAAAACAGTTAAAAATTGCGTCCGTCTAATATTTATTTCAAACGATAGTTTTATAGGGTTTTGATCATTTTCAATGAAAATTGGCCAAAAAACATTTAAGGGGGTCCTCTGGTAATCTATGCCAAATTTTAGCCTTTTTTCAAAATATTGTGGAAAGAGAACGAGTAAAGATATTTTAGTTCCGTTTTTTGATTTGGGTAGCTTAATTTATTGAAAAAAAATACAAAATTTTGAAAAAGTGAATTTATGGACCGTTCAGAAAGTTCTCGGCCTGGTAACGAGGTTCTCCGGAAAAAAGGTGGGTCCAAATTGCGCACGATTCCAAGAGTAAACATCGTCTGAAAAAAAAAAAAAAAATATTCAGTTACTTAGAATGAATGTCCCTATAGCCCCTACCTCGGAAACAAAAATCGAAATTTTTTTAGGGGGGGAGCCGCCACTTTGAAAATGAAAAATCGAATTTCGACCTTTTTTTTTGTAGTCTAGTGTAGAAAAAAAATAGTAAACATTATTTTTTCGGCAAGTTTGAGGTAGGGGCTATAGCGGCGTAAATTCTGCGTCGTTTCATGCCTCATATATCAAAATCGGTCAAAAACTGTTTGCGTACGTTTTTAGCTCTTCAGCATACATCTCGGCTTGTGGGCCGATGACAATACCCATTGTTGACATTATTTTTAAAATACTTGTGAAGCCTTCGTTGAAAATGCAGGTTGCCAGAAAATTTGCGATTTCGACTGTGGTAGCACCACAGTGGATATGTTTCGGCGCAAAAGTCCACAAAAGCGAGTTGAACGATTCGTTACAATTTTGCGTTTCACCTCCAGTGCATCGGTTGAGTAGATCGTCGGATGATAACGCTTCGTATATGGGCTTCATTACTTGCAGAACCTTTCCATCAAGTGGGGCGTACATGTGGTGAAATGAGGCTAATGAGCCTTCTGCTGCTGACTTTTGATAGGCGCACCAGCTGGACTCACCAGGTGGGCAATACATATGTTGTGGATTACTATCACTTGAACTTTTGTGATAATATGTTGACCATATTTCTTTTCTCATGTTTTCCACAGAGTCCTTATTACGTCGAATAGCAAGTCCATAGTAAGTAGTCAGCTCGCTTATGACTTTGTCTGTCAGTTTGCCAGTGCCTTTTCCACCGATGCCTTTGTTTTCTTTTTTGGCCTTCCGCAGCCGTGTGCCCATGCGTTTTTGCACGTGAGCGATGCACTCCTTTTTTGTGACAACGGGGTCGCCAATATACGGATCAAGGTCTATAATGGCCTTGAAGGTTTTGCTGTCGCCATCGCCAATATATTTTTCATATTTTATGCCATATTTTTCGATCGATGAGGCAAACATTTCCTTCACGGCATCTACCTCCATCTTGCCCGCACTTCCACTGTGGTTGTTTGTGCATGTTTTCTGGTGCGATTCGTACCATTCTTCGAAGTCTGCAGAGTCATTTTTTTTTCCCCACATTTTGCATGCCTGGCAAAGGCTTGATTTGACAACGGAGTCAACCACTTTTTTGGTATGTTTACCGACGAGCGTAGTGACACCAAAAAGAGACGAGAATCCCCGTTTTTTCCAGGTGCCATCCCCTGAAACGGTCAGCAATGAGGAGTCACAGTCAGGATTTTTTTCTTTCTGCTGTTCCTGCTCTTCTTTAACCGCATTCAACAGGCACTGCTTGTAAACTGCTTTAGCAGACACATGCATGTTTTTCAAGGTGCCATAGTACGCATCAAGGCACAATCCTTGGCATATGTCCATTAATCCGCAGAACATATTAATACCTTCTCTCCCTATTCCAAGCAATCTCATGGCATATATCAACCGGCGATTTACAACAAAAGATTTACCGACCACCGGCGAAGAATTAATATACTGTGTAGCTTTACATTGGCACTGCAGACTCACTTTGAAGCCGACTCCACGCATACATGTTTTTCCAAATCGAATTTTTTGTTTACATTGGGCGCAGATAACCAGAGCAGCAAGCGTTTGGAAAAATGAAAAAAATTCCAAGAAACAGAACTGGAGGTTGTTTTCGATGATGACTTCATTGTCTTGCGTTTTCTTCAATTTTTTGGCCGATGTGCTGGAAAAGTCGGTGTCCTCTACTTGGGAGTGCGGGTTTCCACGGAAATGCCTCTTTTTTGTTCGATACGCGTACTTACGCGGCGCGTTTGGGTGGCTTTTTTTATCCATAGCAAAAAAAAAAACACAAAACGATTTTTCTTTTATTTTACAACAGCAGTTATCGCGCACGCGTAGCTTTCAGCGTTCGAAAATAAACTGAATCTCGTTCGTTTGCTTCTTTCATGTGAACACCTGGGCTCAAAATCATTTCAACCCCTAAATCAAAACATGCATGTATACATACTGCATGTATACATACTGTGTGTGTATATTTTGTAATATCAATACATATTTTGGAAGAATTCCACAGAATTTTCGACTAATGACTGCAGGCAAATAAACAACTTTGCTGATGCGTTATTTTGACGAAAACATACCTACACAAAAATGCCTGTATCTCCTAAACTATTTCGAATTTTGAAAAATCCTTTTGGGAAAAGGTTTTTCAGTATCTGAGCAATAGAAATATGAAAAAAAAAATCGAAAAAAATCGGATTACCAGAGGACCCCCTTAAAAAAAATGTCTTATTGCGAGTGACTTAAATAATACCAAATTACCAACGGAGTATGATGTTACAAATTTTTTATTGTATCTGCGGCATTACAGTGATAAAAGTCGAAAGTTGGATGTTTTTAAACAAGAAGCTATAAGATATTCAACTGGCAGTTCGTCCTTTTATAAAAAACAATGCGTACTTCTAGCACCCGGAGAATATTTTGTTAAGACCAGCAAGAATCATTGCAATATTCAAACGAATTAATCAAATTACCAGGTTCGCACAATGAAAATGACTTAATTTGATTATTTTTTACAGTAAACCTATATAACTTCACAGCTTATCCATGCCATTCTCAAAACACCGAGCGTTTTGTTCATGTAGTAAATGAATCTGCTTTGGCGGTCACCGATGAACAACGCATGGGCCACATTTTATCAAAACTCGAGAGCTGTCAGAAATATAGCCAACTTGAATCACGTCAAAATTTGATGGATTTTTAAAACAAATCGAAATTTTAAACAATTTATTCCAAGCATTCAGGGTAAATCTCAATCGATTTTTAGAAATTGTATAATAGGTATTCACAAGTACATCAACACGTTTCCGAACCGCCGTTAGGATTATAATTGGTATGCCGGCGCGTTGCCACAAAACGATTACATTTCTAACAGCTTCTTATTTAAAAACATCCATCTTTCGACTTTTATCACTGTTATGCCGCAGATACAATAAACAATTTATAACATCATACTCCGTTGGAAATTTGGTATTATTTAAGCCACTCGCAATAAAAGACATTTTTTTTAAAATGTTTTTTGTTCGATTTTTATTGAAAATGATCAGAACTCTATAAAACTCTCGTTTGAAATAAATATTAGACGGACGCAATTTTTAACTGCTTTTTCACGGGGAAAAACGAATTGCAATAGCCAGTGTTTGAAATTGATATTTTCAATGTGGCTGTGAAAATAATAATACATTGTATATTTAGAAAATCACAACAAAAATAGTCTTGAAACCTCTTTTAGAGCTCTTTACGAGCTTTAAAGTTCCTCAAAATCAATTTAAGACCTCCCAAGGACTTGTAGGAATATTTTTTTTTATTTTGGAGTAAAAATAATTGGTCTCTTTTAAACAAAAACATCGATATGTCATTCAATATGATCAGACTGTTAATACCGAAGATATGATGAAACTGAAAAAAGGGAGCCCTTCGTTCGGCAAAAAAATTTTCAAAAATTTTTTAAAAATAGTTTTGCTATAAATTTCGATATACTTCCTGGGCAAAAGATTAATGATATTTTAAGAGCTTTATTTTTTTGATATAAGGATGGTACATTAGGATGGTAGGAACTGAGATCTGGAGGGTAAGTACTAGAACGGTACACCTGAGGTCAATGACTTCTAAAGAGGTCATATTGATCTTCTTGAGACAAAAACATTGTTGTACCAAATTTTAAAATCCGACTGTAAACACCAGAGATATGAAGAAATATGTCAATGCGCGACCCCTACGTTCGGTCAAAAAAAAAGAAAATTTTTTTTCGTAATTGTCTTGCACAAATGCGTCATATTCGCTGGTTTACGGCGCACTTTTTTTTTTTGCATAGGAGGTGGTACGGTCTAATGTATATGTACATTAGAGTGGGTCGGCCTCCATACAAAAAAAAAAGTTTGAAAAAACCACCCCCTATTTTAAAGTTGACCTCGAGAAGATTCCGAATACAAAAAAATTTTTTTTTTTGGACCACCGGAAAAACAGCCAAAATGGTCTTTTTTGCATAACTTAAGCATTACATGTCAGATCTTAAAAAATTATATGTCGTTGAAAAGGACTTTACGAGCACTACAATGTCTTCTTAGAACATTATTATTTTTAAGGTCATATTCAACTAGTAAGCCCCATTAGCCCGATTTATCCCCCTAAAATTTCTTTTTTTTTCCCATTTAATTAAACTCCTTCAAATTTGTTTAATTTGTGTTGAAAAAATTATTTGTTAAGTTTAAAAACAAAGAAGTTATAATAGTTCAAATATTTGATAAAATCCTTTTTTTTATAAAAAATTTACTTTTAGTTTAGTCAACGAACAAGCACATAATATAAACAAAATTGTAAAAGAAACTTAATAAATAATTTTTTGAACACAAATTACACAAATTTGAAGGAATTTAATCTTATGAGAAAAAAAAAAAAATTTAAGGGGGTAAATCGGGCTAATGGGGCTTACTAGTTGAATATGACCTCAAAAATAAAAATGTTCTAAGAAGACATTGTAGTGCTCGTTAAGCTCTTTTCAACGACACATAATTTTTTAAGATCTGACATGTAATGCTTAAGTTATGCAAAAAAGACCATTTTGGCTGTTTTTCCGGTGGTCCAAAAAAAATTTTTTTTTTGTTTTCGGAATCCTCTCGAGGTCAACTTTAAAATAGGGGGTGGTTTTTTCAAACTTTTTTTTTCGACCCACTCTAATGTACATACCTTTTATAAAGCGAAGAGAGGTCGAACGGTTATACATTTGACATATATAATATGCCCTCTAAATTCGACAACGTTCAAGATTGAACAATAACAAATATAATGCTTTTTTATTTATTGTTTTTTTTTTTTTTTTTTTTTTAGCAACTTCTGAATATTTGAGTATGAATATTTTTGAGTTTAACTTTTTACATACAATTATATAAAATATGTTACATATAATATATGAAATATGTAAAATCACGTTTTTAATGAACGAATTTTTAATTTAGGGTTTTTTAGTACATTTTTTATAATGTCGAACTTTTTACTTTTCTTTTTTTGTTTTTTAAGGGATTTTTGCAAAATTTATATTACTTTTTTCTTTTATTTTTCTTTTCAACGAAATTTCTTTTTTTTAGAAGAAAAAAAACACGGCACTCGTCGCGGAACTGGTTTTTTTTAACATTTAAAGCGCTACGTAAATCACTGCTCTTATAAGACTGAATATGGAAAAAAATGCAAACGCACCTAAGAGACTGCTAACTGCTGGCTGCTGCACTTTGTAGAGATGATGTTTTTCTCTCGATCTGACCCTTTGATATCAAATATATATCCGGCTCCAAATGGATCAAATGATGAGTTGGAATAAGAACCCTCTAGGAACGAGTAGAATTGTTGAATTGTAGAATTTTTCAATCTCAAGTGCGTTGGGATTGAAACCGTAAGAAATATATCAAATATGAAATGGAAGAGATATAAAAGGTCAGTGAGAGGTGAATTTTTGGAATAGAATTTTATTGTTCTTACCAGCTTGATAGTTCGTTATAAAGTGTTCTTAAATCTAAGAAGCTAACTATGATTTAGCTTAAATATAAAAAGAAGAAAGAAAATGAAAGAAATAAGATGACATTTTCAGTTGGCGTGAGGCGCCATCTTAGGGTGCGTAGAAGCGACAGCTTTTGGTATAATTAGTGTGTGATGTGCAAACAACGTCATAATACTCTCTTGCATCGAGACTCGACTCCACCCCAATCCCCTACTTCGAGTGTTGACTCAAGTAGATCGAGCTCTCGACCCAACCCCCCGGGCTCTAGCACACAAACCCATTCTACGCATATGCAGTCCACTAGCAATGACGTTCAATCATGCTTCGCTACCACTACCAAGCACGTATTGCTTGGTACAGCAATGGTGACCGTATGTCACCTAGGATCAGCGTACACAACCAGAAGCTATTGAAGTTCGGGGCTTAATAACGCAGTTTCAGCGCAAGTGACGAAAGCTTGCGAAATAATTCTCAGTTCGCCCATTAAACAGGCAATTTCAAATAGAAGCTACAGCATTTGTGCTGTCACGCTTAACTGGGAATCTGCCATCATGCTCCATTGTTCCTTCTTTGTGCAAGAGTTTGCCGGATTTACAACTGGCAGACCCGCACTTCTTCAGAAGTGACCAAGTTGACGTACTTAACGGTGGCGATTTGTACCCTGCCATTATTCTCGATGGCATTCAACGCAATATTCTTGGATCACTTTTGGCGCGAGAAACAGTTTTCGGCTGAATTTTCACAGGCCCTATGCCTTGTAACGAAATATCCAGCTTAACAACATGTTTGAGCCATTATAGTGAAGTTGCGATCGATCAACAGATCGCATTTTTTGAGAGTTGGAGGAACTACCTAGAAAATAATTTTTATCCCAGTCTGATAAGTTTTGTGAGGAAAACTATCAGAAAACCACAAAACGCGATAACAAAGGTCGATACATAGTTACCTTACCATTTAAAAATGAATTCCCTGATGATATTAATCTTGGATTTTCTCAAGGTATAGCTTTCAAGCAGTGCACTTGAAGTGAAGCTCGATTGAACAAAACTCCAGAATTAAAGACGCAATACAAAGAAGTGGTGAATGAGTACCTCAAATTGGGCCACATGTAAAAAGTTGCTGTTCCAAAATTTTAAAAGTTACCATTTCATTATTTTTTGCCACATCATGCAGTAATGAAGCCAGAGAGCACTACAACAAAAGTTTAGGTAGTATTCAATGCGTCAAGTCCCACCTCGAATGGGGTCAGCTTGAACGATGTCCTGCACGCAGGCCTTTTCTTCAAGCTGATTTGACGCTCCTGGTATTGAAATGGCGTTTTTTCAAATTCGTTTTTAATGGTGACATCCAGCAGATGTACCGCCAGATTTTTGTTGATCCAAAGCATTTTGCGTTCCAACGAATTCTTTTTCGAAGCTCACCTGATGATATGATTCAGGATTATGAGCTCAAGACAGTTACGTTTGGCTTAAATTGTGCTCCATTTGTAGCCATTAGAACCATGCTGCAATTAGCACATGATGTTCAGCAGCAATATCCCCTTGCTGCTCAAATTTTGCGAAATTTCACATATGTCGATGAAGCTCTTGCTGGAGCTCACGATGTGGAAAACGCAATTAAGGCTAGAAATGAGCTTATCGCTGCTTTAGAGTCTGCAGGTTTTACTATGCGTAAATGGACTGCAAATGCTTCAAGCATTTTGGTAGACCTACCAACAGAGCATCTTTTTCATGAAGACTTTTTAAAGTTAGAAGATGCAAGTTGCTCCAAAGCATTAGAAATTCGTTGGAATGCCACTTCAGATCTTTTCTACTTTACCGCTAAGCGTCTTGAGATTAAATCAACGTATACAAAACGTGAAGTATTATCAATGATAGCCCAACTATTCGATCCTGCAGGTTGCCTGGCACCTATTGTGGTGATAGCAAAAATTCTAATGCAGCGCATCTGGTTGGATGAAATTGATTGGGATAAAAATCTCCCATTACACAGTTTTCAATCATGGCAATCTTTTTTGCTAGATTATGAAAACATCAATAAAATTCGCATACCACGTTTTGTTGGGTTTTCATCTGATTCCGACGTTGAGTTTCACGCCTTTTGCGATGCTTCTGAAAAAGCATACGCAGCGTCGATTTACATTCGCGTAAAGCAAAATGATTGTGTTGTCAGTCATCTGCTTTATGCGAAAAGTAAAGTTGTTCCAGTCAAGACGATCTCACTACCGCGTCTTGAATTATGTGGTGCAGCACTTCTCGCGGATATGGTTGATACCTTATTATTGCACCTTGAAATTGAAAGGTAAAGCTTATATTGCTGGACTGATTCCACAATAGTGCTTGCCTGGCTTTGTAAGCCCCCCTGTTCCTGGACGACCTTCGTAGCCAACAGAGTTTCGAAGGTGGCAGAGAAGGTTGGAATTCACAATTGGTTTCATATAGACACACATGAGAACCCTGCAGATTTAGCAACGCGTGGAGTTACGCCACAAGACTTAGTTGATAATACTCTTTGGTGGCATGGACCTTCTTGGCTCTCGCTCGGACGATCGGCTTGGCCAAGAATGACGCAACCTCCTACTCTAGAAACTTCGCCTGAGCGCAAAGCTGTTAAGATACACTTTGCATATTTTTCGAAACATGAAGATATTTTAGAGCGGTTTTCCTCGCTATCGCGTGTATTGAGAGTGTTAGTGTACGTGTTTCGCTCTCTGCATCGCTCCCACCTCAAGTGTCGTGTCAACGCGCAATCAATCAACAATGTCACATGCCTAATAAAAATCAACACGCCTAGAAACGGCAGAAATCATATTTGTGAAACACGATTGGCACTCTTATGTCAAAAAGTAGCTTTTTCAAACGAATATCACTGTTTGGAAACAAAGCAGATAATTGGAGCAAAGAACCCCATTCTTGCTCTAAATCCATTGTTGAACAATGTTAATGAATCCATTGTTGAACAACTTTGCACAATTGCAAAACTTGTGTATTCCACATGAAACGCCAACGAACACAAATAATGGCTGCGCTGCCAGCTGAGCGAACTGTCATTTCAAGGCCATTTGCTGCGACTGGTATTGACTTCGCGGGCCCATTCGACATTAAAAGCTACATTGGTAGATCTTGTCGAATAAGTAAGGGCTATGTTTGTTTGTTTGTGCGCTTTTCAACTAAGGCAATTCATCTTGAAGCCACCAGCGATCTATCGACCGCTGCTTTTCTGGCAGCTTTCTCTCGATTCACTGCGAGACGTGGCTGCCTAGCTAATGTGTACTCCGACTACGATACAAACTTTGTTGGAGCGTCAAACACGTTCAAAAAGGATTTCAAAGCCTTCTTAACTGCGTCACATGATTGAATACTATCCCAGTATTCGCATCAAGAAATTGCATGGCACTTCATTCCCGCTGGTGCTCCCCATATGGGAGGCTTATGGGAAGCTGGAGTAAAAAGCTTTAAAACGCATTTCAAAAAGATGGCCGGAAGCATGAAGTATTTTTTCGAGGAATTTTCAACTTTACTGAATCGAATCGAAGCGTGTCTTAATTCGAGGCCCCTTTCCGCCATGTCCGAAAATCCTTCTGATTTTCAGTCTCTCTTACTCCAGGTCTTTTCTTGGTCAGCGGCCCACTGCTATCTCCAGTGATGCCAGAAATAACTGATCAGCCTCTGACTCTTGTCAATCGTTGGCAAAAATCAAGGCAATGCATCAGTTCTTTTGCCACCGATGGAAAAATGAATGCTTGAAAGAGATGCATCGGCGTACGAAATGGAAAACTCCTCAATAAGACATCGATGTCAACGACCTAGTTGTTGTCAAAGATGATAATTTACCCGCGAATGAATGGCGAATCGGTCGAATTTTGAAAACCTATGTCGGTAGCGACAAAAGAGTCCGTGTTGCGGACATCCGCACCGGGAGAGGTTGCATAATACAACCTATAGTGAAACTGGTCGCAAAACCGCCGACCTAGCTCCGTCACCATTTTTATTCTCTTACATGTTTCTTTTCTTTTTCTTTTTTTTTATTTTCTTTTCCGTCTCGTTTCAGGATGTCAATAACCAACATCATGCGTGACCTGCTGGAAGAGATGCTTCTCCAGATGGACTCCAAGATGGCATTGAGCACAGCCAGTGCTCCTTCGCCATCGAGTCCAGTGCGAAGTGTGCTGTCCCGTGTGGTCCCCGTGGTGACGCGCAGCGACATGATCCCAGAGTGTCGCTTGTGCTCCATGGAGCATAATCTTATGTCGTGCCGGGGGTTCATAGCTATGAACCTGGAGGAGCGGTTGAGAACAGTACTACTCATTATAACTGTTCCAACTGCCTTTCAGCCGTTCATATGCGAAAGGACTGTCAGAGCGATGTGAGATGCCGTCACTGCGGTGAAGATCACCACACCATGCTGCATTCGCACACTCAGGCCCGAACAGGTCCGAATAAGGCGTGGAAGACGTTTTCGCGCAAAGCAGCCTACATCCGCAGCTGCTCGAAACGCAACAAGGTCTGGGGTGGAATCGAAGAGTTCATCTGGGAAGGGACCGCAGTTGCCTGTACCGTCTGCGTCGGCTTCGAGGGACCAATTCCCGAAGCGGTCTCCCCCCACAAGACAAACAACGACGAGCCTTCAACGCGTTGTCTCGAGGTCGTTATGGATCGAACGTCCAGGTACACACGACAGATCTGGTTGAGCGCCGGTTGGAGGTCGTCACGCCGGCGAAAAACATCGACGAGAGGATCACCCAGAGCTATCCATACATCAATCTGGCTAATCCTCACTTTTACAAGCGAGCTCCACTGCGACTCATTCTGGGTGTCGATGTCTACGCTCGTATAATGCAGCCTGGCAGTCTCCCGGCTGGATTTAGCATGCCGTTGGCCCAAAACTCCATATTTGGATGGGTCTTATCAGGGCAGGGTGCGCTTCTCGCTGCTCTTTTAAAACTTTGTTAGTTTTTAAGTTTTCACTAATAAAAGCGACATCGGTCGATTAAGATCATTTTAAACCTCCGAGTTTTATTTATTTATATTTATTGCGACTCCCCAAGTCTGAGTTTATTAAAGTTTAAAATTCCCCCCGATATCCGAATAATTACATTGCATAAAAATTAAAGTTTTTGGAGTTTAAGTCGTTCAAATAATATCTCCCTAGGATTGAGAGATTGAGATAATGAGATTGCGATTAAGTAATAAAAAATATAATAAAAATTGTTAAATTGTTAATTATTGATATAATTTAGTCGGATCGATTTTTTTTGGAGAAAAAAAGTCATCCGGACACCGACTCAAAAGATAGAGGACTCTTAAAAACTATTACTGCATCATTTTTTGGAATTGGAGAAATCCCCATGGAGCGGTTTTGATTCTCCTGAACCCCTTTTTTGGTCAAAAAATCAAGTTTTTTGCCTATAACTTTTTTTTTTCTTCCGAATGCATACCCAAGATAAGCAAAACAGACAATGTACATGTCTTCAATGTTCCATTTCTTTAACTCTTTTTATCCTTATTATACCCGAATTGCTACTGGTTATGTATTATTGAGAGTGAAGTTGAGAACGTGCCAAAAAAAAATAACTCGAGTAACTCGATAATTCTTCGAGTTCACTCGAGTAACTCGTACTTTCGAGTTATTCGAATAACCGAGTTACTCGAATCGAAAATCGAGTCGAGTTGCACTACTCGACTCGACTCGAACTCGAAGCAACTCGCACATGCTTAATATTGACATATTATTAATAGTTTTACATTCGTTCTTAATTCCTAATATTTCTTCATTACACATAATTATTTTCTCAAAGGGTTACACAGTGCAACACCAAAAAAAATAACCATATACGGACACCACTACGTGATAAAAGACTAAAAAAAAAAGACCCGTGTCTCCCAATTTTCCCCAAAGTCATGCACTTTTTGTTTTATGGGCCACGCCTACCTCCCATACAACACAAATAATGAAAACTCTATAAAGAGGCTAATATCAAAGTTACAAAACTGAAACTCGGTATTTGTGTGTTCTATGTCAAAACTTAAGTGTGTTAGAAAAATGGGCGTTATCCACCCACTTACACGCCCACCTCCCATACAACCCCAAAATTTAAAACTCTATAAAGAGACTAATATTAAAGTAAAAAAACTGAAACTCGGTATTTGTGTGTTCTATGTCAAAACTTAGGTGTGTTAGAAAAATGGGTGTTATCCACCCACTAACACGCCCACCTCCCATACAACCCCAAAATTGAAAACTCTATAAAGAGACTAATATTAAAGTTACAAAACTGAAACTCGGTATTTGTGTGTTCTATGTCAAAACTTAGGTGTGTTAGAAAAATGGGCGTCATCCACCCATTAACACGCCCACCTCCTATACAACCCCAAAATTTAATATTTTATAAAAAGGCTTATATTTATGCTTCAAAAACAATTTGATATGTTTGTATTTTAGACACATAAAACTAACAAAATTTTCTAAAATCTCATACAAAAAGCTCTCTAATTTAAGATTATTTAACCCTTAAGAATCAGTCGTGGGGGTATTTTAACTTCGGCCAAGTCGAAGATATACCTTACTAGTTTTTTAATATTTTTGTAATAGATAGCATAGTAACTCAATGTTGAAGTAAATAAAAAACAAATGAAATTAAAAAACGGTGTTAAGAATCATCTCTAGGAAGTTTATATGTTTTAGAAATTTGTTTATTGAGATCTTAGGTACATTTTTGTAGTTGATTGTTTCCTTGAATTTTGAACGGTTTGCTACCTATGGACCTGAACACGGGAAAAAAGGTAAAAAAAATCGAAATTTTTTAAGTTTTTTGCGATTTTGACCTGGAAGGTGAAGTTTTTTGGATTTTATATGTTGGCAATTTTTTTTCCTTATGACAAGAGCTACAACTTTGCCTCTGAGAGTAAATCGAAATTCTGAACGGTTTACAAGATATGAGCCTGAGAAAATGATCACATTTTACGAAAATGATACCGTGGCCCCAAATCTTTGGGGGCCCATAGAACAAAAAGTGCATGACTTTGGGGATAATTGGGAGACACAGGTCTTTTTTTTTTTAGTCTTTTATCACGTAGTGGTGTCCGTATATGGTTATTTTGCCGTGACTTAAAAAGAATAAATTTTTTCAATAAAATAATTTTTCTGATCGGTCACCACCTCTCTGCAGACAATGGCAAGCCTCAGAGAGTAAATAGTGCCATGTAAAGCTTCTTGAGGACATGAACTTTAGCCGTTCGGAGTCCAGTTCTCGGTCAATTGTGTGCAAACATTTAATAACACACACAACACAATTGATCATAAGAAGCTAGGTCAAAGTCCTTTCAAGGGCTGAAATGGCCAATTTATTTTTTTTAAAATTTTCTTTCTTTATTGATTTTATCAGATATTTTTCACAAATTTTTTTCTTGTGCTTGGCAATACACTATATAAAAAAGTGGAATAATTTGATGCGATTTTAATTTCGCTAAATTCTAGTGCTTCTAATAAATTAATGAACGGAATATCCTGGCCTCCAAGAAATTTCTTAGTTATATTTAGTTCTAAATTAGATAATATAAAGAATTGACAACATTTGTTTTTGCCCATTGTAAAGAGTAATCTACTTGTATTAATTATTTTTTTAATATTTTTAATTTTCTTTCTATACTGTTAAGAATTTTTTTTTCTAACATATCACTTGATTGAATGGTATTAAGTAATTTATAAGTTATATTTGAAATTTTGTCTAATCTTTGCATTGTTAGTTTATTCATTACTATTTGTCTGTCATTGTTTTTTATAGGTTATTAGTTCTGTCTTCTATTAATTGGAAATCGTCATGGTTTGGCGATCCTACAATCCATTTCCATGTAGTTCCTAGAATGTTTAAAGCTCTTTTGTTTTGTCTTGGTTGTAGTCCTTTCATTAAATTTTTAACCTGTTCTACGTCGTGTTTTAGAAATATGAAGTTACTATCTTTTAGAGAATTGTATTCATTGAATGATTTTTCGATGTCCTTGATGGCGTTGTGGTACTGTTCAAGTTCAATTATGTGAACCATCTTCAATGTACCAATGAACAGTGTAGTTAAGCTGTTCCCATTTCTACTGTATTAATCTGTGAATTTGTATAGTCTAAAATCCGAGTATCCGCAAAAATCATCGATACGGCCGTCATCAAGTAAATTAAGTATTTTATGTATGGCAAATTTCCCATATTGTTCCTAAAAGAGAATTAGATTCCATTGTAAAATTATTATTTTCTTATCCTTTATAAGTCCTTTGTGAACTAATCTGCCTGAATTTGCAATCATGGTGCTATTTCTATTTTCGGCTACTATTTCTTCTTTATAACTATTAGTGAGTTTATTACCTATTCTTTTATTTGTCTTGACATACACTGTGCCACCTATGCTATAATCTTTAAAGTCATGTCTTTTTTGGTTATGAAAATTGAGGTCTTTTTCCTGTTTTTGCGTGATTTTACGTATATTTTCGTTCCTCGTTCTAACTCTTGAAGATTAGTGGTGACTAGCCTTCCAAAAAATGTTTCTACGGGTTTCTGTTGCGTTGTTGAATGAATGGAATAATTATATTTATAAATTGACTGATCTAGTAAATCCTGAAAAGATGCATGAATTCGTTCTGCTTAAGCGCATCTCATTATTTCGCCTAGCGTAGAATGAAATCTTTCCATTTGACCATTAACAGTACTTGTATAGGGAGGAGCTCTAAAAATGCCTATATTATATTGGTCTTCTAATAAATGTATTATGGGTGCTGAACTTAATGATTTCTCATTATCTATTACAATTTTTTCTCGTAAACCGAAACACATAAGCATATCTTTTAAAGGCTGTATTAAATCTTGTGTAGCTCGTGAATTGATTATGCTAACTTGCGCGTACTTTGAAAATTTGTCAATGGCGGTTAGAATTTTATGTTTGTGCGTATGGTAGATATCAAAGTGAACTATTTTTCCTGCGTATTGGGGAATGCGGGTAGATTGCAATATTGGTTTTGGAGGGTATAGTTCGTATTTCTGCTCTTTGCATATTTTACATTGTTTAATAATTCTGTCAATTTTCGTTTGCATTTTTGGAAAGTAAAAGTTTTTAAGTAGTTGTACTTTGTTTTCACGTCCATTTCTGTGGGCTCGTTTGTGTTCTTTGAGAAATTCGTTGTATTGGTTTATTTCGTTAGTATGGTCGGTGACTTTATTACGTGTAAATCTAACTCGGTAGTTTCTGAATGCATTGGATAAATCTCTTGAAATTTACCTAGTGTATGTTAGGCTTGTCCTAAGCAGTTCCGGAGCCGGAACGAACATGGAACGTTTCTTTTGTACAGCGGAACCAGTTCGCGGAAACATGTCCGCGGTACTATGTAGTTCCTTTGTACTTTTTTAGAATGTTTGTGTATTAAATTAAGTAGAAAATCTGCGAAGATAAGAATAAATATAATAAAATTAGCTCTTCATAAATGCGGTACTTATATGCATAATATAACAAACCTAATTCTACTTTTCTTATCTACAATTTCATTCCACATTTTTTAATTGCTTAAACATGTTCATATGCAGCAGTTTCCTCGAAAGCAATGCCTCTAAACATGTCCTGTAACTTTCTAGTTCCGTCCGTTCGAATGTTCAACCAAATGAACAAAACAATGCGCATAACAAGAACGACGAAAATCAAAAACATATATTGACAAACATCAATATATGTTTTTGCTGCGAACATAGTTCCGGGAACTATACAAGTTCTGAACGACACATCTCTACTGTATGTTCATCAGTGTTGATACCGTTGTTAACAGATGGGTTGAGATATCTCTTGAGAAGATCTATTAAATTGTCGTGATTAAACTCTACTTCCGTAATAGTGTGTCTATGATACGTTGGAAATATTATTTGAAATAGGTATGTAGCTGTATTGTCTAATTTTAAGAAGATCTGATTTTTAAAAACATTTATATGGTTCTTCAGATATGGGTATCAGGTTTTGTGAAGAGCTGTCATCGCTATGTATCGTACCTGGCAAAGAGTTGGTTTCGTCTTCGTTAGAATTTGGTAAAATACTAATTTCCGGTGGCCTCGAGAGGGCGTCTGCAACTACATTCGACTTTCCAGGTTTGTACACGGTTAAAAATTTGGACTAGTTTTTAACCCAAACTTTGGTTTAAAGGAATTTTTAATCCAAAAAGTACGATTTTTTATTCCATACTTTAGTTTAATTTGTTTTTAATACAAAAAAGTTCAAGCTTAAGACTATATTTGGACTACAAATTTGCATTAAGGTAGTATTTTCAGGAAAAAGTATTTATGTTACCTAAGATTGAACACTACTACTACTACGAAATTTACGCTAAATATAATTGTTAATGTTGTTAAAGCATCCGAAATTTATTTTTAATTAAATGATACATATTGTTTATTAAAATCTGAACCACAATATTATTATATTCATTATTACATTAAGCAGTGTTTTATAATGCATAATAAGGGTATTCATGCAAAGCGGCAAGCTTGTATTTTGGGAAAAAAATTATTTTTATCAGGCAGATTGTGTGAACGTAGTGGTGACCGTGGCATGCAGGTTAAGTGTGCGGCTTAGCATGCTTGGAGCCCGGGTTCGATCCCCAGCCGCGGCGAAAAAGTTTTTTCAATAAAAAATTTTTCTGATCGGTCACCACCTCTCTGCAGACAATGGCAAACCTCAGAGAGTAAATAATGCCATGTAAAGCTTCTTGAGAACATTTAGCCGTTCGGAGTCGGCATAAAACATGTAGGTCCAGTTCTCAGTGAATTGTGTGCACATTTAATAAAACACACAACACAATTGATCATAAGAAGCTCGGTCAAAGTCCTTTCAAGGGCTGAAATGGCTAGTTTGTTTTTTTTTTATTGTGTGAACGTCCTCTTTAGTCGATTGTGCATTTGGAGAGATATGTCAGCTGTTAACAGTCAACTTTCAGCATGCATTAAACAGCTGATTGCTGGTTTGTGCAAACGGTTCTCCATACATTTCATTTATAAGGCTGATAAACTTATACGGTTTATATCATTTAAAAGGGCATTGCCCATTTGCATGAATACCCTTAATGTATATATAGTGAAGTTCATGGCAATATTATACTATGTTCACACCAACGCCGAAAAGCTGCTTTTCAGCTGAAAAGCAACTTTTCAGAAACAGGTGTTCACTCTGGGAAAGATGCTTTTCATTTGACATATAGTCATATGTTTCTTATTACTGCGTTCTTTTGCAATTGTGTATGTAGCTGAATTTCTGGCCACTTCCCCATATGCATGCGTATTCTTCAAAAAAAAATCGTTAGTTTTCTCCTCCTACAGCACGAAATATATTGATTCAGGCAGCTCACTTCACTTAACATACACTTTGCATTTTTCTTGTCAATTTCAACAAGATGATTAAATTGGGATTCCAATTTGTGACAAAAATATGTAAATAAAAACAGACACACAAAACGTCAAATAAAAATGACAACTTTTATTTTTGTAATAGATTTATACTCAACTTCAACGAACAGACTTCAGAATCAGGGTTGTTTTCTAACTTTTCATTGCTTTTCGCTGAAAAGCCAACGAAAAGCAGCTTTTCATTTGACAGTTCTTCTATGGCGAAAAGCTGAATATTATGTAGCTTTTCAGCTGAAAAGCCATTATTGTCCGAAAAGCGGCTTTTTGGCCTAAGTGTGAACATAGTATAAGAACTTTATTATATACGTCTATAAGGTTTTGTAAAGCCTACTCGTTCCAAACTGTAAAACTAAAGTCAAAACTGTAAAACTATTGATGATCAGTACATGTTGAGTGGGGAAAAACCTAATTACCTCAAATGAATTTAATGAATATGGGCATCTCCCAGTGGCACGGATGCGACATTCGCACGATTTTAATTACTCGAAAAACAAGAAAGAAACAAAACGAACTGATATGTATTTTAAGTGTTCTTACGCGATAAAAGAGTGCTTCATTTTATAAAAATATTGGCAAGATTTAGTACAAATTAGTTCAAAGAAATAATCAATCATACAATGGAACGGACGCGACAAAAATAGAAGTTTCTATTAAGCTCGTATAGAAATATGCAAAATTTAGCTAATTTTGAGAATTTTTTTTATATATACGCATGTTAATGGAGGTCAAAGGATAACTTTTCTTCGTAGACAAATGAAATATGAGAATCATCTCTTACCTTTTTTTAAATAGATATAGCACGAATACGGACGCGACATCATGGACCCAGTAATGATGTTCATTATAAATTTTAATAAAAATAAATCATTATAAGTTAAATTCAAGTTACATAGCAGTAATAATAATCAAAATTAAAAAAAGAATAAAGTTAAGAGCTGGTGTGGACCTTTTTTGGGAGATGCCCATATGCATTATACGAATAACATAATACTGACGTTGAATCTAAAATGTTATGTCAAGCAATGATTTTCTCCAAAATTATAGGAGTATTAGTATTCCAGCGTAGACGTTGCCCTGCCAACTACCCCCTACTACATTTTCGTAAATATTTCCACCCCAGCGCAACCTATCAGGTACAATTTTTGCCAAAAACTTCATCATTATTATTTAAATATTTAAGTATAAATAAGAGTTTTCGAAAAAAAAAACCCAGTGCCACCTAGTTGGTTCAAATTATGCCAAAGACCTTATTTTTATTTAAAGATTATATGGAGTGAAATTGAGCCAAATCAGTCTATCAATAATAATTTTTGAAAAAAGCTACCCAAGCGCCAACACAAACAAAAAACAACACAAAAAACTGGAGCACTACACGAACATATGGTGTGAATAGCTTCCGTAAGGTGGATAAGGTGGATAAGGTGGATAATAAGGTGGATAGCTTCAGTGTTTCAGTCGTAATGCGCTTACATACATACGCATCAACGTTTTTATATATCAAGATATTATTGTTAAATAACGATATTTTTATTTTCTTTGTTTATTTTCTAAAACATCATCTTTTTGTATGAGACCTGCCGTAAGGGTGTAAATAATAAGGGTTATTATTTTTTACAATTATCAGTCATAATCCTCTTCTATGATTGATTTGAGTACTTACTCCTAAATTTGTCTGAATCATACTCTTTACTTTAAATCCACTTAAAAGCAACGCTGGCTTTATTTTGCACGCAGATGCCGAATCAGCAATTATCAGTAAAATGTTCCTGAAATTAAAGATCGTCAAACGTTTAAGTTTATACAAATCGGTAGTGTTGATACGGACGACCTTGCTTCGGATGAAATACTTTCTTCAAGTAAGTATTTTAATGTTTTTTTATATGAATGCACATTGCAATTGCAAAAGACAATGCAGCTGAATATCTGTTCCAGTTTTTGTTGTGCTGTGTGTTTCTTTTTATACTTTTTTAACACAATTCTTTTTGTAGTTGCATCAGACATAGACAAAGAAGTCTCAGATGAAATTACTCTGAAAGATTGCGATGGTGCTCAACTTCACGTTGACGATCTTCCGCAACAGTTTAGGAACTGCAGCTGCTTCTACATAGATATAAATCGAAAAGGTAATTTTTGTTAATATCGAAACTTAATTTTCCACATCCAAGCAAAAATTAAAATTGTTGAACTCAGACTGAACTCAGGCGGAACAAGGCCTGATTTTAGCACAAATGCATGATAAAGTCTGATCAACAGTCAAACAGCGGGCACTTGCATAACGGGTGAACAGAGTCAGGGAACGGCCGTACAGCAGCCATAACAACTAAAAAAACATAACTTTTTGTTGAATACTACATTTGTTGATATTATAAACAGTGATCTTATAAATAGTAATGGAACAATAAAATAAAATTAAAAATAAAAAGTTAATGTTTTCTTTTAATTGCGTCTTCAACTCAAATTTGGATTATACAAATTTTTCAGTTTGCAAACTTCTAAACTATTTCAAGATTAAACATTTTTGTCGGTTTTAGAAAATGTAAGACCTTTGTGGATTCAAAAGTAATCTTTTTCGGATTACAATATTTTAAACATTTTTTGGACTAAAATGTAATCCTTTTTGGATTATAATATTTTAAACTTTCTGTGGATTAAAAATTATTCATTTTTGGATTAAAAAATTTTAAACTTTTTGCGGATTAAAAATTAATCCTTTTTGGATTGGAAAATTTAAAACTTTTAATTGGATTAAAAAGTAATCTTTTTTTGGTCGTGTCCTATTTGTAATCCAAAAAAGATTAAAATTTAGCCCAAAATTTTTTACCGCGCAAGTATAACGTGAAACGTTTTTAGTTCGGGTTAAAGGAAAAATTTAATTGGTATATTTATGCCAAAGAGATTGGTGTTAGTGTGATGGGTTATTTGAAAGTCTCCTCCAATTGAGTTTGTGTAAAAGATATTTTACAGATAGCTAGTTACAGAAAAGAAAGCTAGTTCTTACAAGAACCTGCATCTATTAATATTTTTAAAACTTGTCCACTCTCCATCTTACATTCGAAATATGGGAGAGAAGACGTATTCAACTTAAAAAATGAATATCGGATTACCTGGATAATCATAATCATTTGGTGGTCTTTTGGCTTGTAATCCTTGGTTGCCAAGTCGATTCATATAATTAATATTTCTCGTTTGGACACTTTGGTCATTGTCCATTGGCTCTGGTCTAGTTTCCGGTTTTGGTCCGAATGGACGAGGTGGAATAGGCCTATATTTTTGAGGATTTTTTGGAATTGCTCCTTATTGCTGGAAATTTCTGGGTGGTCCAAAATAGTGTGTGTTGTTGAATCTCTGGTCACATACGCGAGGTTGTTGGTAATTATATTGGATTGGTCTTGGAGGTGGTGGTATGTGAGCTAATTGGGGATAGAATGGTTGAGGGGGATGGGAATGTTGTTTACGTGGTTGAAGTGGTAGTTTTGGTGGTTGGAAAACATGATTATAAGTTCTATTCTGTATATTGTTCCTTCTGTTTGCATAACTTGCTCTAAAGTTTTGGTTTTCTAATTTTAGGCACAGGTGTAGAGCCTGTGGTAAATCTATTGGTTCTCTCATACTGAATAAGCTAGGTAGAACGCCTTTAAGTTGAGCCTAGGTGCATCTGAAATCAAAAAGAGGGAAAGGTTTCAGTATTGTGGCCAACATATGCTACTTATTTGAATGCATGGTTTTTCCTGAAGCGTGTTTTTTTGTGGGTTGTTTATATTAATTTTAGTTTTTAAGTAGCAATAAATATTTTTTTAAATAGATTTTAATAGGGACATTTTATGTTTTTCCTGAAAAAAATGTGTTTTAATGACTGGCAGAATGAGTAACATTCGAAGAGCGTTGCTGGAAGAAGTAGTTGTTCCATTCACGATAGATGTGTCATGTTGAGGTCAAATTTGCCATTGAGTGTGTTTTTTTTATATACTTGTGAGTGATCTGTGAGAATTAGTAGGTTTGAGTGTTTTTGTCAGTTTGGGTTTTTATGTCAGTATAAGTGTTTTGTTTTGAGCGTCCTTATACACTGTTGATGTCTTCTTGCTCAAACCCGAATACAAGGTATAAAAACTGCATTTAGGGAAATTCTACTAAGTGTGGGTTATATTTGATGATTTATATTTGAGTATATTTGACTAGCAGCATAATTAGACAAAGTTCAGTGTTCATATAAGAAAAAGTGATCCTAGTGACTAGTTGTGCTTATTTAAAAAGATTTAACAAAATTGTGAAAAAAAAAGGTGAAAAAAACATTAGTTATTTGTGCCAGTGATCTCCAAGTGCTAGGGATATTGTGGCAACAAGGCAAAGGATTTTTTTGTAAGTAGTGTGTTTGATTGGGTGTTTTTGTAGTGTTTAAGCATGTATGTATTTTTATAGATACCGGTTGCTGTGTTTTTTTTGTTTTTGTCTCCATACGAACCGGAACAGCAGCAAATTCTTATCAAAAGTCCCGTCGTCATATATGTATATACATATATTGTATAGCATCTTAGGTAAGAAAAGTTTTTGTCAAGTGTATAATTATAATTTTATAAACCTATTAATTTAATTAGGTCCTTGCCTGGCGGGAGGTGCATATTTAGGACCTAATATTTTTAAAGTAAAAAAATTTAAAATTTTTCTAATAACAAGATTCGTATGAGGGTGTAAAATTTGCAGAGGAAGAAACTCTCAATCTCCGAGCGTGTTTAAGATATTAAACGAATAGCTGATCGCCGCTGGAAAGAGCTGCTTAATTTCATACAGGTCAATGACCTGAGAGTCCAGCTCGCAGCTAATAAATAGGAAACAGCTGTTTGGAAAGCAAAAGCCTAGGAAGAGTTCGATGACCTTAGTACATACGAATAGAACATAAGAATTAAAAAAAAAATTAATTGAATCAGAATGCAGGGTGTTAAGATAGATTTCAATAGTAATCTTAATGCTCTATTCATAATTTAAATTTTTAACTGGTATTAAGTTTATTTTTTTATTTCTTATTAATTTCTCATTGGATTTTTTTTCTTTTCTTCATTTTTTTATGCTAATTTCAACATGAATTTTTTTACCCTTTTTTCAAATGCATTTTTTGATATAGTTTAGTTCTTATAATTAATTTTAAATTCTTATTAGTTTTAATTAACAAAAGAAGTTTATGAAAAAAAACTGTCTTTATAAAGAAAGAATTAAAAAAAACAACATAACTAATGCACCTAACCAGGCAACACCAACTCGCAACAAGGATGCTGGCGCCATCATCGGTATGCAGTGAAAACTGGTGAGTGAGAATTTTATAAAAAAAATTGAATTGTACTTTAATGTAAGTTTTTTTATATAAGCAGTTCGTCTCAATACTTTTGTTAAATCAATTAGACTTAACTCAATTTTATATACCTTTAAGATTGACATTTTATAAAATAAGATAACCAAACTATAAATATAAAGATGTATACTTAAAAATGCATTGAAGCGAATTAACAATATTTATATTTTGCCGGTCTTATTACACCTAAGATTTCAACTTAAAAAAATGAGTTGCTAAATCTTTTGTTTGCTGGTGTGGAAAGTGGGTAGTTCCTGGGTAAGTACAAGTTGCTATGCAATTCGGACGGGTAATGGGTAATTGACGGACTAAGACTAACACCGACGGAGTAAGCGATGGGGAATCACGAGAAAAAAAATCTGGAGTCATTTTGTGGTTCACGGCTGCATACCAGATTGGGTGCAAATGAAGGGAGGGATAACTCCAGCTGACGGACAGAGGACTTAGGGTTGTTTCATTTAGGTTTCTTTTTATCTTTCTATTTTTCTCTCTTGTTCTTTTCTTTCAATTTCTACTATATGTTCTAGATGGTTTTTTTTCTTTCTTTTCTATTTTTTTTTTATTAATTTTTGACACGAAAATTTATGTTTTGAGCAAGTGGAGTGCATATATTGGCAAGAACCTCCCCGCAGCCGTCGAGCAGCCTAGAATGCCACCGTGTCAACCGCCTTAAATGTTGCACTTCCACCCTAGCTTGGCTCATTACAAAGTCCTCTGATAAAAGTATCGAGGGCTTTGTCTCTGTACGTCTGAGTCAACAGATTCATCGCTTCTAGTCCTACCTCCATACAGCTTATCTTATTCAAAATAACCGAAAGGTGGGTATAGACCTTTTGATAAAATTCTTGTATGGTGTAGTTTCCCTGAATAAGAGAGGTCAATTGGTATTCCAGTGTTCCCAAATCTCTCTTGTCTGCGTAGTGAAGCATCATACATTGAGAGATGCTTTCCCAATTCAAGGGAGTGTAATAGGATTCAAGAACCGCGTCCGCGTTTCCTTCGATTTTATTTCTTATAATGCTTAAGATACCAAAATATTTTGATGTTCCTCTCAGATGTTCATAAATTTTAAGTCCTCTTTTAACAGACTTTTTCCAAGAACTATATTCCCCTGGTTGTCCCTAAAATTTTCTGAGACAACGAACTCCATCCCGTATACGATCAAGATCTCCCAATTGAGCCCTATGTTGTGGATCAATGTCTTGATCCACTAAATTTGTATTTGCGCTAGATGGGTTTTTTAAAATATTAAGTAAATACCTGATTTCTGCTTGGAGCATTTAAACCAAAACCAAATAACCAAATTGGCCATTTCAGCCCTTGAGAGGACTTTGATAGAGCTTCTTATGATCAATTGTGTTGTGAATGTTATTAAATGTTTGCACACAATTGACCGAGAACTGGACCAACATGTTTTATGCCGACTCCGAACGGCTAAAGTTCATGTTCTCAAGAAGCTTTACATGGCATTATTTACTCTCTGAGGTTTGCCATTGTCTGCAGAGAGGTGGTGACCGATCAGAAAAATTTTTTTATGGAAAAAACTTTTTACCGCGACTGGGGATCGAACACGGGCTCCGAGCATGCTAAGCTATTTTTCGGAAAGTACTCTGTAGGTCACCTACACCTGCTTGGGTTGGTGGAGTTACTTCAGTACAGGAGGTCTTATCAAATTGTTAGGATTTGCCATTTTAAATAGACTGAATTCTGTCCAAGGTTCACAGTAACAATCAACAAGGAAAATTAAAAATTAAAGATTTCTATTCGCAAGCAAAAAAAAGAAAATTTTGAAAACAGAAAATTTGTTTTTTATTTTGTTTATTATTTTTTCTCTTCTAAAAAGAAAAATAAGTTTAAAAATAAGGTTTAAAATTATTTTCTCTTAATCTACTGAATTTATATTATTTTTGAAATATGTATCATTTAACGATTAATTATATTTATAGTTTTTGGTTTTCTTTTATAAACTGGAAGGTCCGGCCCTTTTGACTACAACTTCGCAGTTTTAAATTTTTATTTTATACTAGCTGACCCGGCAAACGTTGTTTTGCCTTCAATTTTTATTTTCACTGAAAGTGTGGTTCCGTTGCAAAGTCGTGGCGGATTGATATTTAGAAGAAGAATGGTAAGTGCACTGAACCGACATATCAAATATTGTTCAAATACCGTTAACCGCAGCTGAAATAAAGTATTTTTTATCATTTGATTTGTAAAGGTCACTTTTCATTTATGTTATGAAAATTTTATTATTTTAAAAGGCTGATATATAGCGACCGAGATTTATAAAATAAAACGAAATTTACATAAAAAACTCAATATATAAAATCTTTATTTATTTTTCGCCGACGTTTCGGAGTTTTTTGACTCCTTCTTCAGGGCACGTTTCTTACTCACTAACAAGTGATTTTCTTAAACAACATAATGACATTATCATACAAAGACAATTATTTTTCTGTTACTAACACCAATGAGCATAAAGAGTAACAAAAAACATTTAACATTGCAGAAACAAGAAGAGAACATTTAAACATGATAATTAAAATTAATAAAGTTTTAAAAATTTATGTTAAGAGAATGTTGTAAATTGAGCTTATGTTGTCTACGTCTTCTTTTTTGTTCATAGTTTGTTTAATATTTTTCTGTATGTGCAGGCTTTCCAATGTTATTCTTATGTTTGGGTTATTTTCTTTATCTATTATTTTCACATTTTTTAAATCAGCCGTGTGTCCCGTGTTATGTATGTGCTGTGCTAGCGCTGTTGTTTCTTTTTCGTTTTTAATGTCTGATTCGTGTTCCTTGGTTCGGGTCTCTAAAGATCTTTTTGTTGTTCCAATGTAGATTTTGTTACACGGGTTTTGGTTTCCATTGCAGTTTATTTGATATATTATGTTTGATTGTTGTAGTTTGTCTATTGGTGTTTTTGTTTTGGTAAAAATTGTGTTTAGTGTGGAGACCGATTTGTGAGCAAATGATATATTGTCACTGCCAATTATTTCTTTCATTTGCTTGTTTTCAGTTAACTTGTTTATATATTGTATTCTCATGTATCATGATTCTGTTTTTTTGCTTAGGCTTGTGTTCGTCCTACCATCTTTATTTCCAATTATGTTGTCATTATAAGTTTTAGATTTTTCGTTGCTTATTAGTTTGTTTATCAGTTTTAATGGGTAGCTGTTTTTTTGTAATATTTTACTTATATTGTTGAAATTTTCTTCTAAAAATAGTGGATCACTTATAGTTATTATTCTTGTTATTAGGTTTTTAGCTGTGTTAACTTTGTAGTGATGAGGTTGATCCGAAAAGAAATTTAATATTCTCCCTGATGATGTAGGTTTCGCGTACCAGTTAAACATAAGTTTTTTGTCTGTCCGCATTAACTTCATATCGAGATAAGCTAGAGCTTTGTTAGTTTCTTCCTCTACTGTAAATTTGATTTTATGGTGATATGAGTTTAATTCGTTAAGTATGGTATTAATGTCGTTTTTATTTACAACAGCTAAAATGTCATGTACGTATTTAAATATTTTTGTTATAGTTACATTTTTTTGGTTCAGAATTGTTATTGTTTCGTCCAGTAAGTCGTCCAGAATTATGTCCGCTATGCATGGAGATAGTGGGTTTCCCATAGGCATTCCAAACACTTGACTGTAAACTGTTTCGTCAAGTATGAAATAGTTGTTGTCCTTTAGGCAGAAATTTAGAATTTTTAGAAAGACGTTTTTCTTTATGTCGGTGTGTTGACTTATTTTGGCCCATTTCTACATAATGATTTTGATGGCCAGATACGTCGGTATGTTGGTGAACAAAGATACGGCGTCGAAGGAGACTAGCACCTCATGTTCTTTCGTGTCAGTTCTTTAAGTTGCTCCTTCACTTGGATTGTGTTTTTGACATTGTAGTCTTTTGATACCAAGTTTTTTAAAATATGTCCTATGTGTTTGGATAGTTTGTAGCATGGAACGCGAGTCGATGATGCAATTGGTCGAAGTGGTGTATCTTCTATATGAATTTTTGGCAATCCATAGAGCCTTGGTGCCGCTGCAGAGTTACAGTTTAACTTTTGTTTCAATGGTTTGGATATTTGTTTGCTGTTGTATAACTCGTTTATTATTTTATTGTTGTCTCTTTGTAATTTCTTTGTTGGGTCGGTTCTCATTGTCTTGTAGGTGGTTTTATCCTTTATAATTTGTTTCATTTTCGTAATGTATTCAGTTTTGTATAGGATGACTGTCTTATTTCCTTTGTCCGCACTGGTAATTACAATGTCATTTTTATAACCCTGTAGTAACTTTTGTGTGTCACTGTAAACTTTTAGTATGTAGGCGGCTCTTTCGTTTTTTGTGCCTCCTTCTCTCTTATATGCCATTAGTCTGTGTGTAAACTTACTACGCGCAAGATTTCTTTGTTTTTCATCTCTTAGTGTCTTTATGCATTCTTCTACTTCAGCGATCAAGTGTGCGACTGGAAATTTTTTGTTTTTAGTGGTAGGCAAAGCGAATTTTTTGCCAAGAGACAAAAGCCACTTGCATTCTGCAGGGAATTCTATGTTTGTTTTGTTTTCCATCCAGTCTTCGTTGTATGTAAAACCTAGCTTCTCGAATTGTTGTTGTTTTAATTTGTTGATTTTATTAGAGAGCGTCAAGTCGTTGTTATGTTTCATGTCTTTGAATGTTTGTTTTTGTTTTTCCAGAAATTGTTCATATTAGGCGAATTCTAATGTATCCTTTATAATATTTTCTTGGTGGATATTTGATTTGTTTAGTTTTCTGATATTTATGTGTGTCTGTTGTATTTCTAAACGTAATATTTTCGATTGAAAAATGTAATTTATTTTTGACCATTTTGTTGTTAGGACACTTTCGATTTTAAGTATTTTGTTCGTGTTTCAGAAAAGTTTGGATATATGAGGCGGTATTATTCCATATGAATTGCAGATGATGAGGAATTTTTTCCTGGAGTGAAGCTTGGCTAATTTAATGTTATCGTTGTGGAAATTTTTTAAAATTGAAGATGTTTTCCAGTTATATTTATATTTGATATGTTCGTAAAATTGGCCCATGGCTACGTTTTTTACAGAATTTATTATCATATATTTAAACGTTAAAAAGGCTGTTTATCAACATCATCAGGGAGAATAATAAATTTATTTTCGGATCAACCAAATCACTACAAAATTAACACAGCTAAAAACCTAATAACTAGAATAATAACTATAAGTGATCCACTATTTTTAGAAGAAAATTTCAACAATATAAGTAAAATATTACAAAAAAACAGCTACCCATTAAAACTGATAAACAAACTAATAAGCAACGAAAAATCTAAAACTTATAATGACAACATAATTGGAAATAAAGACGGTAAGACGAACACAAGCCTAAGCAAAAAAAACAGAATCATGATACATGAGAATACAATATATAAACAAGTTAACTGAAAACAAGCAAATGAAAGAAATAATTGACAGTGACAATATATCATTTGCTCACAAATCGGTCTCCACACTAAACACAAATTTTACCTAAACAAAAACACCAATAGACAAACTACAACAATCAAACATAATATATCAAATAAACTGCAATGGAAACCAAAACCCGTGTAACAAAATTTACATTGGAACAACAAAAAGATCTTTAGAGACCCGAACCAAGGAACACGAATCAGACATTAAAAACGAAAAAGAAACAACAGCGCTAGCACAGCACATACATAACACGGGACACACGGCTGATTTAAAAAATGTGAAAATAATAGATAAAGAAAATAACCCAAACATAAGAATAACATTGGAAAGCCTGCACATACAGAAAAATATTAAACAAACTATGAACAAAAAAGAAGACGTAGACAACATAAGCTCAATTTACAACATTCTCTTAACATAAATTTTTAAAACTTTATTAATTATAATTAATTACTTACTTACTTACTTAGATGGCGCTTACAACCGTTGGTCGGTTTTGGCCTGGTCTAAGAATTTGCGCCAGCCTCTTTTGTCGTGCGCTTGCTGGCGCCAGTTGGAAACTCCAAGCGTTGTCAGGTTATCCAATGCCTGGTCTTTCCAACGGAGATGCGGTCTTCCTCGTCTGCGTTGGCCACCGCTGGGTACCGAATCCAATATCTTTTTTGCTGGAGCTTCGTCGTTCATTCTCTCGACATGACCTAGCCAGCGAAGCCGCTCTATTTTAATGCGCTTGACTATATCGATGTCGGCATATAGCTCATACAGCTCGTGGTTCCATCGTATTCGGTACTCGCCATTGACGCAGATTGGACCATAGATCTTGCGAAGGATTTTTCTCTCGAACGCTCCTAAAGTCCTTTCATCAGAGCTGCTCAACGTCCAGGTTTGTGATGCGTATAGTAGGACGGGCATGATTATTGACTTAAAGAGCGTCAGTTTTGTTCGTCGAGAGAGAGCTCTGCTTCTCAATTGCCTACTGAGCCCAAAGTAACACCTGTTGGCAAGAGTTATCCTTCGTTTAATCTCAATACTGATATCGTTGGAGGAGTTAATGCTGGATCCCAGGTAAACAAAGTCCTTCACTACCTCAAAGGAGGTGTTGTCAACAGTGACGTGGTTTCCAAGACGCTGGGACTGTTTGTTTGTTGACACAAGATACTTTGTTTTATCTGCGTTCACTGCAAGACCCATTCGACTCGACTCTTTTTCTAGCCTGGAGAATGCTGCACTGACTTCGCGCGTATTTTGACCAATGATGTCAATATCATCATCATACGCCAGCAGCATAACACTCTTATAGAAAATTGTACCGCTGCGTCTCAGGTCAGCAGCTCGGATGATCTTCTCCATGACTATATTAAAAAAGTCGCACGATAAGGAATCACCTTGTCTGAAACCTCGCTTGGTATCGAAAGGAAGGGAGAGGTCCTTCCCGATTTTAACTGCACTGTTGGTGTTGTTCAGTGTCATCCTGCAAAGACGTATTAGCTTCGCAGGAATACCAAATTCAGACATGATGGCATATAGGTGACTTCTTATTGGACTGTCGAAGGCGGCTTTGAAATCGACAAAAAGATGGTGTGTGTCGATTTGTTTTTCGAGGGTCTTTTCCAAGATATGTCGGAGCGTGAAGATCTGGTCAATGGTGGACTTTCCAGGTCTGAAGCCACACTGATAAGGTCCAATCAGTTGGTTAACGATGGGCTTCAGTCTTTCACACAATACGCTCGACAGGACCTTATATGCGATATTAAGAAGGCTAATCCCACGGTAGTTGGCGCAAATGGTGGGATCGCCTTTCTTGTGGATTGGGCAGAGCACACTGAGGTTCCAATCATCTGGAATGCATTCTTCCGACCATATTCTGCATAGAAGTCTGTGAATGCATTTAAACAGAGCTTCGCCACCGTTCTTAAACAGCTCAGCCGGTAGACCATCGGCTCCTGCGGCTTTGTTGTTTTTAAGCCGAGCTAAAACTGTTAAGACCTCGTTATAGTCGGGCAGCGGAACTTCAACGCTGTCATCCATAATTGGGGTTTCCGGGATATAATCTCCACTGGCGGGATTGTTGTCAGCGTCGCCATTTAAAAGTCTAGAGAAGTGCTCCCTCCATAACATAAGTGTACTCTGGATATCTGTCACTAGATTCCCATTCTCGTCCTTGCAGGAAGAGGCTCCGGTCTTAAAACCATCAGCCAGGCGTCTTATTTTTTCGAAAAATTTTGGAGTCTCATTCCTGTCGCCATGCATCTCAGTTTTCTCGCACTCACGCATTTCCGCCTCTCGTTTCTTTTGCCTGAAAATGCGTCTCTCTTCCCTCCTCTTCTCTCGGTATCGCTCCATAACAGCACGCGTTACAACCGACTGCAGGGTGGCTTTGTAGGCGGTTTCCTTCTCTGCAGTGGCGTCGCGACACTCCTGGTCGTGCCACTGGTTTCGGCGAGGGCGGTGGTAGCCTATCACCTCTTCGGCAGCCGTACGAATAGAGTGGGATATGTGCGTCCACTGTCCGCATATATCTTCAATCGGAGGAGTGCTTTCTTGAAGCAGGAGTGAGAGTCGAGTAGCGAAGGCTTCGGCCGTTCGTTTTGACTGCAGCTTGTCGACGTCTAGCTTTCTTAGTGTAGGATTGCGAGCATTCTTAGCTGCACACAGACGCGTGCGGATCTTGGCTGCGACAAGATAATGATCCGAGTCTATGTTAGCACCACGGATCGTGCGTACGTCTAGTACACTGGAAGAGTGCCTTCCGTCAATCAAAACGTGATCAATTTGGTTGCATGTTTTTTGATCAGGGGACAACCAGGTGGCCTTATGAATATTGAGATGCTTGAATCTAGTGCTACTAACGACCATGTTTCGTGCTGCGGCGAAGTCAATCAACCTCATTCCGTTATCGGATGTGTTGTCGTGGAGGGTGAACTTTCCGACTGTAGGACCAAATATGTTTTCCTTACCCACCTTGGCGTTGAAGTCACCAAGCACGATTTTTATGTCATGACGGGGGCAGCGCTCGTATGCGTCTTCAAGGCGCTCGTAAAAACTTTCTTTGGTCTCGTCATCTTTTTCTTCAGTCGGAGCGTGCGCACATATAAGGCTTATGTTAAAAAATTTTGCCTTGAAGCGGATTATGGCAAGTCGTTCGTTCACAGAAGTGAATCGCAGGACATGATGCCGTATTCTCTTGCCAACTACAAATCCGCATCCAAACTCGTGCTTCTCCGCATGGCCGCTGTAGTAGATATCACAGGATGCTTGCCGTAAGCAACCCTGTCCCTTCCATTGCATTTCTTGGATTGCAGTGATATCAGCATTATAAATTTCTAAGATATCAATCAGTTGGATAGAGGCACCATCCCAATTTAGGGTTCGGACATTCCAGGTGCATATCCGTAAATCATTATCAGTTTTTCGTTTGCGGAAGTCGTCATCAGATTTGGGGATCATTCTTTTATTCATTCTTAAACTTTTCATTGAAATATTTTTATTACATGGTGGGCTTCAAACCCAACGCACAACCTTTGCTTGATGGCCAAAGGAAGCCCGCCGCTCAGATTCGCCGCCAAAGTATATCGGTATGATAGTTTTTTGACGTTACCAGGAGACACCACGCGGAGGTTTGAGTCGACTTGAGACGATTTCGACATGGATAATGCTGGCCTCGCCAAGTTGAGGCAGTCAGACACGTTGCCATGTGAAGATCGCCCCCTTATTAATTATAATTGTCATGTTTAAATGTTCTCTTCTTGTTTCTGCAATGTTAAATGTTTTTTGTTACTCTTTATGCTCATTGGTGTTAGTTACAGAAAAATAATTGTCTTTGTATGATAATGTCATTATGTTGTTTAAGAAAATCACTTGTTAGTTAGTAAGTAACGTGCCCAAAAAGTAACGAAGGAGTCAAAAAACTCCGAAACGTCGGCGAAAAATAAATAAAGATTTTATATATTGAGTTTTTTATGTAAATTTCGTTTTATTTTATAAATCTTGGTCGCTATATATCAGCCTTTTAAAATAATAAAATTTTCATAAAGAATTTTTTATTTTTGATAGCTGACCCGACAGACGTTGTCCTGTCCTAATTAAAAAAAATTTGTGTTTGTTTTGTGAATTTGTGAAAAGCTGTTGCAAATGTGTAAAAATAGTTGAAAAGGGGGAAAATACATTTTTTTGAATGATAATTTTTATGCATATAGGTTTGGGGTATGTTTGATTTACATTTGATTTGAAAATAAGTACAATGAATCTTATAGTGTTTTATTTACAATTTGATTGAAAGATCTCTGGTCAGGTAACCAATTACAAAAAAGAAATATTTTTTCGATTGCTTGGCTGTGATAACATTATTTCGTTCATTGCAATGCTCTATGATACACGACATTTTTTGTTTTGTTATCTGGAGCGAAAACAAATAATGCTGATGGTGTTTATGGTGGCAATTGACCATGCGAGAATTCAAGGTTAATGCCTCAAACACGCAATGACTGCCCTTGAGACTTGTTAACTGTCATTGCAAATGCAAGCCTTACCAGAAACTGCAAGCGTTTAAAGTCGAATGGCATGTCGGTCGGAAATTACCTTTGTACTTTCCTTTACGTATTGTTGCTTCGACGACGTTATTCATCAGGTTTTATACCGCAAGCCGGGTGCCATTACAAAGACGTGGTTGGTTTATGCTTCGTAACATAATGATTACCGACCCGACTTTCAGTTGGAGATTGTGAGGCGGTAATCCGGGTAATTCCAGCGAGTTTAAAAACTCCGTTGGATTGCTGAAGACATCATCTTGGGAAGTAACAGAATCAACCGATTTGTACGTCATCAATTCGACAGCTATTTCAGATTGAATCTTAAGATTCAATTCGTCGACATCAATGTTTTTCGCAGCCAATATAGCACGTTTGCTCAACCAATCATGATTTTTGTAATTTTGTGCAATGTTTGGAAAAACCTTTCGGATGAGTTCGGATTTTGATTCGGTGAACTGGCAGAAAGCGACGGGAAATTGAATACAGTCGGTTGAAATGTCAACCGAGATTTTGCCGTTACCAATGTCCAGCAATTGTTTTGAAAATACTTCTCCAGATTGATCGTTCTGCAGCTCGGCACGCATGTTCACAGTCAATTTGAGTTTCTTGACGTGTTTCCACAAAATGGACGGCTTCAAACACGATGAAGTTCATCGGCTGGAGTTGATCGTGGAATTACTGGCAACGTTTGACGAAAATTACCTGCTAACAGAATCATCGCACCACCAAACTGGTTTTGATTGTTTCGTAAATCTTGCATCGTTTTGTCTTATGCCTCCAAAGACTTTTTATGCGCCATCGTACACTGCTCCCAAACGATCAGTTTGCTTTGTTGCAAGACTTTGGCCATCGCACTGTTCTTGGAAATGTTGCGTGTTGGATTTTAATTTATTTGCATATTCAATGGCGACTTGAGTGCTGAATGAGTAGTTCGACCGCCTTCCAACAACGTAGCTGTAATTCCTGATGAAGCAAGTGCAAGTGCAATATCATTCTGCGAGCGTATCGTTGCCAAAATCAACGCGAGCAAAAATTTTTTTCCAGTTCCACCGGGAGCGTCGTTTCACGTCGGAACTCTTGATTGAATGCGTCGTGCATCGGACGATTGGGAGCTGTCATTCCTAAGTCACATGATGCCTTGTTCGACATCATCAAGCACATGTCCTCAATTAATATCAAAGCCTCGCACGTTGGGAAAAAATCAGGCAAAACGCGGGCATATCGATGACATATCATCTCTTTTTTATTGGTTTTTTGCAACGATTTTATGATTTGGGATATATTAAATGATAGAAATTTGGGATAATAGAAATGAAGAAGCTCAGGAGCATACAGCAATTAGGACAGCAAATATGACTGACATATTTTAAAGAGTTATGATCACTTTGGATCCATTCATTACTTACTTGCGATCACCAAATACACTAAAAAAAAAAGAATTGCCGCAGAGGTCAAAGACATGCTATCTTTATATTAAAATGTATATACAAAATAATTAACAACTATTTATCAATGTTCTAATTGAAAAATAAAAACTACATAAAACACAAGAAAAGAAAAAAAAATTGTCTAAAAGAAAATATTTTTTCAGTGTACAAAACTTTATCTACTACCAGCAGACCGATTCTGCTTTCAAATAAAGTTCAGCAACCTCGCATACAAATCTGCTCATATATATGCTGGTTGTTCGTGAAGTTGCATTATGGAGATAAAGATTAAAAAATTTTTTTAAAGTGTATCTATTTTCAAAAAAAAAAATACATGACTATAAAACGCAATGAGCAGACATGAATTTTTCATTATTTTATGGTATTTGGCTAATATTGTATACGTTATAATTTTCCTTCCATTTTAAGCGGACATTTTAAATATTTTTTTTAAACTGTAGGGTATAAGTGTAGGGTGCAACCCAAAAAAAAAAACATGCATTGTAAGTCACTTAATGTAGAAACGAAAGCAAATAATAAGCTATGCGCGCGTTTTGCTTCATTTTTTCCCAACGTGCCTCGTTGTTTATTTCCTCGCTCAGTTGCATATTTGGATTTGATGTTCTAATACGCATCTCATGCAAAATATCATCACACATGTCATCTTTGTATTTGCTCCACAAATCATTTGGTTTGATGGGAAGAATGTCGAGATAATTATCGAAAGCAGAGTTCGTATTTGATGAGGATTTGACGAAAGCCCAGCATCTCCGAGGGTGTATATCCAATGAGTGTCATTTTCTAACAATCGCAAACGTTGACACGCTACTCTATATGTGTCACACAGTTCACCATTTATAGTTCGCAAATTTTGGAATGATGTTGGGCCACGAACGTTGACTAACAGCAAACGTAAATAGAAGCCCTCATCATTTCTTGGATGGACTGTGTAAATGCGACCTAATGAGTCGGTGGAAAAATAAATTGGGGTAACCTGGAACTGGATTTTCTTGTTTTTGTCGTTGAAATTTCTTTGACGATTGATTCCAAGTGTAATACCTTGGAAGTGGATAATTTTTCTTTATGTAAAAATGTTTTGTAGACTATTACAAACATTTAAAGTGGGCGTGGTCAATTTTTCATTCAGTAAAAACTTAAATTGGATTACTACAAACATTTAAAAAAATAATTAGCCAAATCGGTGCAGCCGTTTTCCGATTTTAGATAAATCGAAAAAAGTGGGCGTAAAAGTGGGCGTGGTCAATTTTTATTTCCGTAAAAACCTTAGTTGGACTACGAAAAATATTTTTAAAAAAATATCCAAATCGGTCCAGCCGTTCTCAACTGATGCAATTACCAACGAACGACATTTGATTTTTATTTAGATAATAGAAGATTTTTATTTCATGTTGATTTTATTTTAATATATTTTTGTTTAAATTTTTTAATTCGTTATACGCTAGAGGATCCGGAGTTCGGAATCACAGCGTAGTAATTTTGTTATATGTATTATTTTATGAGAACAATATTTTATATATATTTTTTTTCAAAATCCTTATTACTTACTTTCAATATTCTTATGTTCGTATAGAAAATTATTTTCAAAATTTTAAATTAAAAAGATTTAGTTTCAATTTAAATAAAATATTAAAAAATTCTTTCAATTTTAAATTATGCACTTTTCACTTTGGGAAAATTATTTACCAATTTTTTATTTTAAGATTCTTTTATTTTTATTTTTCTTTCAAATTATTTCTTATTACTTACGATCTATGTCTTACAATAGTAGGAACATCCTGTGTCGAGCGGCTGCTAACGGCTTGTTGCTTTCCTTTTTGCTTTCGCTACTGGGGGGGCCTCTTTTCTCGAACTCCTGGGTAAATTCCTTAGTGAATTCTGGGTGAATTCTAATTTCTGGGTGACCCAACGTGCAATTATTATGTCGTATTTGGCAACGGCCTACTTAAAGCCGATTTACGTTATTCCGTGCAGACACTATGATTTTTTGTACGCGACAAGCGACGAGCTGCTATGAAGGTCGATATTCTCCTTTTTTTCGATTTAACGATCGCGATTTTATTTAGCACTGTTGGGCCCCACGTTGGGCGCCAATTAATTATTTTTTAACTAAAAAAAAAAAAAAAAAAAACAAATTGGCCATTTCAGCCCTTGAAAGGACTTTGACCGAGCTTCTTATGATCAGTTGTGTTGTGTGTGTTAGTAAATGTTTGCACACAATTGACCGAGAACTGGACCTACATGTTTAATGCCGACTCCGAACGGCTAAAGTTCATGTTCTCAAGAAGCTTTACATGGCTTTATTTACTCTCTGAGGTTTGCCATTGTCTGCAGAGAGGTGGTGACCGATCAGAAAAATTGTTTATTGAAAAAAATTTTTCGCCGCGGCTGGGGATCGAACCCGGGCTCCAAGCATGCTAAGCCACACACTTAACCTGCATGCCACGGTCACCACACATTAACTATGAAAATTAAAAAAATAATTTTTTATTATTGAGCTTAAGCTCTTTATTTGAGTACTTCAGAACTTAAACTAAAATTACAAAGTTCTTAAAATAGAGTAAGCAAAATAACTGTCAGAGCTGTATGAGTATGTGTGCAGCTTCTGCTTGCACTTAGCGTTCTGAAGCGCGTGGCCGGTTGCGCAAGCTAGACGCTTGGTCAGCATGTTTCGTGGGAGCGGATGTTACCTGAGTTCACTGGAAAAGCTGTGTAGAACAGGCTGTTAACTTGTATAATCGGTATGCAAGCGCTGCTTCTCTTAGGTTTTTATTCTTTGCTTTTTAGCACTTAAAATTGCCAAATAAAAATATATAGAATACAAAAGTAATAATGAATACCAAAAAAAAAATAACGCCAGATGCAGGAATCGAACCAAGAATGTAAAGGTTCTCAGCTACTTACTCTCTTCTCCAGTCTATGTGGATATCTGTATGAACTGGTGTAATTTAAAAACAAAAGTTTTGATATTTGTTATGTTCAGTGAAACAGAAAATATAGTATAACTTTCATAATACAATTTGATAAGTTAACAAAAAATGTTGGCGTGTATATTTTTCCATGATTTAAAGAATTAAAAAAAATCAAGAATAATTTCACCAATTAATTTTAAAACAACTTTTTACTCAATAAAATGTTTTCCAATATTTTAGTTCTTAGGTATTGCTCTTGAAAAAATATTTCAAACATTCTTCTAACTCATCTTCTAATAGATCAGCAACGACCACGCTCAATCCAGTGTTAAAATATTGTAAAATAAGCGAAACAAACTCATTTATAGCAGAATAGTTAAAAATATTTTAAGTAAATATAGTATTCTTATAACTGTTTTAAAAACATATTGTATTAAATCGCATTTAAAATTAATTTATTAACGATTCTAACAAATTCTAACAAATAATCGTGAATTCAACTTTATAAAACAAACATTGATAAAAAATATTGCTCACAAATATTTTTGGTTGGTATATTCGTAAGAAAACTTTTTGAAAGGTATATATATGAGTAATAATAGTTGCGTTCCTTTCGCATAAAAATAATCCAGATTGTTATTTTTTACATGCAATGCAAAAAGAAATTTAGTAATCCTATTACAATTTGGATTATTTTTGTTATCTTCTTAACAGTGGCGTAGCTAGGGTTGGTCGCCCCCGGGGCGGAAACTAAATTGTGCAACCCTAAAGAAGATTTTTTTTATAAAATAAGTCGATGAATCTTACTACATATTTTCGAATCAACCTCAACAAAAATGACATATTTTAGAAGGGATTAAAAAAATAAACAAAACTATGCTATCCATGAATATTTAATAAAAGAAGTAAGAATCTAAAATTTTCAGAAACTTAAAGAATTTTCTCTGAATTGTCCCAATATTTTTGTCTACCGGGCTTATAAGTTGTGAGAGAAAATTTTACTATCAGTAAACCACACAATATCAGTTTTAATATAAAAACTTAAGTTAGTTTAATATAGAAAACTTTGATAAATTTACGAAAAATTTTGCATAATTGAAGAAAGGTCCTATGCGGCATGCGCAAAAGGCCGCCCATAGGCGGATAGCTTTCACATGCATACGACAGCTTTCAGTCAAAAAAGCTTTGCAGTCGAGACTCGGACTGTTACACTGAATATTTATTCACATTCGTGATATCACAGCGCACAATCAGTCGCTGTGCGAACTTCATGCTGTAAGGTTGCGGCCGCTTGCTCCTGCGTTGCCTTATTAAATACGACAAGCTATCATTAATGAGTTTGTTAATTTTCTTTGTTTGTCTGCAGTAATTTGTTTGTTTTTAAATAATAGAGATTTAATTGATTCGTAGAATTTTACTTAATTTTTAAACGAAGCTTGTAGTGTTCAATGCGTCAACGCAGTAACAAGCGACCGCAACCTTTCAGCATGAAGTTCAAACAGCGACTGAACGTATGTTGCGATTGTAACAATGAACTAACTCGTGCTTTTCGTTCAGTGTTAACTTGAAAAACAAAAGCTTTGCAATACAAACACAAAACTTTGTATGTATTAGTTTGCGCACCCCTGGTGTAAACACAACGAATAAAATTTTTCTGTATTGGTCGTGCTCTACCAGAAATTATAATTGATTTAAATTATTAGTGACCATGCTAAGTGTTTATTATTAAGACTTATTATTGAGCTTTCTGGTCAAGTAATTATAATAAGAAGTTTTTAATGAAGAAAACAACTTTAACAGCAACAACAACTCTGTATAGAGCAAATCACATAGCATTGACTAGACAGTCTGTTTCGTGGCTGCTAAGCCAACTCATCAGTAGTCTTGCGTGATTTTCGCTGTGGTCCACTCAGTTGCTTAGGTTTTTTTGAACACAAGAACAGCTGCAAAAGTGTCTTTGTTAACTTCTTTATGTTCTCGTTATGAACAAATCCAACCTATTCTTTTTTAGCAACAATAGCTTTTTTTTCTATACAGAGTTGTTGTTGCTGTTAAAGTTGTTGTCTTCATTAAAAACTTGTAATTATACTTAAATAATTATAATTACTTGACCAGTAAGCTCAATAATAAGTCTTAATAATAAACACTTAGCATGGTCACTAATAATTTAAATCAATTATAATTTCTGGTAGAGCACGACCAATACAGAAAAATTTGATTCGTTTTGTTTACACCAGGTATGCGCAAAAGGCCGCCCATGGGCGGATAGCTTTCACACGCATACGACAGCTTTTAGTCAAAAAAGCTTTGCAGTCGAGACTCGCACTGTTACACTGAATATTTATTCGCATTCGTGCTATCACAGCCAGTGTGGCCACGACCTGAAAAAAAAGAAGCTAAATTGGCCAAAAAAAGAAGTCAAAAAAAGCTAAAAGTTTTGAAAAAAGAAGCTAAAAAAAAGTCCAGATTTTTCATACAACTTCAAGTTATATATACAACTTTTATTTTCGTTTTAACATAACATTAATTTTTAATATATGTAGGTACATCAGTATCATAGGTACAAATTTGTAAAAAGCTAAAAATCATATGGTATATATTTATAAAGCAAAATAATACCAGCCTTTTTAATTCAGAATGACTTACTTTTCATTAATTAAAATAACTTTTCATTGCATTAACTTTCATTTCATCATTTAAATATAAATGAAAATAATATGTTTATTGAATTGATGTATATTGATGTATATGTATATTGAGTCCTATTAAGAATAATTTGCTCATGGGAATTGTAAAAGGGAGTTCTCATTTTTAAGACAGCAGGATACAGACATCACATGTTATGTTAAAAGTTTAAGTTAAAACACTCATGAATATTCAAGGCTGATGAACAAATTTGTTTAAAATTTTCCAAAATTTCTTGAGCCTTAAAAATGGGAATCTCCTTTTTCCAATTCTCGGGAGAAATTTTAAATGAAATTGAAGGTTTGAAAAATTTATCACTGTCGAGCTAGGAACTTATATTATTTCAACATGGTTTATTTCTCAGATATAATTATTCCCTCTTCATCAGATAAATCGGAGGAACTGCAGCTTGCATAAGCACTACGTGAATCTAACAGACGTATGAGATCATCAGTTACCTCAAAGTCATGACAACATTTTTGTAATCTTTTCAGTGAACATCGAATATTAAGCAACGAGTTAGGCATTTTAATTTTAAATCAATTTCTTTGCTTAGTGTTTACAATTTTCATTGCCCTAAAAATTCTTTCAACCTCAGCGTTACTAAGTCGTAAAACTAAAAAACTGAAAACCAAATTGACGAGCTCAGAAAAAGGATTTTCAGGCAACAAGTTTTTAAAGTGCTTTACTTGTAAAAACTGAAAATCAATTGTAGAGGACAGGCTTGACCATTTACGTGTCAATAGTTTTCGCCATTGAAGCTCAATCGAGGTAACTTCATCTGCGGAATATTTGGACTTTTCATTTGCAAAATGAGAAAATATATTTGGCTTAACAACGTTATAAATATTTTCAATAGAAAAAAAAAAACGATCTAACATTTATATACATGTGAAGCGAGAGAGCTCTTAAGGGCCCAGCGTTGCTGCCAGATGCAAATTTTCATGACTACACACTTAAAAATTTGTATAGAATTTTTACACCGATCAGTGTTCCAGGGAGTCCTACACCAGTCGGTGTTAAAAAAAAACACCGTGTCAAAATGCTAGAATTTTATATCCGAAAGGGAAAATTTTTTCACACCGATCAGTGTTAATAACTAAATATCCGAAGGATGTTTGTGCCAAACCCTGTCCGGTGTTTATTTAGAATACGCAAAATTATGATTTTTTTCAACACCGAAAGGTGTAATATTTTACTATTCGGAAATATGTGTTTTTAGAATTTTAATATATTCATTCAAAATGCTAAAAATAATGTTATACCAAATATAATGGCATTCATGCTCGAAATTTGGATTGGATTTAATTCTATTTAAACCGTTTTTTTTTTTATTTTATTACTTTAATCTCAATTTTGGCCAGAACTGTTTTCACGAACATGACTTATAATACTGGACTTTTATTTTCAGTCTTGTGAAATTTCAATTTTCAATGTGTTTGTCAATGCTAACGTGATGTCCATGTTGCTTTTCTTCTATGCCTTTCTTATTTTACACCGATCGGATAAGTTTGTCATATCACACCAGGTAAGCGGTGTAAATAAACACCGTTCGGTGTAAAAAATGTAAATATTCGCTCACCGGTGTAAATTTATTTTGGAAATTTTTTAGTGTGTACTTATTTTTGCCTTACAGTGTTGCATTTAATAGGCAAATTTTTTAATTTTTTATAAATCTAAAAAAGGCGGTTTTCTAAGTTAAAAAAGACTAAGAAATCACGAAGCTAAATTGTAAATTTTGAGGCTAAACCGCAAATAAAAAGGCTAAATCTAGCCTCGAAAAGGCTAAAATGGCCACACTGATCACAGCACACGATCAGTCGCTGTGCGAACTTCATGCTGTAAGGTTGCGGTCGCTTGCTCCTGCGTTGCCTTATTAAAAACGACAAGCTACCATTCATGTGCATGAATATGCGTTTGTTTATTGTATTTTTTTGTCTGTAATAATTTTTTGTTTTTAAATAATAGGGATTTAATTAATTCGTAGAATTTTACTTAATTTTTAAACGAAGCTTGTATTATTGAATATGTCAACGCAGTAGCAAGCGACCGCAACCCTTCAGCATGAAGTTCGCACAGCGACTGAACGTAAGTTGGGATTGTTACAATGAACAAACTCGAGCTTTTTGTTCAGTGTTTACTTGAAAAACAAAAGCATTGCAATACAAACACAAAACTTTGTATGTATTTGTTTGCGCAAAATTCAGTTTTTCAAGAAGAACGAATACTTTCACACCACCGTGGTTAACATCAGCTAGATTAGCTGAAGCCTGGTTGGTTCTGTGAATAGGTAGAACAACAACAACAAACACAACGACAAAAACTCTGATAGAAGAAAAAGCTATGGTCTACTTTCGAAATAAAACTTCATTCGAATTCAAAGAAGCAATATGGTAGAAAAAAGCTCTTGTTGCTAAAAATAGTATAGGTTGGATTTGTTCATAACGAGAACATGAAAAAGAAAACAAAGACACTTTTTCAGCTGTTCTTGTGTTCAAATAAAACTTAAGCAACTGAGTGGACCACAGCGAAAATCACGCAAGACTACTGCTGAGTTAGTTTAGCAGCCACAAAACAGACTGTCTAGTCAATGCTGTGTGATTTGCTCTATACAGAGTTGTTGTTGCTGTTAAAGTTGTTGTCTTCATTAAAAACTTGTAATTATAATTAAATAATTATAATTACTTGACCAGTAAGCTCAATAATAAGTCTTAATAATAGTTTTCATAATTTTTATCAATTTCTTTATAAAGGGTCCGCCATCTCACGGTTTTTTTTCAACTAGTGCTTATTTCGTGAATGGTAACACTAAGCATATGTCTGATTTGACAGATAATTAGTTTTATCCTTCCGCTGAACGAATGTGGTTGTGTATACAACAGGGTGCGCAAACTAATACATACAAAGTTTTGTGCTTGTATTGCAAAGCTTTTGTTTTTCAAGTTAACACTGAACGAAAAGCACGAGTTAGTTCATTGTTACAATCACAACATATGTTCAGTCGCTGTTTGAACTTCATGCTTAAAGGTTGCGGTCGCTTGCTACTGCGTTGACATATTCAATACTACAAGCTTCGTTTAAAAATTAAGTAAAATTCTACGAATTAATTAAATTCCTATTATTTTAAAACAAAAAATTATTACAGACAAACAAATACAATAAACAAACGCATATTCATGCGTACGAATGGTAGTTTGTCGTTTTTAATAAGGCAACGCAGGAGCAAGTGACCGCAACCTTACAGCATGAAGTTCGCACAGCGACTGACCGTGTGCTGCAGTGCTGCCAGGTGTCAGCAAAAATAAATCCCCATTTTTGCATACACAAATAAAAATTTCCCCGTTTTTTTCTATGAGTTTCCCCTATTTTTTCCCCGTTTTTATATATAGAAAATAGTTTCATTTTAATGTTATAAAAATTAAATAACTTCATTTAATTATAACAAAACTAAACACATAGATCCAGTACGTACGTATCCATAAAAAACATACAACAATTATAAGCGATCGATATTATCGATCGATATTTTCGATATTCGGAAAAGAACCTTAAGGGTCTGAGATCAACCTAACAATCATTGCAAAAATTGCTTAAATTTATTTTAAATATATACATTATTATTATAAAGACTTAAACATTCAGTATTTATATTAATTTCAAAACATTTTTGAAATTTCATCAAAGATTTAGTGTTGAGAGTTCCGGATAGAGAACTTATCAAAAGAGTTATTTATTTTTGTTTTGCTTAAACCCTGCAGAAAAATGAACCAGATTTAGAAAAGTTCTGAACTAGTTCCAAAAAGGGATGGTACTGATCCCACTACAATACCGTTTTGCATTGAACGAACTGACGATTCTTACGGATTGATGTCATAGGAAAAGACAATTGCCTCTATAAACATTTCTTTTCCCTATATCTGTGCTAGTTCCATTGTGTTCCATTGTGTTCCATAAACATAGCTGCATGTTTACCACTTTACTATTTTATCGAATATGTTTGCGAAAGTTAAAAGATGTACAGAATCTAAATAAAAAAAACGGCCCACAACACGTTTTGAGCGTGTTTGGTTTTTGATTTTGTTAGTGCCTGCTGTCAAAAAAAACTAAGAATATAAAAATAAATTCAAACTGTTCTATGCTGAGCGTCTTTTACACTACAATTTGACTAGAAATAAACTACTTGGTTTTTCCAATTGTCTCCAAAACAACTTCGGGAATTAACAGCGAAAAAGCCCTTTCAGCACATGCCGCCTTGGGGAAGGCAAAAACTAAACGAAACTAATTTTTTTTTTAAACATGGAAACGTGTGGAAAATAAGAGCCAAGGGACCGACGATGAAAATGCTTTTTTAACAGATTTGGTAAATAAAGGCAAATAGCCTTAAAACTATCATTCGTAAACTCAAACTTTTAAAAAATTTCTTCGCAAGCGGCAATAAGGAATTGTCTACAAGATGACATAAGAAATTACATATTTTGCTTTGACAAGGTAGCTCTAAAATATAAAGCAAGGTTTATTTATATTTTCCCCATTTTTATCAATGTTTTCCCCGGCATCCCCATTTGAACGAAAAATCCCGAAAAACGGGGAAAATCCCGCCACCTGGCAGCTCTGGTGTGCTGTGATAGCACGAATGTGAATAAATATTCAGTGTAAAGCCCTAACCAAAATAGACGAAACGAGACGATTGCAACTCGACGAGCGTGTACACTCGTTACGTCTGTTTTGACATTTAACCCAAAATGAAACGTTCTTGAACTCGTCTTGGCTGGTCAGCTGCCAACTGTTTCAAATGCATATAAATGCCTTGTTCATCCCTAAAAATGGCTATTAATTCATTAAAATATTGTTTCTTGCACTAATTGATAAAAATGCAACACAACTTGATGTAAAAATTCTCTGCACTGTTGTTGCTGACGAGTTGAGACGCTAAAAGTTCGGTTCTTACGGAACAAAACGTCTCGTCAAACCGTTTCGTTCAGTTTCGATGTGTTTACGTTTGCTTATTTTGGGCAACAACATTGAATTGCATTCAAGCGAACATTTTCGTCTTCGCTCGTTACGGAGCAAATCGTCTATTTTGGTTAGGGCTTAAAGCATAGTACTCTGTTCGGCTTCACGTGAAATTCCACTCAAATCTCCATACAAAATATGACAGCTGTGAAACAACCGTGAACATTTCACAACTTTTTCGTCAAAACTGTACTATGCTACGCTGCGGAAAATCTAGTACTATTTTCCGCAACATGCATCTAGCAACATTGTTTTCACGGCAATTTAATTGAACCGACCATTTATTTTGCCGTGAAAAGTGACAATTGCCATTTCATTTAAGAAAAAAGTGCAAGCAAAAGAACAATGTTTCTAATTTAAATGATATTTTTGTATTATTTCTAAAGTTTTGCTATTAATAATTGCAGTTGTTGGAAATTGTAAATACCAATATTAAATTTTAATACCATAATATTGATGCACCTTTCCGCGGTGTTGGCGGTCGCAAAACTTCGCAGCTTGCAGACTGCCATCAAAAACCATATATTATGAAGACATTTCATCAAACCAAGTTCGTCTAGAACCAAATTCTGTCAAGGCGCCGAGATGGGTCCGGACCAAGTGGAAATGAAACCTTTGATAACATGAGCTGCAAATGTTAAATTCTGGCAGCTGTTCGCTTATTTTCTGATGTTTGGTGAGTCTCTAAACCAGTTTGTTTGTCTCTACCCATGCCCCTTGCCATCCCTCATCCACACAATCGGCAGCCTGTGAGCGCAGAACTCAGAGCGCAGTTGTTGTTGGTATAGTCAACACGATCGTTGTTGTTGTTCTTATTAGAGGACGTCGTTGTTGTTGTGGTTCTTATAAGATTTTGTAGCTGTGTGTGTGTGTAGGATATATTTGGTTATTTTGTTTATATTTTGGGTTTTTCATATTTTTGCAATTTTCGTCCAACTGAAAATATCTGAAGTTGATGTAGTAAAAACGTTGTAACTATTGTGTTTTAAATCGGATTAAGGTATATCCAAGGACAAAATTAAATAAAATTGATCGTGTATTAATATTGCATCAAAAATAAATTTTGACAAAAATTAATTCAAATATGCGATATAAAATATAAAATATACAATATAAAAAATAAAAAATATAACATATAAAAAATAAAATTAAAATTAAAATTAAAATTAAAATTAAAATTAAAATAAAAATTAAAATTAAAATTAAAATTAAAATTAAAATTAAAATTAAAATTAAAATTAAAATTAAAATTAAAATTAAAATTAAAATTAAAATTAAAATTAAAATTAAAATTAAAATTAAAATTAAAATTAAAATTAAAATTAAAATTAAAATTAAAATTAAAATTAAAATTAAAATTAAAATTAAAATTAAAATTAAAATTAAAATTAAAATTAAAATTAAAATTAAAATTAAAATTAAAATTAAAATTAAAATTAAAATTAAAATTAAAATTAAAATTAAAATTAAAATTAAAAATAAAATTAAAATTAAAATTAAAATTAAAATTAAAATTAAAATTAAAATTAAAATTAAAATTAAAATTAAAATTAAAATTAAAATTAAAATTAAAATTAAAATTAAAATTAAAATTAAAATTAAAATTAAAATTAAAATTAAAATTAAAATTAAAATTAAAATTAAAATTAAAATTAAAATTAAAATTAAAATTAAAATTAAAATTAAAATTAAAATTAAAATTAAAATTAAAATTAAAATTAAAATTAAAATTAAAATTAAAATTAAAATTAAAATTAAAATTAAAATTAAAATTAAAATTAAAATTAAAATTAAAATTAAAATTAAAATTAAAATTAAAATTAAAATTAAAATTAAAATTAAAATTAAAATTAAAATTAAAATTAAAATTAAAATTAAAATTAAAATTAAAATTAAAATTAAAATTAAAATTAAAATTAAAATTAAAATTAAAATTAAAATTAAAATTAAAATTAAAATTAAAATTAAAATTAAAATTAAAATTAAAATTAAAATTAAAATTAAAATTAAAATTAAAATTAAAATTAAAATTAAAATTAAAATTAAAATTAAAATTAAAATTAAAATTAAAATTAAAATTAAAATTAAAATTAAAATTAAAATTAAAATTAAAATTAAAATTAAAATTAAAATTAAAATTAAAATTAAAATTAAAATTAAAATTAAAATTAAAATTAAAATTAAAATTAAAATTAAAATTAAAATTAAAATTAAAATTAAAATTAAAATTAAAATTAAAATTAAAATTAAAATTAAAATTAAAATTAAAATTAAAATTAAAATTAAAATTAAAATTAAAATTAAAATTAAAATTAAAATTAAAATTAAAATTAAAATTAAAATTAAAATTAAAATTAAAATTAAAATTAAAATTAAAATTAAAATTAAAATTAAAATTAAAATTAAAATTAAAATTAAAATTAAAATTAAAATTAAAATTAAAATTAAAATTAAAATTAAAATTAAAATTAAAATTAAAATTAAAATTAAAATTAAAATTAAAATTAAAATTAAAATTAAAATTAAAATTAAAATTAAAATTAAAATTAAAATTAAAATTAAAATTAAAATTAAAATTAAAATTAAAATTAAAATTAAAATTAAAATTAAAATTAAAATTAAAATTAAAATTAAAATTAAAATTAAAATTAAAATTAAAATTAAAATTAAAATTAAAATTAAAATTAAAATTAAAATTAAAATTAAAATTAAAATTAAAATTAAAATTAAAATTAAAATTAAAATTAAAATTAAAATTAAAATTAAAATTAAAATTAAAATTAAAATTAAAATTAAAATTAAAATTAAAATTAAAATTAAAATTAAAATTAAAATTAAAATTAAAATTAAAATTAAAATTAAAATTAAAATTAAAATTAAAATTAAAATTAAAATTAAAATTAAAATTAAAATTAAAATTAAAATTAAAATTAAAATTAAAATTAAAATTAAAATTAAAATTAAAATTAAAATTAAAATTAAAATTAAAATTAAAATTAAAATTAAAATTAAAATTAAAATTAAAATTAAAATTAAAATTAAAATTAAAATTAAAATTAAAATTAAAATTAAAATTAAAATTAAAATTAAAATTAAAATTAAAATTAAAATTAAAATTAAAATTAAAATTAAAATTAAAATTAAAATTAAAATTAAAATTAAAATTAAAATTAAAATTAAAATTAAAATTAAAATTAAAATTAAAATTAAAATTAAAATTAAAATTAAAATTAAAATTAAAATTAAAATTAAAATTAAAATTAAAATTAAAATTAAAATTAAAATTAAAATTAAAATTAAAATTAAAATTAAAATTAAAATTAAAATTAAAATTAAAATTAAAATTAAAATTAAAATTAAAATTAAAATTAAAATTAAAATTAAAATTAAAATTAAAATTAAAATTAAAATTAAAATTAAAATTAAAATTAAAATTAAAATTAAAATTAAAATTAAAATTAAAATTAAAATTAAAATTAAAATTAAAATTAAAATTAAAATTAAAATTAAAATTAAAATTAAAATTAAAATTAAAATTAAAATTAAAATTAAAATTAAAATTAAAATTAAAATTAAAATTAAAATTAAAATTAAAATTAAAATTAAAATTAAAATTAAAATTAAAATTAAAATTAAAATTAAAATTAAAATTAAAATTAAAATTAAAATTAAAATTAAAATTAAAATTAAAATTAAAATTAAAATTAAAATTAAAATTAAAATTAAAATTAAAATTAAAATTAAAATTAAAATTAAAATTAAAATTAAAATTAAAATTAAAATTAAAATTAAAATTAAAATTAAAATTAAAATTAAAATTAAAATTAAAATTAAAATTAAAATTAAAATTAAAATTAAAATTAAAATTAAAATTAAAATTAAAATTAAAATTAAAATTAAAATTAAAATTAAAATTAAAATTAAAATTAAAATTAAAATTAAAATTAAAATTAAAATTAAAATTAAAATTAAAATTAAAATTAAAATTAAAATTAAAATTAAAATTAAAATTAAAATTAAAATTAAAATTAAAATTAAAATTAAAATTAAAATTAAAATTAAAATTAAAATTAAAATTAAAATTAAAATTAAAATTAAAATTAAAATTAAAATTAAAATTAAAATTAAAATTAAAATTAAAATTAAAATTAAAATTTTAATTTCAATTTTCTATTTTAATTTTATATTTTATATGTTATATTTTTTATTTTTTATATTGTATATTTTATATTTTATATCGCATATTTGAATTAATTTTTGTCAAAATTTATTTTTGATGCAATATTAATACACGATCAATTTTATTTAATTTTGTCCTTGGATATACCTTAATCCGATTTAAAACACAATAGTTACAACGTTTTTACTACATCAACTTCAGATATTTTCAGTTGGACGAAAATTGCAAAAATATGAAAAACCCAAAATATAAACAAAATAACCAAATATATCCTACACACACACACAGCTACAAAATCTTATAAGAACCACAACAACAACGACGTCCTCTAATAAGAACAACAACAACGATCGTGTTGACTATACCAACAACAACTGCGCTCTGAGTTCTGCGCTCACAGGCTGCCGATTGTGTGGATGAGGGATGGCAAGGGGCATGTGTAGAGACAAACAAACTGGTTTAGAGACTCACCAAACATCAGAAAATAAGCGAACAGCTGCCAGAATTTAACATTTGCAGCTCATGTTATCAAAGGTTTCATTTCCACTTGGTCCGGACCCATCTCGGCGCCTTGACAGAATTTGGTTCTAGACGAACTTGGTTTGATGAAATGTCTTCATAATATATGGTTTTTGCTGCCATAAACTAATGACTTGTTCTGCTTCACAACAAAGGACATGCATACTTGTATAAATATTTATTATGTACTAGCGGATGTTACCCGGTGTTACTCGGGGTTGTGCCTTGAGCACAGAAAAAGTATGATTTTTAAAGCTGCTGTCATTTTAACATTTTTTAAATAATCAATCAAATTTTTAAATTTTTTAAATTTTCGTTTTTTGGGGTTTTTCCCCTTCTAATTTCCTGCCGGTCATTTTAAAAATAAAAATTACATCTTCAACGTCTAGATCTGACATCTGGGTTCTGAGAACAATGGTCACGCAGTTTGAAAAAGTCATTTCGAGAACAGTTCGTTTAAAGTTTTTCTTAGCATGCATTAAATATGGATTTTTATCTTAAAAACAAAATTCTAATTTTAAAAAATCCTTTTGGGATCGATTCGATTTTTGGATTGCCTTTGTTCAACTTCGGTTTTGGTCGATACTGTTCGAAATCGAGAAACGACAATTTTTAAAACTACTCTCATTTTAAAATTTTTTAAATTATCAATTAAATTTTTAATTTTTTAAATTATCGTTTTTTGGGGTTTTGCCCCCTCCCTCCGTCGAAAGTGTTTAATCAAATTTCCGTAAAACTGTACCTGCCGGACATGTTTACAAAAAAAAGTGACATATTCAACGTCTCGATCTGACACTTGGCTTCTGAGGAAAATGGTCACCCAGTTTGTAAAAAGTCATTTCGAGAAAAATGCGTTTAAAGTTTTTCTAAGTTTTTCTTATCTCAACAAAATTTCCAATTGTAAAAATCCTTTTGGGACCGATTCGATTTTTGGATTGTCTTCGTTCAACTTCGGTTTTGGTCGATACTGTTTGGTTGATTTCTGTTCATCTCTATATAGCTTCTGCTCGTATTCGTTAAACTTTTCTTTTTCGTTAGTCTTTGGTTCTTGACTTCGTTTGCCTTCGGCTCATTCCTTGATTTTTGTCGAAAAGACTTCTAAAAGCATAGGATCTATTTCGGTAACAGATACGAATGCATACCAAGTTTCATTGAAATCCGTTTTTACGTGAATGAGCCAGACATAGTTGATTGCTTAAGCCGCCCTTTTACGGATGTTTTCTGAAATTCATGGAATAGCCTCAATTCTGTTGCAGGGTCAGGTTATTTCACATACCAAATTTTAGCAAAATCGGTCAAATCGTTTAAGAGTTATTAAGTCTTAAAGATGCACTACTTAAAGCACCCTCTTGCGGAAGTCTTTGGAATTTTTCTATAGCCTATGTTTTATTTGGGTGCATTTGAACCTTCATACCAAATATCATTGAAATCGGTTCAGGCGTTTAGGAGTTACTGATTCTTTAAAACGCACTACTTAAAGCGCCCTCTTACGGAAGTCTTTGAAATTTTTTATAGCCAATGTTATCTTGGGCGCAGACGAACCTTCATGGTTCTTCATGGCTTTATCTTGATTGCAGTTGAACCTTCATACCAAATTTCATTGAAATCGGTCCAGGTGTTTTGGAGTTATTATCGAGTGCCACGCCCACATACTTCCGAACACTTTTTTCCTTTGCTTTATATGGGTTGCAGTTGAACCTTCATACTAAATTTCATTGAAATCGGCACAGGTGTTTAGGATTTATTATGTCTTTAAAACGCACTACTTAAAGCGCCCTCTTGCGGAAGTCTTTGGAATTTTTTAAAGCCTTTGTTTTATTTTGGGTGCAGTTGAACCTTCATACCAAATTTCATTGAAATCGGTCCAGGCGTTTAGAAGTTGTTATAGTGCGCCACGCCCAAACACTTCCGCCCACTTTTTTACACCCCTTTGTTCTTTCTCTCTATGAAACGTACTCGGTGTCCAAATTTCAGCTCAATCGGATAAACGGTGCGCGAGCCTATACGGAACAGACAGACAGACAGGAGGACAAACATTTGATTTTATATATGGGCATTTCCATAGAAAAGTCTACCAGGACCAAAAAAAAAAATATTAAATAAACAAATATTTTTTTTGTTGTTATTTAAAAAAAATGCTTGAATTTTTAGAATTTACTGCAATAAGAACTTATTTCAGTTTTTATTCTGAGAAAATTGGCCTGATATCTGAGAAATATGTTTTTCTTGCTTTTAGCTGCTTTTAAGGACTTTTTCTCTTTAGTATTTTTGGTTTATTTATTAACGTTTTGTTTGCACTCTTCTTATAAAATCCATCTATAAACTACAAATAAAAAATAAAAAATAAAAAAATACCAAACAAAGCACGATTTACGGAATATTTTTTATATTGTTTTAATTACTATTCGAATGTCGCGTTCTTGTACCTAAATCATCATTTGTTATCAGAACTTCGTGATCGTTTTAAGCAAGTGTCTGAAAATTGTAACTTAAATCACATTTGGTCGCCTCACTATAAAAAAAAAGTTACTGCAGGTAAAAATCATACTAAACATTTAATATTGATTATGAAAGTGTGTCGCGTTCGCGATCATGCGCCGTTTTTTTAAATATACTTTGTATGGGAACTATGGAAAGGTTTCATTCGATTTTGCTGAATTTTTTATTAAGTGTTAATAGTTATAATTAAAGCTCATGAGCTAATTCTCAAGTCATTGGATTGATTTTTAATAGATTTTTAAGAAATTTTCCATTTTGAGAACGTCAATTTGTATGGGAGGTATACGTGGTTTTCATCCTATTTGGCTTATTTTCGAACATGATCTTTATTTTTACGATATAAACTTAAATATCGAATTTCATTACGATAACATAATAATAACGGCTGTAATCATGTCAACAGACAGGGGGCATACAAAAACAGGGACATACATGGTTAAGTCAACTTAGATTGTGATACTGCAGGATAATGTATGCACTTTTATATATCTGCCACGCCTCCTTATGGGCGTAAAAAACCTCGTCATAAAGTAAATAACAACATAAGTACGTAGTACGGGTGGGGTTAAAACAATATATCATAATTTTTCTCACAAGTCTCATATGTATTTTTTTTTTTTATTAATATTACTAAAATAAAACTCCCAAATAATATATACGATGTTTTTGGTAGGTAATGCAATATTTAGATGAAATAACTTTAACTAATTCTTATAAAAAACGTGCTGAGAAAAAATGTCGCGTGCTAGATGTCGCGTTCGCGATCAGGCTTAAGCTCAATAAAAAAAAAGCTAATGGAAATATGTCAAAGTGACAACTATTTCTTGAAAGCCACATTAATCTGTTTTAATTTACAATTAACCGCTGTAAAATATTATGTTGCGTTTCGCAGATATCTGCATTTTTCTAGATGCAGTCGAAAACGAGTTCCATTTTTTGTCGCGTTCGCGATACCATGTTTATTGCTAATATTTTGGAAACATAAAATCTAGAGAACCTAACTTTTTTTTCTAAATATAGTGCAAATAAAATGCTATCTAAAACTTGAAAAAAAAGAAAATTTGTTTTGAGTTTTCTTTATTATTTTGCTCCTCAAAGGCGTACGAATGTCGCGTTCGCGACTATGGAAATGCCCATATAAGATTTATATAATCACAAATATGAAAATTAAAGATCTTAAACGATTTTCTGCTTTTCCTCTTATAAATTGTGGCTGTTTATTTACATCTTGTCGAAATTTGTAAGCTGATCATCAGCTGTTCGTTCGCAACAAAACTTCTGTCAAAATTTTCACGCAACAAATAAATGGATGTTGCCAGCGAAATTTCACGCGAACGAGTATAGTACTAGGCTTAACAGTGCAAGTCTCGACTGCGAAGCTTTTTTGACTGAAAGCTGTCGTATGCATGTGAAAGCTATCCGCCATGGGCGGCCTTTTGCGCATGCCTGGTATACAACCAACCGTTGCTTGAACAACGCTGGGAAATATTGCGACATTACTTTGAAAATTATGGTAATGTTGCAGAATGTGTTCGAAAATTGCGAACGGATTTTGGAAAAAACAAAAGCACCGTCAGCTCCGTATGTTCGTTATCTTGTGAAAAAAGTGAAAGAAACTGGCATCCTCATCGATAAACCCAAGCGTGAAAAGCCAAAAACAGTGCCTACACCCGAGAATATTGCTGCTGTGGCAGAAAGTGTGCGTGAAGCGGCTTCAACATCAATTCACCGTCGTTCTCAACAATTGAACATTTCGGAGACATAATTTTATAGCATTTTCAAAAAAAAAAAATAGTACACTGAGGGAAAAATGTGTTAAAATGAATTTGTGTTCATATCTTACGAATTTGTTTTTGAAATAGAGCTTGAAACAAATTCATTAAAATTAAACAGAGCTGTTATTAAAGTTAAATTCAATGTTTTTGCTTTAAAAACCAAATTGAAAACAAAAATTTTAAAATTCAAAATACATGTTTTAAAGCATATTTCGATGCCATTTTTTAACTTTTGTGAGTTTTAGCACCAGATTCACAACCAGCTACCCCCGGGACCTTCCGAATACCAAATGTTAACTCCATTCTATGAAGTTTGCATTTGAAATATTTTAATATTTATAATATTAATTAGTTTTTATTTTATCATGTGTTCGATATTTGTCAAATCAATTCAAAAATTGTCATTGAATTCAAATTTTTGTTTGTATTTCAAAGACATAATAAGAGAAAAATAAAAAAGAAAGGAGTTTATACGTAGGTGAAAATTAAACTCACTTGGTTTAAATATTGTTTTGTAGAAACGCAAAGGCCTTAAATTTTTATTTTAATATTTTTTGTTTTATTTTAAAGTATGTTTTTTTTTCTCAGTGTATCTATATTAATCCCCGCTTTTATAGACAAGATTGAGGTCTGTAACATTTGACTGCTTTATATATATCACCATAAATACCACCATAAATATCTCAGTATCACAATATTACAGTGATACCAAATTGATATCAGAATTTTTTTCATTTTCATTATCTACATAATTCCCATAGCAAACTTGCCCAGGTTGGACAAGGTTAAGAGTCATGAATGGCTCAAAAAGAGCTGGCAATTCCAAGAAATCTGTTGATTCTTCATATTCGGTGATTGAGAACAAAATTTAATTTTAATAATTAGAATAATTTTTAAGGAACTGTGCATCTTATCTTCTCTTAAAACTGTATTTTTGATAGTTTTTGTTGGTTGATTTGAACGTAATAATAATTATTTTAGTAAAATAAAGGATTCAGAAAACCATCTTAAAGTTTTTAATGGACATCTGCAAAATAAAATAAAAAAAAGTCAGAACGCAATAAATTGTCATAGAACGCCATTTATTTAATTTAAATAAGAAATGTAATGAATTTAAATCAATTTAATTTTTTAGAAATTTTTTAAGCAAGTAAAAAGTTTATTAATGATTTTTAAACTAGTAGTTTTATGTAACAGTATACCCAAAACCTATTACTTTTCAAAATTATGTTCTAGCAGGTTAAAAGATGTAAATGAGGTTTGTTTCATGATATATAGTCTCAGAACTTAGTAATCACAAAATCATAAAGTATATTTTTATTTTTGACATTTATGACATGAGCATGTTTTTCTGAAAAGTTCTGGAGAAATGTATTGCTTACAAAACAACTGAAGCCTCCATTCATCATACTCTGAAAATCATGCAGGTTTTCGAAACTTAATGGTTTTAGAAATGTCTACTATGCTAGCAAGTTTGAACACTTCTTAACCAGAATATAAGATGTAAAAAAGTGCTTTCTTATAAAACTTAATGGAATATAAAAAAATGTTTTTTAAATTTTTACTTTTGCACTCCATCTTAATATCATGAAAATTTAAATATAATTTGTTTGGAAATTGCACCCCTAACTAACGAAAAGTACATATGGAATTGACTTGGGTTTAAGTGTGAGCGTTAATATTGAACAAAATTTAATATAAAGTTAAAGTTTGTTTCAACAAAAACCAAGTCCTGGTGCTGGTAAAAAATATTTTCATTCACTTTTGCCTTTTACCTCTTGATATTCAAATATAAAACCGAAGTCATTGAGGTGTGTTCTTTTTAGTAAAAAAATCAAAAATTATGTGGTAAAAAGTTCTTTTGCCAAATTTTACACCCCATTTTGGAGTGTACCCGGGGCGGACAAAGGGAACCAAGGATTTGCTCTATTGAATACTTTTGGAATCCTACCTCAGACACGCCTTCCTCCCATGCAACCCAAAAGTTGAAAATTATAAAAAGCTGATGCCTAGTCACAAAAACCTAGCCACAAGAGACTAGCCACACAATTTCCAGAAACTAAGACCTAGCAACGTAAGCTCAACTACACAGTAAAAAATATGAGGATAAATTTTATACTATTTGGTATAAATATAAATCAATTCCAAATATGTTATAAAATGTATACCATAACATCGTATAAACCAAATTAATAAAAGTTGGTATAGATTTTATCCGAAAAAAGTATAAAATGTGTTTACTCCAGGTTGGTATACATTTTTACAAGCAAAAGTATAAAATCTTTTTATACCACATTTGGTTACTTTTTATAGCAATATTGTATAAAAATATGTGGCACATATGTAAACATACATTAAATATGTTAATATGTGTTACATTTAAAGTCTTTAATCAGGAATCATATTTAGATTTCAATTGAAAGATTTCATGATATATTGTTGTTTTACATTTTCAAAAAAAATTTGACAGGAAAAATAAAGAGTAAAAAATTGTACTCAGAAATTCGCATGTTTAATCATGTTGGCAGAGCTTCCAATTCAAGCGCACTATTTTTGTCGTAATGTGTGTGAACAAAAAAATATTCAACGGAACTTTTTGCGCATAACATGATTACTGACTGAAAAACAAACGCAAACTGATTGTCTGATAGCATCGCTGAAGTTCGGTACCTTCGAAAACTCGACTTGTACGTGATAGACGAGTGGCTCCGTGAGGTTTTGGTGTGTACAACTGGAATATATATATGATTTTTATAAATTTATGGTATAAAATTTATACTATTTTGGAGTAAAATAGCGGTTTGAATGGAAATGCAAGTTTTATAATATTGAGTGGGATAAAACTTATAATAAATTTGGAATAAAACGAGTTTATACAACAGAAATGTTATAAAAAAGATAAAATTTATCTTCAAACTTTTTACTGTGTAGTCATTAGAGCTCGCAAACTATCGATAGTCATGGCAATCGATTGTGAGCGCTAGTTTTTTATTTACTATCGATAGTTTTGGAAAATAGTTATGTGTTATGAGTAAATGGCCATTTCATTTGAAAGTATGCTTTATTTTCAAAATTATACTTTTAACATAACATAACATAACATTTAAATTAAAATTTCAACATTTCTCAGAAAAATATTTCACGTTATTTTCAATTTTTTATATTTTTGCTTTGTTGAGCCACTGATTTTTATTTCAAAATATTAACATATTTTGATTTTAAACACCAGTGACGGTCAGTAAAAATTCTGGCAAAACACTTGCCAAAAATGCGCTCCGATTCAACAGAAGTCACTGGGATGCACAAGTATTTAGACACGTAATTTTGTATTGCAAATTTGTTGTCACCTGAAATCTTTATGTAAAATTAGTCATATGTTTATTGTACTTTCCAAAATAGAAGCAGATCCGCCACTTTCTTTATGTTTGCTCTTTCATAATACATATTGTCTCAACATTATGATGGCATCTGTGTTTTAATTCTTCACTTTCCCTGATATGAACTTGTCTATGAAGTCAAGTCATGATGTCATGATCGAATTATGTCGATTTTGCATCAGAGGATTTTTTAAAATATTTCCACACTTTTGACAAACCTATCTTGCTGCACTTTGCAGGGATCCTTATTACATTATTTTCGTCATTAGACTCTACGCACACGGATAGAAAAATATACTCATATTCAGTGAGGAATAAGAAAATCGCGGCCACAGATGGCACACCACCAATATAAAATCAAATTATGTAAATTATTTTCTTATATGCCAAAATTAAGATTCCAGTCAAAATCTACTTAAGTCAAGTAGATATTTTCTGAGTTATTCAAATTAAAAAGTTGTCCGAAATCAAGCTAATATTTTCTAGGATATCAGCATTAACATTTCAGCCAAAATCTTCTAAAATCCAGCCGATATTTTTATTATTTATATTATTATATATCAATTATTAAGTAAAAATAAATAAAAAGGTATCACCAAACATATATTAGCAAAAGTTTGAAATTTTTTAGAGTTAAATTAGAGTTTAAATTTATAACCCTTAAAGCTATTTTTGGATTTATGACTCGTTTTAAATTTTTAAAAATTAATAAATTTAAATTTTTGGGTTTTAAAAAATTAAACCCAAAAAGTTTCAAAATGTTTTTGTTGCGAAAATTGAGCTGAGAAAGTTTATTATTTAAGCCGAAAGTTAATTTTGTAAAACTATCAAGTGTTTTTTATTTATTAACTAGCGGATGTAACCCGGTGTTGCTCGGGGATGTGCCTCGAGCACAGAAAAAGAACGATTTTCAAAACTGCTCTCATTTCAACGTTTTTTAAATTATCAATTAAATTTTAAAATTTTTTAAATTATCGTTTTTTGGGGTTTTGCCCCCTCCTTCCGTCGAAGGTGTTTAATCAAATTTCCGTTAAACTATACCTGCAAGACATGCTTAAAAAAAAAATGACGTCTCGATCTGACGTATGGTTTCTGAGCAAAATGGTCACCCACACTCAAAAAAAACACATAACTTTCTCCGGTGAAAAATTTCTCTATTTTCGATAAAACCAATTTTCTCTTCTTGAAATAAAATTTTCTTCAATTAGAATAAAATTTCACATTTTCGAAGAAATATTTCTTCACTTCTAGGAAATGGAAATATTTCAATGTCTCTTATAATGATAAATATTTTTTCGCACAAAAAAATTCTCATTTATAGAGAAAAATTTATTGAAAATGAAATGTTTTTCCTACATTTTGATAAAAAATTCACTATAAGAAGTATTTTCTTCAATAAAAAACAAATGTTTTCTCAAAAATAAAAAGTATTTTTCTCTAAAAACGATATATTTTCATATATTTCTCTTTTTCATAGAAGCTTTTTATCATTTTTAGAGAATTTTTAGCATCGCATTTAGAGAGAGGCATCCTCTGGAGCAAAGTCTATAGACTTTTAGACTATAGACCATTGTTCTCTAAATATGATGCATTTTTTATCATATTTATCATATAACTTTTTTCTGAGTGCAGTTTGAAAAGTCATTTCGAGAAAAATGCGTTTCAAGTTTTTCTTAGCCTGCATTTAATATGCAATTTTATCTCAAAACAATTCCAATTTTAAAAAATCCTATAAGCATCTATTCGATTTTTTGATGGTCTTCGTTCAACTTCGGTTTTAGTCGATACTGTTCGGTAAAATTTTTTTCATCTTTATATCTTTATATAGCTTCTGCTCTTATTCGGTAAACGTATTTTTTTACGTTCGTCTTTGGTTCTTGACTTCGATTGCCTTCGGCTCATTCCTTGATTTTTGTCGAAAGAACTTTTAAAAGCATAGGATCCTTTTCAGTAACAGATACATATGCTTACCAAGTTTCATCAAAATCGGTTCATCCGTTTTGACGTGAATGAGCCAGAAATATAAATAGCTATAATTCTGTTGCAGGGTCAAGTTATTGCACGTACCAAGTTTTATTAAAATCGGTCAAGTCATTTAGTAGTTATTGAGTCTTAACAATGCACTACTTAAAGCGCCCTCTTACGGAAGTCTGTGGAATTTTTTATAGCCTGTTACCTTGGGCGCCGTCGAACCTTCATTCCAAATTTAAATTAAATCAGTCCATGCGTTTAGGAGTTATTATAGAGTGCCACGCCCTCATACTTCCGCCCACTTTTTACCTATGCTTTTTCTTGGGGCAGTTGAACCTTCATACCAAATTTCATTGAAATCGGTCCAGGAGCTTAGGAGTTATTGAGTCTTAAAAACGAACTACTTAAAGCACCCTCTTGCGGAAGTCTTTGCAATTGTTTATGGCCTATGTTTTATTTTGGGAGCAGTTGAACCTTCATGTCAAATTTCATACCAAATTTTAGTACTGTCGGATATGACTTGAAAATTGTCATCCAGTTTGAAAAATTCGAGAAAACTGCGGTTAAAGTTTTTCTTAACATGTCTTAGATAAAAATTCAAATCTTAAAAAATCCTTCGATATGATTCGATTCCTTCGAGATCGATTCGAGTTTTGGATTGTCTTCGTTAATCTTGTTTTGGACCAACTGTTTGGTGGGTTTTTGTTCATCATTTTATAGCTTCTGCTCGTATTCGTTAAACTTAATTTTTTTTGTCTTTTTTTTGCTTTTGATTGAATAAAGCGCCCTCTCACGGAAGTTTTCTGAAATTTAAATTCAATTCTATTGAACGGTCAAGTTATTTCACGTACCAAATTTTAGTAAAAACGGTCAAGTCATTTAGGAGTTATTGAGTCTGAACAATACACTATTTAAAGCGCCCTCTTGCGGAAGTCTTTGGAATTTTGTATACTTTATGTTTTAACTTGGGTGCAGTGGAACGTTCATACCAAATTTTATTGAAATCGGTTCAGGCGTTTAGGAGTTATTGAGTCTTTAAAAACGCACACTTAAAGCGCCCTCTTACAGAGCTTTTTGGAATTTTTTATAACAGTTATCTTGGGCGCAGTCGAACCTTCATATTAAATATTATTGAAATTATTCTCTTTATCAAACGTACTCGGTGTCCAAATTTCAGCTCTATCGGATAAACGGTGCGCGAGCCTATACGGAACAGACAGACAGACAGACAGAGTGACAAACATTTGATTTTATATATTAAGATTAACCAAAGAAATCTTAAAATGTATGTTTTGTGAAATTTAAACCAAACCGATATTTAAACCGATTTTTTCAATAATTTAAGACTTTTGGGTTTAAATAATAAACCCACGAAGTTTGAAACTTCGTGCTTTGCGACATTTGAAGTCAAAAGGGTTAGTATTTAGACTTCAAGTTTATTTTTAAAACTGTAGACTTTATAAAGCAAACCTATTAAGTTTATAAATACATTTTTTTATATTTAAGCCCTGAAGGGTTTTAGGGTGTAATTATTATTTATAATTACACTGAGAAAAAACATAATTTAAAATTAAACAAAATTTTAAAATAGGAATTTAACGCCTTCGCGTTTCTACAAAATAAAATTTAAGACGAACGTGTTTTATTTTCAACTACCTTTAATTTCCTTTACGTTTTTTAATTTTCTCTGATTATTTATTTGAAAAAACAAACAAAAAGAAACAGTTTCGATAGTATCGTAAGTGTAGACGCAAAATTCCGTTTAAATAGTAACATTTTCTGATTTGTCTCTTTAGTGCGATTGATTTGTCTATTCTGCACATATTTTGTATATATCTTCCGAGTGATGGACTTCTTATCGAGACCAGAACATAGAAATTTCAAAGTAAGCAAGATAAAGAGAGAAAGCAAAAGAAACAAGCAAAATGTCAAATTCTTTCAATCATTTTGTTTAGTTTGACAGGTTGAGTTCATTGACTTAGTTGAAAAGAAGGCTAAGCGCATGTCCTTTTTATTGGTGTCACTGTCGTCTCTGTCTGATGTATAGTTTGCGAGCTACACTCAATTTTACTTCCATTTAATTTTAAATAAAGTGAATGCCCCGAATTTTCAAGAAATCGGGTTGCGGCTATACCTCAAGCTCAGGAAATGGCCTGTTCACGGGTGCCATTTTCGTTTCTATCCGATGTATAGTTTGCGAGTAGTGGGAAGTATATGGCTGATAATCCAAATTAATTTGCATTGAAAACAAAAATAAGAATTTGTCCTGAACGAAACCTGGTTAATTTCTTAAATTAACAATAGATTAGTTAATTTAACATATTTATTTCTGCTACTTTCTACTAGACGCAATAACCAACGATCGTTAGATGCATTTATGCTTCTATGTCAGCCGAACATAAAGCGCCATCTATTGGGTAATAGCACAAAACGAAATATGATACAAGTAATTTTTTCATAAGAGTTAAATCTAATCGGATCACCCTGTTAACGTGGAGTAGAGAACCAATCCTGCCAATGCCTTGTAGTGGAGAAGCAAGTTTTCTATCATGTCAGCCGAACAGATACCGCCATCTATTAGGTAATAGCACAAAACGCAATATGTTGCGTCATTTTTGTCATAAGAGTTAAATCTAATCGGATCACCCTCTTAACCAATCACCCTCAGAGAACCAAGTTCGTACAAAACAAAACCAACACAAGCAAAAACAACGAAACAAAAACAAAGAAAGCAGCAGGCAAAGCATAAGCAGCTGATGATTGATTTTCTTATGTAAACACAGCATTTTTCTTCTCATATTTTACTATTTTGTGACTTTAATATAATAGTGACAAAATCCAAAATAAGATATTCATTCAGAGCAGGATATATCTGATATTTTAGTATATATATTTTCTTTGAACGATGAGTATTAAAGGCTGTAGGTATACCTTAAAGTATTCGCCAAAAAAAGTTTCATGGCCTTGAACAAATCTGTTAAAACATCCCCATAATAACCGCGTTTTAAGACGTAATTCTACGTCAAAATCTGAATACAAGATTTTAATTTTTTGAATTGATTTAACAAATATCGAACACATGATCAAATAAAAATGAATTCATTATATTAAAATATTTCAAATGCAAACTTCATGGAATGGAGTTAACATTTGGTATTCGGGGGTAGCTGATTATGAATCAAATGCCAAAAACTCAAAAATGCTTAAAAACGAAAAAGTATGCTTAAAAATATTTGTTTAAAATTTTTGTTTAAAATTTGTTTTTGAAGAAATGTTTTTAAACTTCAAGGATTACTCTGAATCTATATTCAAAAACATTGATTTAAAAACAAAAACTTTTGTTTTGTATATAACTTTAAAAACAGTTGTGTTTAATTTAAATGAATTTGTTTCAAGCTTGATTTCAATAACAAATTCGTTTGATATGAACACAATTTCATTTTATTTTAACACATATTTCCCTGTGTAAAGTTTACTTTCGAAATCAAAGCATAACTATAGAAAACTGAACAATTGAGAACAAAAGAAAAAGCAATAGATTAGCAATAGATTAGCAACAGGAAAAATGTTGCATAATTCAATTTTTACATTAAATAATTAATAATTCAAGTTAATATAAAAATAACAAAAAAAAAAAAACAAAAAATGGTTTGGCTGTGGATCCAACCAGCGTTACTCGACTCATCAAATCAATTTAAATCGATCAAATCGGCCTCTTAACCAACTGAGCCACGGAATAACATTTTGTGCACGTTTTGTGCTCATTGTATAGCTACTTTAATATGAAATTGACAATATTGACAAGGAGATGCATAATATTTAGTTAAGCACTTGAACACTTTCGCTTATGGTCAAAATCTTGTGGGTGGTGAATTGTTGGTTAAATGTTGTCGAACTTCGAAACGCTTGGTTGGGCGTGCGCTGCTATCTTCAATACGGTCTCAACACAAATATTACCAGGACCTGAGTTCTTGATGCACAAAAAGAAGTTAAGACCACAATGTTAAAAAAAGCTTTATCGCAAACTTCTTCTTTGTGTGTTCTTCTCAATCTGCTTGATATCTTATGTGAGTATCAGTCAATTTCAGAGTCATAGTGTGTCTTGAAGGTGAAGTCCTTGCTACCGACTCGCCGCGGTGTACCGTCAACCAAGGACATTGCATATAATTACAGCCTTATTCAGAATAGCATTTTTAAGGCTGTGTAATTTTAAGCAGCTGTAAAGCAAACAAAACCTTATTCAGATTGAATTTTTCGTCTTACGCAGAGTTGTTTAAAGGCTGTGTTACTTAACCCATTTTAGTCAGCTGGTCGATTTTTTGACCACTAACTTTAAAATTTATTTCTGGAAAAATAATTCAAAATTTTTTCAAACTCTTTCCGCATGAACACAATTTGGTTAAATGGAAATTCAGAAAAAAATAACAATTTACAAATTTTCCATTTTACCTACTCGGGTAAGCGTTTAAAAAAAAACACCTTTTTTGGACCATTTTTGAAAAAATAAAAAAATTTAATAAATGTAATGAATAATAAAACTATTTACGTAAGCAGACATGGATAAGACTAAATTATGAGAATCAGTCGGTTTTGAACATCTCAGGTTAATTTACCTTCGTGCTACTTTTGTTGGAATATTGGTGGTCGATTTTTCGACCACTGGCCTAATATGTATATTATATATAAACATTTTCACAGGTTATATATTTAATGGAATTTTTAAGACCCAACTTTGGGAAACATTTATGTAAAATGTTCATAGAAAAACCAATCCATTTTAGATTCAAATACTGGTGCTCAAGCGATGGGTACATGTTTTTCTTTATACCGTAAACTGGCACAGTTGAAGCTTACAACATGGGCATTGAACTTGGCGCATATGTTCTTTTGTGACTTCTTCACAACGTTGACCATCCGGAAAGATACAATCTTTTCTTCGACAACTTTTTTGCCTCTTACCAATGGCTCTGTTTGCCAAATGAGAGAACATTTTATGCAACCGGTACAAACGCTCGGTTGCAATCGGCAACGTCCAAATCGGGTATGAGGCGCTGCATTGACAAACCCAGAAAAACGTGGGGAAATTGATAATATTTTTGCCAAGAGAAATGAACTCAACTTCGTGCGTTGTTACAACACCACCCAAGTAACAATTGCCAGTAACTACGATTCCATTGTGCCAATAAAGTCTGCTTTCCGATGTAATCGTTCAAAAAAGAAGTACGTCGTCATAACTCAAACGAATATAACTATAATATCAATATGGGTGGAGTCGATTTACACAAATTATCGCGTTGATATTCGCAGTAAGAAATAGTGTTGGTCATTGTAGGTAAACGCTATCAGCAATTCGAAAGTGAATGCATGGAAATTGCAATGCCTTGTGGCTAAAATAAACAAACACAAGCCAATATTACAGTTACAGTTTAGATCGAAAGGAACTTATAAGTGGCGAATCTAGAAGTAGACTCAGATATAGATGAATAGGAGAGACCGGCCGGTTTGCCTCAAGTTAACAAACATGAGCACGTCATTGAAATCAACTAGAGAATAAGCCTCGGAGATGCGTTGTATGCCACAAGCATTTCATCCAATAAATAAATAAATGTTAATAACAACTTATTACAACTTAGTATCCTACGCGCGTTATACTCCTACACATCCCATTTTCAATACGAATAAGTAACTTTATACTGAGTTTCAATGTTATGCGGCATTTGTTCTGAGCTATTCGATGTTAAACATTTGAATTGTATAATTAATATTATATTCGTTTCGAATTCTTTGATGTGTGACTTATATTTCAAAATTTTTACCGAAAAGTTTGAATGTTTAAAAAGTGCACCGCCCCTTGTCTTACGCCTTTAAAATATTACCATTGAAACAATACGTGTAAATTCAGCTTGAATACCGAATTTTGTGGGTGTAAAACATGTAATTCCAAAGCTATTCGATATCGAAAATTAGAGTCGCATGAAAGGTGTCACGCCCCCATGTTCTATCGGTACCAAACTTCACAGGAACGCTCTCAAGACATATTATGCTCAATTTAAAGCTAAAATAATTAAAGCTAATAAAGCTAATTAAAATAAAGCCCAATTTAATTGGGCTATTGGTCGATTTTTCGACCATCTTGAAACGGAAAATCCGAAAATTCTGAAACTCTGGAATTTTCTTAATTTGATGAATAGCAACAAAGCCTGAAAGTTTAAAGGCTACGTAAATGCTTCTTAAAATCTTTTTATGTCATGTTTTTTTAAAGACGTAAATTTTGCTTCTTAAGTGAATGTGACATGCCGGTAAGGCATGTGGCTTAGCATGCTCGGAGACTGAGATCGATCCCCAATCGCGGCAAAAAGTTTTTTGAAGTGAAACTTCTTTGGCGGCGAGTGAAATTTCAAGGTCTTTTTTCGTGACGCTAGGCTAACGTTTTAAATTCATATGAAAATTTTAAAAAATATTACCGTCACCGCCAGGATTAGAACCTGGACTTTCTACTTTGCATTTCATAATAGTCTGAAACTCTACCACTACGCCACATAGGAACATGACAAATGAGTAAACAAAATGCAATTAATATTGCACGCGTTTTGGTTCGTGTGTTGTATACCACAGACACACACCATGTCTGAACAACGCGTTCCGATCCGTACTATTCAACGGGTTTTGGTCCGTGTGTTGTATACCACAGACACACACCATGTCTCAAGAACGCGTTTTGTTCCGTACCATTTGATTTTCATCGTTAGATTATGCACGGAAATTGTATTTCTTTACAAAATATAACAACTGTGTGGAGAAAAAGCAACAGACTGACAGATAATATAATCTGTATAACAATATAACATATATAATCAATATAACAACTGTAATGAATACTTTAATAACATTAATGAACTTATAATTTTATTGCAACACTTACTGCAAATTTTTTTTTTGTTGAATATCAAATCCTAGCTTAAAGCTACAAATGTCTTCAGCCTCACGAATATTAAGTGCCTTTTAAATTTTCGACTGATTCTTTAAAAATAAAAAGTTAACTGTTATTTTTCGGGGAAAAATAAAGGTTACTTTTGACTTTTATTTTACCGGTCATAAGTACAAATTATTTTGTGAGTTATTTTTTCGGTCAAAAATATCAGGCGATTTGTTGACACCATGTGTAAAATGTCCCACCGATGAGAATGAAAATAATGGTTTCAAAAGTTTTTTAGTCGGTAAAATGACCTTTGAAAAAATACAAGTTGCCTGATATTTTTGACCGAAAAAATAAACGGCAGAAAAAACTGTTATTTTTGACCGATAAAATAAAAGTAAAAAGTAAGTGTTATTTTTGAACGAAAAAATATTAGGCACAAAATAACTTTTATTTTTCTCGGAAAAAAGCTATTATAAAGTTAGATAACAGTTATTATGTGACTTTTTCGATAAAAACCATAACCGGTACGGTCCCTGGATGTAAATATCGAATAAACAGAATATTATTCCATTTTGTATTGATTGAATTTCTTTTCAGATACTTTCTCTATTTCACACTAAAATCTATCTTATTTTTTAATGTTTAAGAAGTTTCACTTCTGCCACATGTACGTTGCTGCACGTGAGTTTTTTTCAATAAAAAAATTTTTCCGAAGCTTCTTGTGAACATGAATTTTAGCCGTTCGGAGTCGGCATAAAACATGTAGGTCCAGTTCTCAGTCAATTGTATATAAACCAATGGCTTTTGATGATATACCTTAATGACATACCAACACGCTGGAGATACGTGAAGGTAGTTTTCATACATAAGGCAGGAAAAAGCTCACATGTAAAACCAAAAGACCGTAGATTAATCATTCTCTCATCTTTTCTTCTTAAAACTCTCGAGACATTAATTAATCCACTTTTGACTAAAAATTGAAGGAAACCCACTTTCGCCAGTGCAACATGCTTACACTAAAGGCAAATCCGTGGAAATAGCTCTCCACTTCATAGTCTCTACCTTTAAAAAAAAGCCTTCACAAAAAGGTATAGTCAAAGAAAGCATTTATCGATATTGAAAGTGCCTTTTACAACGTCAAGGCAGAGGCTATCACTTATGCACTGACGGAGCTTGGGGTGGATCTTGAAACAGCATCCACGCTAAGATCTGCACCAAGGGGAACCCCTCAAGGGGGAGTTCTTTCGCCTCTACTTTGGAACCTACACCTTTACCTACACCTCTACCTTTGGTAAATGAACTACAGGTCACTCTAAAGAGAGAGGAGTGCAGGGTGATAGCCTATGCTGCCGTCGTTGCTATTATCACCAGAGGCGTTCCTAGGGGGGGGGAGGAGGGGGCGGTCCGCACCGGGGACCACCATTTTAGGGGTGACACCATTTCGATATTTTTTTTTTTTTTTCTAAAACAATCAGAAAAAGTGAAAAAATACTTAACGTTAAAAATGTGTGTATAATTTTTTTAATAGCTGTTTTAAAATTTAGAATTCTGCTTGCAAGTAGAAACAATGAGGAGAAAACATTGTGGAAACGTTGTCAAAGCTAAAATTTATTAAAATTTATTCAAGGTCTTCCAAGGGAGAGGCAAGAGTTTCCGATCTTGCTATTTTATCCATTGAAAACGCGCTTGCAAGTAATATTGATTTCGATGAGGTTATTTCGAAAGTTATTTATTTGTTAAGCGTACTCGATGCCAATAATGCGCTTAATGATACAAAAATACAAAAAAATGTTGTTGTTTTGTTTTTAAGCTATAACAAAAAAAAAAAGAAGAAGATTATTGGATTTTAGCAAAACTTTTCTGTAATTTTATTAAAAGTATTTATTTTTTATTTTCAAAATATTGTTTGCACTTTTTTATAAACAAGAAAGATTTGCATATATAAAAAGTGATTTTTTACAAAAAAATGTAAATTTTGCACAGAAAAATATTAAAAATTTATCAAATTTAAAAATGGAATTAAAAAAAAATTCTTCGATTTTAGCGAAAATTTTTCGTAATTTGATTTGAAGTATTAACTTTTTATTTCCAAAATATTATCTGCACCTTTTTATAAACAAGAAAAGTTAACCAGGTTTAATAAAGTACTTTTTGGGAAAAATTATAGTTTTTGAATAGGAAAATAATTTAGCAAAGTTCCAAAGGGAATTACAAAAAAAGGATTCTTTCTTGATGAAAGTCAGTAGTGATATGAGTGATAAAAAAAAGTTACCATATTTATTTTTCTATTATAAATAACATAAAATGTCTCTTGAATTGGATTTTTAAAAATCTAATAATATAGGTGCAAGAGTGGCACCCTTAAGGTTTTACCAATTTCTATAATTTTCAGTTCACATCCATTACTCTTCTTGTCTAGCATTCTCACTTAGTTTTGATAGGATCGGCCTACTTTTGTACGTACCTCCCATACAAAATCGTATAAAAATTTAATATAGGTCCAAGGAAGGTACCCCTAAGTTCTCATAAATTTCTACTGTTTTCAGTGCAAAACTATTTCTCTAATTGCCTAGCCTTTTGACCAAATTTTGTTAAGATCGGGCAACTTTTGTAAGCTCTCGCATGCAAAATAATGTTAAAATTAATATAGGTCCAAGGAAGGTACCCCTAAGAACTAACCGATTTGAACCATTTTTGCAATTTTGCTTATTTAGCTTAAATTATTCAACCATACAAAATTTAATAATTATCGGAGTACTCCTTATATTTTTGTACCAATTTTGTATAGGATGAATACACTGTGCAGCGCCATTAAAAAGCATACTTTTAAGAATTTTTTTATGACATATTGTTATTACAGATTTAAAATTTGTATATTATAATACAACATTTGAAGATTATTTAAAAAAGTTTGGTACACAAATATAAAGTAATATCAGATTTATTGCAGTTCTCCGCTGGTGCCTCAAAAAAATTGGTTTTTGTAAAGAACGCGATGAAATGTTGTTGTTTTTTATAATAAAATCGACCTATTTCTTATTGTAAGATAGATACTAATTGAAAAATTTAAACGTCATTTGAGAGTTATTTGAATGTACAATATGTGAAGAAAACGATCTACGACGAAAACGATTTTTAAAACGATCGGTTCAGTAGTTTTCTCCGAATCGAAAAACACTAAATCACATCGAATTGGTTTCTTACTGCATTTAAAAATTTCTTATCTATAGGGGTGACACCAAGCCCAGGAACGCCTCTGATTATCACTACAGGAAAATATATATTTCTCTTAGGGATGTTATGCAAAATTGTTTAAACACCCTCGTTACTTGGGTTTCCAGCTGTGGACTCAGCGTCAACCAAGACAAAACTGAGTTAGTGATCTTTTCTAGAAAACACAACTTACCCACAATCAGTCCTCCGAAACTGGAAAATACAAGACTTAATTTCTCGGATTAAGCAAATTCCAGGGTCTCATCTTAGAAAGGAAACTAAATTTCAGACTCGACCTGCTCGAAAGAGTTAAAAAGCCAATATTGCCCTATATTCATGCAAAAAGCAGTGGTTTACAAATGTGGACTACAACCAAGTGTTACATATTGGCATTATATAGCTGTTATTAGGCCAATATTACTATATGGTGCTTTAGTCTGGTGGCTTGCACTGAACAAACAAACACACCTCAATAACCTTCGCAAAGCACAAAGATCAGCTGAGCTGTGCATTAGTGGAACACTGAAAACGACTCCTACGGACGCACTCGACACAATGCTCCACCTTATACAACTTGATATCGTAACAAAACAGATGGAAGCCAGCTCTGAATGGAGGGGAGGTACAAAAGGACACTCTAGCATAAGGACACTCTTTCCTTCGATACCCAAAACGGAAGACTACATCACGCAAAATCTTTTATTCTACAAAAAGTGTGATATATCCACTCCCAGCTCTCCACCTAGCAATGGAATTGAAATCTCCACCGATGACATAAAATTGGATGGCAAAGTTGGGGAAGGAGTCTATCTGAATCACTAAACATCAATCTTGCCTTTAGGCTCCCTGACCACTGTAATGTCTTCCTAGCGAAGTTATTGCTATGCATGAAGCTGTTACTTGGATTAGATAAATGAAATAATCCTAAGCAGCCGCAGATCTCTAAATGAGATGGCAGAGCAACTCAAAATCTTCCTATGCTGGATTCCCAGACATAAAGACTTTACAAGAGACTGCAAAGCAGATGAACTAGCTCAAACTGGAACTACCAAGACTTTATCGAGAGAAAAGGAAATAATTGGTATACCTCTAACCACATGTAAACTACTCACAAATTAGCTATCCCTTAAAAGAACCAACATAAGATGGTTTACGGGAAGCACACGCAACACGGTACGTCAGGTTTGGCAAACTCTGAACTTGAAACGCTCGAAAGAACTAATTTTCCTCAGAAGGGATCAGATAAATACTTTTATCGGTGTCCTAACAGGGCACTGCTTAATTGGTAACCACGCACGAAGGTAAAACATCATCCAAAACGATTTCTGCAGAAGCTGTAGAGATGAGGAAGAGGAAAAATCCACAACACATTTTTTTTTTTATTTTTTATTTTATTAATTTATTTATTTATTATCACATTAAAACCTATTATAAAAATTAAGATTAATGCATACATAAATATATAAATACATATGAAGGGCTTATTGTAAAAACATGATATGCCACATAAAAAATATTTCAAAATAATCAACATTAAAGTTTTGAAAAAATGTATATTTGTATGAAATCATTGAAATGTTTAAAAGAACTATTGCGGATGGGGTCAAAATTGATCGGGTAATGGTCGCAATATTTTCAGTGGATATTGATAATATATCAAGAAACGTAATGAATATAAAATATGAACTTTTAAAGCAGTGTGGCTTATCATGTTTTTGCAATATGCCCTTCATATATATATATATATATGTATTAAGGCGTAGTGAAATGTATGGGATGAGATATTTGCTACGAAGAGGGATTGAGAAACTGAAAACTTTCAGCATCTTAAGCAACTTGGCCGAAGGATTCTGCTCTCCGATGAATTTCGAACCGCCAACTTTTTAAAAATAGCTTTTGATATGAATGCGCTTAAGACATATTGGTTCAAGAGGGTTTTTTGCTCATAAAAGGTGAACTTCTGTTCTAGATCAATGCTCGATAGTGATAAGTTACCATTAGAAAAAAAGTTTTTGCAAAATTTTTTTTTCACCGACTATGGCCCCACCCTACGATTTCTAAAAACAATATACTGATTTTAAGGCTTATTGCTCCGGAACATGAGCACAAATTAAGTGACGTAATTTCAATGTTTAGGATAAGTTTATAGATAATTTAAATACAAACATGTTGATGTCCCAAATAACAATTTTAGCCATATATTAGTTCTTGCAGAGCTTATAGAGCTATATCATTAAGCAACAAGCTTCAACTTTAGCTTTAGCAGCGCTACTAAAGCTCTTTCAGAGAATATATAAGGCTACTTTCTTGAGTTTAAAAGCACTATTTTTGCTTCAAATGAAGATATTAAAAACAACATCTTTTTTATTAATTATTTTTGCACAGCATTATTGAACTATTTAATTCAAATTTATTTACATTATGTGCAGTTAAAGTTGAAGATATAAAAAAAAGTTTTTTTTTTTGTATTTGTTGTTTATTTTCAAAAAGGTTGTAAGTTGGTTTCTCCTCTCCAGCATTTTCAAGGCGTCTGAAAGTAAAAAATCAAAGTGCATTCTTCAGTAAAAGGTTGTAGTTGAGCACTATACCTATGCAAATAAAAAAATATAAAAAAATGTCATGCGCTGAAAAACAAATTTACAAAAAATCCCTCTTTTTGGCAGAAATTTTTAGCCGTAAAAAACATAATATCAAAGTTTTTCGGCTTTTTATAGGTAGAGTGCTTAACAGAGTCTATGAAGATCACAATGAAATCTATCAAGCAGAACTCGAGATATCATAGAAACCATTTCGATAAAACATGTTTCGAGAAACATGCGTGTAGATTTTCTTCTATGAACGATAATATATGAATAAATGAGCGACATACAAATATAATGAATGTTGTATCTTTTTATTTATTTAACATTTTTTTTTAAAATTTTGTATACGTATTCTTGAGACCTTAAAGAACAATATTCTAAAAAAAAAAATGTATTTTTAATTTTTTACACACTGTAATAGTACCAAAAAGAAAATACAATGGCCGATAGAAATTAAGATATCGCTGAAATTGTGGTACGTCGTAGTACACGCTACCAGCAAATGAGTGAGGAAGAAAGAAATGCAGTGGATGGGAAAATTTGCAGACTTCATGAGTGAGGGGGATGAAGTGGATGTTCTTGCATTTGATCTTGAAGGTGCGGAAGATGACTTGACATGTCAACCAAATTTTTATGTTGATGATTCTGATGCCGAAAATGAAGCAGATGTAGAGATCAATAAAGATATTAGTGATGACGACGATGATGAAAAGGAAGAAACTGGTGCTCCGCAAACAAGTGACAATTACATCATTTCCAAAGATGGCACCAAATGGAGTAAAAATACACCACCGACTTCCCGCACTCGTGCTGATAACGTGGTCGACTTCACAAAAATTATCAGTTACCATATCGGAAATATGGACAAAGGATTAAAAATGTAAGAATTCTAAAAATATGATCCGCAAGCAATGCGTCTAGCTAGATTTGTTTAACATTTCGAAACTTTGCTGAAAATTGTGGTGACGTTAAAAGTAATACCAGTTTGTACATTCCAATGCATTGGAAATTTATTTATAGGATCAATTTATCTCAAAATTAACAGTGATGTTTTCTGAACGTTGACATCACTGCTAAACTGAACGATAAAAGATTTTTTGAGCAGACGAAACGGGGATTTTTTTGGTCAATAACGTCCTTTGTTTGGGCTGCACACAAAAAATCACTTCACTTTGTGAAAGCCTATCTGAAAGCATATATAATAAATACGCTGTCAACAAAAATTACAAATACTATTATAAAAACCAAAATAAAAGACTCAAATGTTAATGCCCTTATAGTGCTTTCACTATTGTGGGTTGTATGGGAGGTGGGCGTGTTAGTCGACGGACTACGCCCAATTTTTGAACACACATTAGCTTTAGTATAAAATACATACATACCAAATTTTATCTCTGTTAGACAAACATAAGCATATTTATACAGTTTTTAATTTTTTGGTTTGTATGGGAGGCAGGCGTGTCCGTGGGCGGATGACGTCCATTTTTCAATAACATCTTTGGTTTGTTAAACAAAACATACGTACCAAATTTTATCTCTGTAGGTTGAACAGAAGCTTACATATTGAGTTTTCAATTTTTTGGTTGAATGGGAGATGGGCGTGTTTTGATATAAAGTGAGTTTTCAATTTATTGGTTGAATGGGAGGTGGGCGTGTTTTGATATAAAGTATATACATACCAAATTTTATTGTTGGAAGTTTATTATGAGCTTAGTTTTGGAGTTTTCGATTTTTGCGTTGTATGGGAGGTATTCAGGTTTAGGGTATAACAAACTTGCAAACAGGTAAAAAAATCAAGTGTTGTATTCGCTTTTAAACCTAAATCACCCCAATTGGCTATGGGTGCTTTTTTTGGTATTTTAAGTGCTTTTATTTAAGTGTAATATGTGGATTTGTTTTATTTAATGATGTCTTGATGTGCCAAGTTCATATGTTTAGTCTGTAAATATCAAAGAATTCACTCTTACAAGGTAAGCAAATATGTAAAAAAAGTGTTGTAGAACAGGGTGCGGAGAACTCTATTTGCAAACGATTACAGTATGCGTCACTGTTTTTGTACATGGCATCCCACTATATATCCCTTATAAATTTGGGCTCTCTAAACACGAAAATAGCAAACATTTTTTTTTATGGATACGTTTTTTTAAAAAAATTGTTGTTACTTTATTTTATCGACCTTTGACTTTGTTTGTGGTTTTTTTTGACGCCTGAACAACGTTTTAAAAAATTTAAGTTTTTTTTGTTGCTTTTTTCAAAATTTTGCTGTATAAAACCTCGGTATATGTGGTACTCCGAGGCCTTAAAATAAATTTTTTAACGATATTTTCCAGTTTGATCCTCTTACATCCTCACCCACTGCATCTGTTGCGCAGTGTACCTTTTTATATAACTATATTTTAATATAATAAAAATAAAAAATTTTTTTTTAGCTTAATGAGGAAATTCTTTTTAACTTTCCTTTTTTAATTTAAATCGGGGCTTTTTATTGTTAGTTATTCATTGCTCAGATACGATACGTTCACCAATGCGAAAGTGCTCTTTCAACCATCAAGACTGTATCCATTTCAACATCATATAACATTTTAGCATTTCTTAAATTTATCAAAATTTACAAAATTATGAACGTTTGGTTTCTTTGTAGCTACTCAAAGTTTCATCGGACAGACATAAAACCCGAATTCTACACAGAGAAAATCTTGTTCCTCTAACATTTCTTTTCATTTACAAAACGGACGTTTTAAATGAGCGAATGAATATTAAACGTTCGTTAAATATTTTAAAATGAAAATTTCAGAATTGAAGAATAATTAGAAGCTATTTTTAAAATTTTTTATTTTAAACTATCAACCGATCGTTTTAAAATCATACGTACGTTTTAAAAGCTAATTTAAAAATGTCCGTTTTTAGAATGAAAATAAACTTTATAAACTTGCTCCTCTACAAAACTATTAATGCTTTAATGACACTAATGATGTTATAACACAATATTTGTAAATAAAAAACAAGTAAAGAAACTTTAAAGATGGTCTAGCCCGACTATGGACTACCCGAAAACCACCTACTCCGAAAACAAACACAATGATTTATACAAATTGAAGTTTGGACAGGACAACGTCTGTCGGGTCAGCTAGTATATATATAATATACATCGTTCTGTCATTGCTTAAGCCAATGAAATCCTGGCTAAGCAAGGCGGTATTTCGAGAAACTTGGTCATATGTACCACACCAATTTCACTATATACAAAGATGTGTTAGAGAACGTAGACACTAAGACAACTAGGTATCATTATCCAGTTATATCATAATAAATACAATACAAACCGTTCTTGCATGGTTGAAGGAAAAAATCCAAAATGTACAACCAGTACGGTACGGAGGTTCAGGTCCATTCATATTAGTGTAGTTTAATTTAGTTTTATATCCATCACCAAGTGAAAATTATGTATCCTTGGAAAAAGTGTGATCAGACTCAGCGGCGGTACTGGGGTAATCTATAATTTTATGTTTAATTGAGTACATGGATTCATTTAAAGATATATAATCTGAAACCAAATTAAAGTCTCCGCAAGCGCTTCTTAGTGGTTCATTTTGTAAGTAACTAGTTCTACAAAAGTTCATAAAAAGGAGCTCAAAAGACCTTCTAGGACGAAGAGGAACATTAAAGTAAAAATAACATATTTAGTAAAACTCTTATGACCCAACTAACATTTAGCATAATTCTCCTTTTTTTTTAAAGAAGGAAGATTAATAAGCTGTAATCGATATTCATAAGAAGGAGAATTAAAGTTTGAATTACAATATAGATCGCGTAAGCAGAATAGAAGAAATTGCTTTTGAACAGATTCAATATCGTCATAGTAACACCCATAACGAGGGCACCAAACAATTGAAGCGTATTCTAGAATGGGCCTTACTAACGATGTGAATAAGGTTTTAGTTATAAAAGGATCATTAAACTCTTTAGACCATCGATTAATAAATCCTGTGAAATGTGAATCTTCAAGTTGCCGTTAATTTCGCACCAGTTACAAAGATGGTCAAGATCGGTTTGAAGGAAAAAAGAGTCTTGCCCATTTTTATAAGAAAGAAAAAGTTTAACATCATCAGCGTAAAGCAAGATATTACTATGCTTTACCACAGATGGTAAATCATTTAGATAAAGTAAAAACAATAAAGGACCAAGATGGCTTCCTTGAGGTTTAGGCCTTTTCCTCACGGAGCAATGGAAAAGTAATGCAATTGCAACACAATTGTTAATAAAGTTTCAAACCACTGCAATTCAAAACATAATTGCAACCTATGGTTTCAGGAGAGCAACCCATGTTGCAACGCAACATTGATTATTTTTATTGAAATAGGCATAATTTTACCTAAGGGCCCAAAAAAATCAAGTGGCGTGGGCCCCAAAGTACAATTTTTCCTTTTATTTTACTATACGCGAAAAAACAAACGGCAAAAAAGATTTGGGTCCATCCGTACATTAAAAAGTAACATAAACAGCAGATTTTTCGGGGCAATAAAAGAGCTGCAACAAAGTGATGCTAAATTTTTAGCATTGTAAAGAATGACCAAAGAAAAAACATAACAAGTTGGTGATATAAATTGCAGCATGCTGCGTTGCTTAAAACTTATCGCAAACATATTGCCAACTAGTTTTGAAAAAGTTGCTCCATGTGAAGGTTTCGGTATAGTAACATGGGTAAGCAACATTTGCTGCAATTGCATTACTTTTGAATTGCTCCGTGAGGAAATGGCCTTAGAAGTAACAGAAGTAACAAGAAACTCATCTGAATTAAAGAGGTTAAATATAACGCTTTGCGTTCTATTTAATAAATATGATTCAATCCACCGCACTAAATGCGTTGGAAAACCAAGAAGAGACAGTTTTATAACTAAAAGCTTATGATTTACAACATCGAAGGCTTTACTAAAGTCTGTATAAATAACATATGTTTGTAAACCTTTTCCAAAATTTTCTACAGTTTTAGATGTGAATTCTAGAAGGTTAGTAGCAGTAGATTTTCCAGATAAGAATCCATGTTGGAATGGAGATATTAATGATTTAACGCTTTGTGATAATTGTGAGGTTACAATAGCCTCAAAAAGCTTAGGAAGAGCACTGAGCTTTGCAATTCTCCGATAGTTGTCTATCAAAGACCTATTGCCAGATTTATGAAGCGGAATAATAAAAGAAGATTTCCAAGCCACTGGAAGATATCCATATTGCAACGACGCTTTAAAAGCATAGTAATTGGAACTACAAGGTCTTCACTTCAATATTCAATATAAATACATGAAGGAATATTGTCAGGTCCATTTTTATAAGATGTCTTAAGATTTTTCAAGAAGGTTGAAACCGTGTTAATATCAATTATTGGGGAACAAATATCGCCAGGTTGCACATTTAAAGAATAACTTAAACTATCATAAGAAACAGATGAATAAGTAGTCTTAAAGAAGTCTTCAAAAAGGTTACATATAGTAAAATCAACATCCTACTCAAATATTTTATATTTCATAAAAGATGGATATAAATTTATCTTACTTTTAGTATTAACAAAGTTCCAAAAAGATATTGCATCAGACTTGATATTTAATTTGACTTTTGTTAAATATATGTCAAAGGATTGCCTACATAAATGCCGGTAGTTGTACTTAATTGAAGTAGTACCTGGGCGACCGAGCTCCGCTCAGAGTCCCACCGTATATTGGAATGTTTTACGGTTTTTAATGTATCGAAAATGCCAACTTTATCTTAAAAACATCATATAAGATCATATTTTTCAATAAACTTTAAATGCATTTTTCTTTTATGATAATTTCGATTTTCAACTAAACGAAATTGGTTTCTTTTATTTTATCCCTTTACAAATACTAAATTATTTCGATAATTTACTTATGCTAAACGAAACTTAACTCTGACCAAAAACATATATTGACAAGACATTTCATGAGACTGATACGGAATGAAAGTAAATTTTTGTAAGAAACAGCCAAGAGGACGGCACATAATGGGAAGTGAAATGTTTACACATAGTGTTGGAGCAACATTGCTTGTAAACATTTTGAAGTTGCAAATATATTTCCAAACCTGTTTGTTTGGTTGTTGGTTTTGTTGTTGTTCTTAACCATGGTCGTTGTTGTTGTTCTTATCAGCTGCCGTATGCAATACACTTACTGATTTCTGTTTGAATGTGTTCGTGCGTGCTATAGCTGAAATGGAAAAGTTATAATTATTGATATTGATTATTATTGATAAAATATAAAATATAAAATATAAAATATAAAATATAAAATATAAAATATAAAATATAAAATATAAAATATAAAATATAAAATATAAAATATAAAATATAAAATATAAAATATAAAATATAAAATATAAAATATAAAATATAAAATATAAAATATAAAATATAAAATATAAAATATAAAATATAAAATATAAAATATAAAATATAAAATATAAAATATAAAATATAAAATATAAAATATAAAATATAAAATATAAAATATAAAATATAAAATATAAAATATAAAATATAAAATATAAAATATAAAATATAAAATATAAAATATAAAATATAAAATATAAAATATAAAATATAAAATATAAAATATAAAATATAAAATATAAAATATAAAATATAAAATATAAAATATAAAATATAAAATATAAAATATAAAATATAAAATATAAAATATAAAATATAAAATATAAAATATAAAATATAAAATATAAAATATAAAATATAAAATATAAAATATAAAATATAAAATATAAAATATAAAATATAAAATATAAAATATAAAATATAAAATATAAAATATAAAATATAAAATATAAAATATAAAATATAAAATATAAAATATAAAATATAAAATATAAAATATAAAATATAAAATATAAAATATAAAATATAAAATATAAAATATAAAATATAAAATATAAAATATAAAATATAAAATATAAAATATAAAATATAAAATATAAAATATAAAATATAAAATATAAAATATAAAATATAAAATATAAAATATAAAATATAAAATATAAAATATAAAATATAAAATATAAAATATAAAATATAAAATATAAAATATAAAATATAAAATATAAAATATAAAATATAAAATATAAAATATAAAATATAAAATATAAAATATAAAATATAAAATATAAAATATAAAATATAAAATATAAAATATAAAATATAAAATATAAAATATAAAATATAAAATATAAAATATAAAATATAAAATATAAAATATAAAATATAAAATATAAAATATAAAATATAAAATATAAAATATAAAATATAAAATATAAAATATAAAATATAAAATATAAAATATAAAATATAAAATATAAAATATAAAATATAAAATATAAAATATAAAATATAAAATATAAAATATAAAATATAAAATATAAAATATAAAATATAAAATATAAAATATAAAATATAAAATATAAAATATAAAATATAAAATATAAAATATAAAATATAAAATATAAAATATAAAATATAAAATATAAAATATAAAATATAAAATATAAAATATAAAATATAAAATATAAAATATAAAATATAAAATATAAAATATAAAATATAAAATATAAAATATAAAATATAAAATATAAAATATAAAATATAAAATATAAAATATAAAATATAAAATATAAAATATAAAATATAAAATATAAAATATAAAATATAAAATATAAAATATAAAATATAAAATATAAAATATAAAATATAAAATATAAAATATAAAATATAAAATATAAAATATAAAATATAAAATATAAAATATAAAATATAAAATATAAAATATAAAATATAAAATATAAAATATAAAATATAAAATATAAAATATAAAATATAAAATATAAAATATAAAATATAAAATATAAAATATAAAATATAAAATATAAAATATAAAATATAAAATATAAAATATAAAATATAAAATATAAAATATAAAATATAAAATATAAAATATAAAATATAAAATATAAAATATAAAATATAAAATATAAAATATAAAATATAAAATATAAAATATAAAATATAAAATATAAAATATAAAATATAAAATATAAAATATAAAATATAAAATATAAAATATAAAATATAAAATATAAAATATAAAATATAAAATATAAAATATAAAATATAAAATATAAAATATAAAATATAAAATATAAAATATAAAATATAAAATATAAAATATAAAATATAAAATATAAAATATAAAATATAAAATATAAAATATAAAATATAAAATATAAAATATAAAATATAAAATATAAAATATAAAATATAAAATATAAAATATAAAATATAAAATATAAAATATAAAATATAAAATATAAAATATAAAATATAAAATATAAAATATAAAATATAAAATATAAAATATAAAATATAAAATATAAAATATAAAATATAAAATATAAAATATAAAATATAAAATATAAAATATAAAATATAAAATATAAAATATAAAATATAAAATATAAAATATAAAATATAAAATATAAAATATAAAATATAAAATATAAAATATAAAATATAAAATATAAAATATAAAATATAAAATATAAAATATAAAATATAAAATATAAAATATAAAATATAAAATATAAAATATAAAATATAAAATATAAAATATAAAATATAAAATATAAAATATAAAATATAAAATATAAAATATAAAATATAAAATATAAAATATAAAATATAAAATATAAAATATAAAATATAAAATATAAAATATAAAATATAAAATATAAAATATAAAATATAAAATATAAAATATAAAATATAAAATATAAAATATAAAATATAAAATATAAAATATAAAATATAAAATATAAAATATAAAATATAAAATATAAAATATAAAATATAAAATATAAAATATAAAATATAAAATATAAAATATAAAATATAAAATATAAAATATAAAATATAAAATATAAAATATAAAATATAAAATATAAAATATAAAATATAAAATATAAAATATAAAATATAAAATATAAAATATAAAATATAAAATATAAAATATAAAATATAAAATATAAAATATAAAATATAAAATATAAAATATAAAATATAAAATATAAAATATAAAATATAAAATATAAAATATAAAATATAAAATATAAAATATAAAATATAAAATATAAAATATAAAATATAAAATATAAAATATAAAATATAAAATATAAAATATAAAATATAAAATATAACATATTAAATATAAAATATAAAATATTAAATATAAAATATAAAATATAAAATATAAAATATAAAATATAAAATATAAAATATAAAATATAAAATATAAAATATAAAATATAAAATATAAAATATAAAATATAAAATATAAAATATAAAATATAAAATATAAAATATAAAATATAAAATATAAAATATAAAATATAAAATATAAAATATAAAATATAAAATATAAAATATAAAATATAAAATATAAAATATAAAATATAAAATATAAAATATAAAATATAAAATATAAAATATTAAATATTAAATATAAAATATAAAATATTAAATATAAAATATAAAATATAAAATATAAAATATAAAATATAAAATATAAAATATAAAATATAAAATATAAAATATAAAATATAAAATATAAAATATAAAATATAAAATATAAAATATAAAATATAAAATATAAAATATAAAATATAAAATATAAAATATAAAATATAAAATATAAAATATAAAATATAAAATATAAAATATAAAATATAAAATATAAAATATAAAATATAAAATATAAAATATAAAATATAAAATATAAAATATAAAATATAAAATATAAAATATAAAATATAAAATATAAAATATAAAATATAAAATATAAAATATAAAATATAAAATATAAAATATAAAATATAAAATATAAAATATAAAATATAAAATATAAAATATAAAATATAAAATATAAAATATAAAATATAAAATATAAAATATAAAATATAAAATATAAAATATAAAATATAAAATATAAAATATAAAATATAAAATATAAAATATAAAATATAAAATATAAAATATAAAATATAAAATATAAAATATAAAATATAAAATATAAAATATAAAATATAAAATATAAAATATAAAATATAAAATATAAAATATAAAATATAAAATATAAAATATAAAATATAAAATATAAAATATAAAATATAAAATATAAAATATAAAATATAAAATATAAAATATAAAATATAAAATATAAAATATAAAATATAAAATATAAAATATAAAATATAAAATATAAAATATAAAATATAAAATATAAAATATAAAATATAAAATATAAAATATAAAATATAAAATATAAAATATAAAATATAAAATATAAAATATAAAATTTAAATATTAATATAAATTTAAAATATAAAAAAATTTAAAACATATTCTTATATTTTGATATATATATTTTTAATTTTAATGTTTTATTCTAATTTTAAATTTTATTTTTATTGTGGAATAATTTTTAATTTTTCTCAAAATTTATTATTGATGAAGTATTAATAAACGATCAATTCTATTGATTTTTGTCCTTTGATGTATATTAATCCGAGTGGAAACACAAAAGTTACATTGTTTTTTCCACAGCAACTTCTATGAGATCGGCAAAATGCTAAAATATCAAAAATTCTAACTTTTTCCATTTCAGCTATAGCACGCACGAACACATTCAAACAGAAATCAGTAAGTGTATTGTATACGGCAGCTAATAAGACCAACAACAACGATTATGGTTGAGAACAACAACACAACCAACTACCAAACAAACAGGTTTGGAAATATATTGCAACTTCAAAATGTTTACAAACAATGTTGCTCCAACACTTTGTGTATACATTTCACTTACCATTATGTACCGTCCTCTTGGCTGTTTCTTGCAAAAATTTACTTACATTCCGTATCAGTCTCATGAAATGTCTTGTCAATATATGTTTTTGGTCAGAGTTAAGTTTCGTTTAGGAGGATAAAAAAACTAAAACAAATTTCGTTTAGTTGAAAAACGAAGTTATCATAAAATAAAAATGCATTTCAAGTTTATTGAAAAATATGATCGTATATGTTTTTTTAAGATAAAGATTGCATTTTCGATACATTAAAAACCGTAAAACATTTGAATATACGGTAGGAATCTGAGCAAAGCTCGGTCGCCCAGGTACTTAGTATTTTTAAGCAAGTTGCGGTATTTTTTCAAAAATAAAATTAAAAAAATAAATGAAACTTTCAGTAAAAAGAAATACTAAGTTAGCAAAATTACAATTATTACAATTAAAATAATTTTTGACCTGAACATTTGGCAAAAATTTATAAAACTCAACTTCCAAAAATAAGTGGAAGATGATGAATAGATACTAGAGGGAATGGATCTAAACATTCAAACATTTTAACTTTAACAATACTTGAAACAAAAATTGAATCCAAAATTCTTTTAAGTTTATTTACAAAGAAGTTTATTTGGGTTAAACAAATACTTAAAAAGCTATCAATTAAGTTTACCTCAAAAGATTTATTAATATTCGTTGAAATTAAATCAAGATCAAGATGAATCCAGACTATATTGTTTGGATTAAAATCGTGAGACCACCAATAGTTTCGATAGTTCTCAAAAAAACTATCAATACTCACGATATCTTATATATAAAATCAAATGTTTGTCCTGCTGTGTGTCTGTCAACACCTAGACCGATTTCAATTAAATTTGGAAAGAAGGTTCGACTGCTCCCAAAATAAAACATAGGCCATACGAAATTCCAAAAACTTCCGCAAGAGGGCGCTTTAAGTAGTGCGTTTTTCAGACTCAATAACTCCTAAACGCCTGGACCGATTTCAATGAAATTTGGTATTAAGGTTCACCTGTAACCAAGATAAAACATAGGTAAAAAGTGGGCGGAAGTATGTGGGCGTGGCACTCTATAATAACTCTGAAACACATAGACCGATTTCAATTAAATTTGGAAAGAATGTTCGACTGCGCCCAAGATAACATAGGCTATAAAAATTCCAAAGACTTCCGCAAGAGGGCGCTTTCAGTAGTGCGTTTTAAAGACTCCACAACTCCTGAACGCCTGAACCGATTTCAATGAAATTTGGTATGAACGTTCAACTGCACCCAAAATAAAACATAAAATATAAAAATTCCAAAGACTTCCGCAAGAGGGCGCTTTAAGTAGCGCATTGTTAAGACTCAATTACTCCTAAATGACTTGACCGATTTTACTAAAATTTTGTACGTGAAATAACTTGACCCTGCAACAGAACTGAGGCTATTTAAATTTCTTCCGTGAGAGGGCGCTTTATTCAATCAACTATGTTTGGCTCATTCACGTCAAAACGGATGAACCGATTTTTATGTAACTTGGTAGGCATTTGTATCTGTTACTGAAATAGATCCAATGCTTTTAAGGGTTCTTTCGACAAAAATCAAGGAATGAGCCGAAGGCAAACGAAGTCAAGAACCAAAGACGAACGAATAAAAAGAAGTTAAACGAATACGAGCAGAAGCTATATAATGATGAACAAAAATCAACCGAACAGTATCGACCAAAACCGAAGTTGAACGAAGGCAATCCAAGAATCGAATCGATTATACATATTGCATATTAGATAAAATTGCATATTAAATGCATGCTAAGAAAAACTTTAAGCGCATTTTTCTCGAAATGACTCTCCAAACAGCACTCAGAAAAAAGTTTCTCAGAATATGATAAAAAAGGCATCATATTTATGAAAAATGGTATAGACTTTGCTCCAGAGAATGCCCTCTCTAAATGCGATCCTAAAATTCTCTAAAAATAATAAAAAGCTTCTATGAAAAAGAGAAATATATAAAAATATATCGTTTTTATAGAAAAGGAATTTTAATTTTTGAGAAAAGATTTGTTTTTATTAAACAAAATACTTCTCATAGTGAATTTTTTATCAAAACATAGGAAAAAATTTTCATTTTCTATATATTTTTCTCTTTAAATGAGAATTTTTTGTGCGAGAACAATATTTATCATTATAAGAGCAGTGAAATATTTCCATTTCCTATAAGTGAAGAAATATTTCTTCGAAAATGTGAGAGATATGTGTGCGGAGAAAGATATGTATTTTTTTCTAAGTGTGGGTGGCCATTTTTCTCAGAAACCAGATGGCAGATCGAGACGTTAAGATGTCATGTTTTTTAATCATGTCTGGCAGGTACAGTTTTACGAAAATTTGACCAAACACATTCGACGGAAGGAGGGGGCAAAACCCCGAAAAACGATAATTTAAAAAATTTTAAAATTGAATTGATAATTTAAAAAATGTTAAATGAGAGCGGTTTTGAAAATCGTCCTTTTTCTGTGCTCAAGGCACAACCCCGAGTAACACCGGGTTACATCCGCTAGTTTAAAATAAAGAATCCATCGATAGCGCTATCCATGGCACTATCGGATTTTTAGTATAAAAGGAAATAATTATAAGGAAAGTATAAAAAGGAAATAATTATAAATAACAAAAACCAACTTAACCCTCCGATGGGTGAGTCATCCCCAGGGACCTATTAGTATTTGTATGGAATTTTGTACGAACTTTTTTTTTTCAATATTTTTTTTTTGTTTTGTTGTCATTATATTTTAATTATTAATTTTAAATGACTTCTAGATTTTTTTTTTATGTACTAACACTATGAATTTTTTGGAGTTTTATATGAAAAAAGCTTAAATAACTATTATTGAGTAGATTGTCCCTCGTCCAAAATATTTTTTGTACAGGTGTTGCATCGATGCATGATTGAGAATGCTCTGCAAGAATTAGATTGTTGCAGGAATTGCAATATGACCTAGTTTTCCGCTGCCGTCCGTACTCAGAACGACATAGGCGACATGAAGGTCTGTGCGACATGTCCAACACAAGCGTAACATTTTTGTTTAAGTATGTATGTAACTATATAAATGAATGTATGTATGTAGTATGTATAGTATGTTTTGATTACAAAACCAGGGCTGCTCCTAATATCTTAACAGTGCTTCTTAAACTGTTTTTCTGAAAAACAGTGTAACTTATTTTTTATGTTTTTTTTTGCATTCCTATTTTGTTAATAGCAAATAAAAACGTATAATGTTCTGCAATTTTCGCAACTGCACTATAAAAGGCGAATCCGACCGCGTAGTAAGTTTCTGGTTATGCGATTCGTTTTTCCACTTCAAGTGTGCAGCGCTGAATGCTAGAGTTTTCGATGCTCTTAACCAGGCGTGATCACAAAGGTGGCCCTTATGGCCCTTGTGGCCCTCTTATTAAAATTTAATAAAACTCACATTTTGCTTGCGCCAAATTAACGAAGAAATCCACTTGCGAAAATCAACAATAAGAAACAACAAAAACATACGCATTGAAGCGCACAAGCTGTCGGCGCGACCACCAAATATACAGCATTGTTGTTGTGCGTATGTTTTTTGTTAGTGGAATAGAAATTCAAACGATCTTGACGAACTTGTCACACATGTATTTTGTTTTTGGGATTTTTTTATCAACACATCCTTTGCACTTGCAAAAAGCAACAACGTACGATTGCCGTCAATGTTGGAGACGCTAAAATGTATGCTTTTGTTGTTGGTAATGTATTTTGTTGTTTATTTTAATCAGGCGATTATATTTCTTAATTAGGCTTTGACCCTTTTATTAATTCCGCTGATTAAGTCTGCTCTAAACGAAGGCAAGGGACTTCGTTGGTCATGCGAAGATTGCAGGTCTGCGGATGTAGACATGCTTAAGCTCATTAGACAATCTAGAAGAGCCTTCTTGGAAGTGTCTAATGATTTAGAGGCGGCTCAGACAAGATTAGTCAAATACGAAAATTGTCTTAAAAAAGTTAAAGGTTTTGGATGAAGCTTCTGTGTCTCCAAAACGCAAACGATGTAACAAAAATCTTCGAAGTTCTGCTAAATCGACTGCAGTAGCCTCGCCACTGACCTCTTGCATTACAAATGCAATCATTTCTGATCCTATCTTGCCTAACATAATTTTACAACATGAAGATCTGCCGACAGAGTCTGTGACTGCAAATCAGATCACACTTAACAACGCTGTTGCATCTGTTGATAAGGAATTAACTTCACCTTGTATTTCAGTTCCGATATAAAACGCAATTAATAGTTCTCCTTCTGGGGCCAATAGTTCGATAGTTTCGATAGTTATGTCTAGTCTTGCGCTTCCAATATACCTTCTAATACTGATCCGCTCACCTCTATTTCGGTTTCTACTGAAGCTATACCGAAGCAAACATCGAATAGCAGCAATAATCAGCCGGTTCATAAAGAGCTTGAACACAGTAAAAAATATGAGGATAAATTTTATACTATTTGGTATAAATATAAATCAATTCCAAATATGTTATAAAATGTATACCATAACATCGTATAAACCAAATTAATAAAAGTTGGTATAGATTTTATCCGAAAAAAGTATAAAATGTGTTTACTCCAGGTTGGTATACATTTTTAAATACCAAATATGTTATAAAATGTATACCATAACATCGTATAAACCAAATTAATAAAAGTTGGTATAGATTTTATCCGAAAAAAGTATAAAATGTGTTTACTCCAGGTTGGTATACATTTTTACAAGCAAAAGTATAAAATCTTTTTATACCACATTTGGTTACTTTTTATAGCAATATTGTATAAAAATATGTGGCACATATGTAAACATACATTAAATATGTTAATATGTGTTACATTTAAAGTCTTTAATCAGGAATCATATTTAGATTTCAATTGAAAGATTTCATGATATATTGTTCTCTTACAGTTTTTTTACATTTTGAAAAAAAATTTGACAGGAAAAATAAAGAGTAAAAAATTGTACTCAGAAATTCGCATGTTTAATCATGTTGGCAGAGCTTCCAATTCAAGCGCACTATTTTTGTCGTAATGTGTGTTATATAAACAATAAGAAACAACAAAAACATACGCATTGAAGCGCACAAGCTGTCGGCGCGACCACCAAATATACAGCATTGTTGTTGTGCGTATGTTTTTTGTTAGTGGAATAGAAATTCAAACGATCTTGACGAACTTGTCACACATGTATTTTGTTTTTGGGATTTTTTTATCAACACATCCTTTGCACTTGCAAAAAGCAACAACGTACGATTGCCGTCAATGTTGGAGACGCTAAAATGTATGCTTTTGTTGTTGGTAATGTATTTTGTTGTTTATTTTAATCAGGCGATTATATTTCTTAATTAGGCTTTGACCCTTTTATTAATTCCGCTGATTAAGTCTGCTCTAAACGAAGGCAAGGGACTTCGTTGGTCATGCGAAGATTGCAGGTCTGCGGATGTAGACATGCTTAAGCTCATTAGACAATCTAGAAGAGCCTTCTTGGAAGTGTCTAATGATTTAGAGGCGGCTCAGACAAGATTAGTCAAATACGAAAATTGTCTTAAAAAAGTTAAAGGTTTTGGATGAAGCTTCTGTGTCTCCAAAACGCAAACGATGTAACAAAAATCTTCGAAGTTCTGCTAAATCGACTGCAGTAGCCTCGCCACTGACCTCTTGCATTACAAATGCAATCATTTCTGATCCTATCTTGCCTAACATAATTTTACAACATGAAGATCTGCCGACAGAGTCTGTGACTGCAAATCAGATCACACTTAACAACGCTGTTGCATCTGTTGATAAGGAATTAACTTCACCTTGTATTTCAGTTCCGATATAAAACGCAATTAATAGTTCTCCTTCTGGGGCCAATAGTTCGATAGTTTCGATAGTTATGTCTAGTCTTGCGCTTCCAATATACCTTCTAATACTGATCCGCTCACCTCTATTTCGGTTTCTACTGAAGCTATACCGAAGCAAACATCGAATAGCAGCAATAATCAGCCGGTTCATAAAGAGCTTGAACACAGTAAAAAATATGAGGATAAATTTTATACTATTTGGTATAAATATAAATCAATTCCAAATATGTTATAAAATGTATACCATAACATCGTATAAACCAAATTAATAAAAGTTGGTATAGATTTTATCCGAAAAAAGTATAAAATGTGTTTACTCCAGGTTGGTATACATTTTTAAATACCAAATATGTTATAAAATGTATACCATAACATCGTATAAACCAAATTAATAAAAGTTGGTATAGATTTTATCCGAAAAAAGTATAAAATGTGTTTACTCCAGGTTGGTATACATTTTTACAAGCAAAAGTATAAAATCTTTTTATACCACATTTGGTTACTTTTTATAGCAATATTGTATAAAAATATGTGGCACATATGTAAACATACATTAAATATGTTAATATGTGTTACATTTAAAGTCTTTAATCAGGAATCATATTTAGATTTCAATTGAAAGATTTCATGATATATTGTTCTCTTACAGTTTTTTTACATTTTGAAAAAAAATTTGACAGGAAAAATAAAGAGTAAAAAATTGTACTCAGAAATTCGCATGTTTAATCATGTTGGCAGAGCTTCCAATTCAAGCGCACTATTTTTGTCGTAATGTGTGTGAACAAAAAAATATTCAACGGAACTATTTGCTCATCACATGATTACTGACTGAAAAACAAACACAAACTGATTGTCTGATAGCATCGCTGAAGTTCGGTACCTTCGAAAACTCGACTTGTACGTGAAAGACAAGTGGCTCCGTGAGGTTTTCGTGTGGACAACTGGAATATATATATGATTTTTATAAATTTATGGTATAAAATTTATACTTTTTTGGAGTAAAATAGCGGTTTGAATGGAAATGCAAGTTTTATAATATTGAGTGGGATAAAACTTATAATAAATTTGGAATAAAACGAGTTTATACAACAGAAATGTTATAAAAAAGATAAAATTTATCTTCAAACTTTTTACTGTGTAGTTATACCGCCAGAAAATTTATATTTATATTTGTTTCTCGCTTCGCAGCTGATACGTCCGAACGTGATATATTATGCTTCTTAAACTCTAAGTTAAACCTTCTTAATGAGAAAATTTCGGAGTACTAGCTAAAATTTTCATATCAGCGTACTATTGCTTCTTTCGAAATAACTTTGTCTAGTGATCTCTTCAATTAAGTTATTGATCAAAGTTTTTGGCCGGAAAATACTTTGGTCCATGAATTTATTCAGAAATCACCACCTCAAACTTAACTAGCTACCTTGCTTGTTCGCAACATGAACCCAAAAAACTAGATTGTTGCTTTCAGTTCTTTGTCTTATACCAAAATGTTCGAGGTTTAAATACTAAATAAACTTTTACATTTCAAGCCATAGTCTACACTTTGACATTATTGCTTTAAGTGAGACTTGGCTTAAACCTAATACTTTAAATACTGAAATTCTGTCAAACAATTTTAATATATACCGTAGAGATAGAAATTCTATTATTGGTAACTTTTGCAATGGTGGCGGCGTTCTTATTGCCGTTAAATCTTCACACTTCTCACAAGAAATAATGATATCTGAGTCTTTAGATATTGAATTTTGTTGTGTTCTTGTGAAGTTTGGCACTTTTAGAATTTATGTAACATGTTCGTATATTGCTCCGGTTTCCAATGTTGAGGTTTGTGGGAAACATCTGGCGTCGATAAATAAAATTTGCTCACAACTTCAGCCTTACGACCACATATTAATAACTTGTGGCTTCAACCTCCCTAATGTTTCTTGGAACAGTTGTTCTGAAAATACTTCAGTATTCCTGCCATCTTCAGAACATTCACCTGATAACTCTTTTTAAATGAGCTTTCGAGTCAAGGACTTTTTCAAATAAACTATCACTATAATAGGAATAACCGTTTGTTAGACCTTATATATTTTGATGATAGCAATATTGTTTCAGTTAATAGGTCTGATCCGCTTTTGTATCCTGAGGATTCACACCATCCGACTATTGAAATCACACTGAATTTTCCTAAACAATCTATATCAAATCGTTTGCTTCCTCCCTCAGAGTTCAATTTTAAAAGAACAAATTATGTAATCTTAAGAAATGATTTGTTAATGATCAACTGTGCATCAGTACCTAATACCAATTCTACAAGAATATTGCCTCAAACTCTTGATTCTGCTGTGTTTGCCTTTATCAAAACTCTCAATAATTGCTTTTTAGCTCCAGTTCCTCAGAGAACTTTTCTTTCAGAAAAGCCTCTTTAATATCTGGTCCCACTTGGTATACCAAAGAACTGAAGAAACTGAGAAACTAAAAATCAAAATACTACAAAAAATACCTAAAATCTAATAGTATTTGTGATTTTGCTTCTTATCTTATTCTATTAAACGAGCAATATTTGTATATATATTTGCAATTGCGTTCTCGAAAACGGTTCTAACGATTTCGATAAAATTTTCAATATAGATACCTTGGCACCTGGCAGTTAATTTTTTATATATTATGTTAATGTTTCTTGTTAAACCTTGTTTTTATTCTTTCGTATTTATTTATGCTCCACATTCTTTATTCTTTGATCTTTTATACTCTTTATTTTCTCTTATCTCTATCCATTTCTTAATCTGTTTACTTTCCTTTCTGCCTGCATTGACCTCTTCTTTTAGTTATTCTTATGTCGGGTTCTAGTCGTTCGCTTAGTGGTGCTGATGAAAATCTAAAAACTTTAGTTCAGGTATTATGTAAACAGCGCAGTGGCCTAAATGTGGTTCACTTTAATGCCCGTAGCTTAAACATGGCCAAACTGGACTATGTTAAATATATTTTCGAGAACTCTCTGGTTGATATTATCTGCATTTCGGAAACTTGGCTACGTAGTGATATTAGTGATACTATCTGTGACATTAATAATTATAGGATTTTTAGAAATGACCGCTCTGAAAAAAAAGGTGGAGGTGTTGCAATCTATTGCAAAACTTACCTCAATGCTCATGTTTTAAGTCATTCAAGCGGTTCTGATATTGAATTCCTGAACTTATGTGTATCAGACAATAACAATAAAGTAATTATTTCTTGCGTGTATAATCCGAATAAATGTTTTTCTGTTGAGCCATTGTTTACTGTACTGTCAAATTATGTGGTTGAATATGATTTAGTGTTGCTGTGTGGTGATTTTAATATAAACCTTCTCTCTGATGATTTGCCAAAACACCAATTGTATAATAGAATATCGTCCTTAGGTTTATCAGTCGTCAATGATACCATGCCGACGAGGTTTTCCAACAACACCACCCCTAGTCTTCTTGACTACTTTATTGTTTCTGATCCGTCTGTAATTTCGTTTTTTGATCAATTATATTTTATGTCTGATCATGATTTAATTTTTTGTACTTTAAATGTCAATCTTTCTCGCCTTGCTATCCCTAATGCTTTTTCATATCGTGATTTTAAGAACATTAATTATCCGTCTCTTTTCCGTGATGTTTCCCTTGTATCATTTAATTTTTGTTGGCTTCACACTAATGTTAATGATAAGCTTAATTCACTTATGGAGCCAATTAGTTATCTGTTTAATAAACATGTCCCTTTACGTAATTGTAGAGTTAACAATATGTCCTGCCCATGGTTTACGCAACATGTCCTAAATGCATTGAAAAAAAGAAACAAGCTTCGTAATAAATGGCGTAAAAATCCGTCATCACTTAACTGGGAAGTTTATAGGCTGGCTAGAAATGAGGCTGTACTATTAACGAAACAGGCTAAAATACGGTATTTTTCTTCTAAACTTGATCTTTGCCTTCCAGCAAAAAAGCTCTGGAACAACATCAAAAAACTTGGAGTGTGTAACAAACATAACATTGAATGCACATTAGATCCTGTTGATCTTAATAATTTTTTTGTTGACAATGCTGCGACCTCAAATAATGATATCTCAACCCTAGTTAATCGGTCCATCCAACAATCTTTTAGTTTCGCTCCTGTATCTGAACTAGATGTGGGCAAATGTGTCTCACAAATAAAATCAAATGCTATTTCTGAAGATGGTATTCCCATCAAGTTCATTAAACTGTTATTACCGCACATAATAACCCCCCTAACGCATATCATTAATTTTTGCTTCATGTCATCTATATTCCCTGACTTGTGGAAAGTTGCCATCGTTCTGCCAGTAGCAAAAAAACAAAACCCTTCTAGCGTGAATGATTTTAGGCCCATTAGTATCTTATCTCCGATGGCTAAAGTTTGTGAGAAGCTTATGGCTGAGCAAATTACAAATCACTTAATTGATAACAATCTGCTATCCCCATTACAATCTGGTTTTAGGCCGGGACATGCGTGTTCTTCTGCAGTGGTTAAGGTCATCGATGATATTCGTCCGGAATATGACGCTGGCTCTATAACGTTACTTTGTTTGCTTGACTTTTCGAAAGCTTTCGATAAGGTTAACCATCAACGCTTGTGCAGTAAGCTTAGTTGTTTATTTGGTTTCTGTGCTAGTGCTGTAAATCTCATGTCCAGTTATTTGTATAATAGGACTCAGAAAGTAAAAGTTGGTCAAGTGTCGTCAGGGTATAAATCGGTCTCAAGTGGCGTGCCACAAGGATCTATACTTGGCCCACTCCTATTCACTTTGTTCATAAACGACATATTTTCTGTTTGCAATAATTCCTCTATTCATGCTTACGCTGATGATGTCCAGTTGTATTTATCCAGAAGAACAGGACTTCTTGATGACCTCTGTTGTAGAATGAATGAGGACCTCTGCAGCATCAATGATTGGGCAAATAGCAATGGTCTCCTACTAAATTCCTCTAAATCATATGTTCTTCCCATTTGTAGAGCTAAAACTTGTGTTGATGTTATCCCTGATCTTTTAATTGGCCCTAATAAATTAACTGTTGTATCTAAAATTGTAAATCTTGGTTTCCATATTAATTCTTCGCTTTCCTGTGCTGATCATGTCAATAGTATTGTCAAAAAAGTCTATTATGTTTTGCGTAATTTAAGAATGTCCGCAAGTGTGACCCCAGTTAAAATTAGGCGTAAGCTGGTTATTCAACTTATCATACCTGTCATAACCTATTCTGAGGTAGTGTACAGTAAACTTGACTCTTCCTCCCAGTTAAAGCTTCAAATTGCATTTAATTACGCTACGCGATATGTGTTTGGTCTTCGTAAGTTCGATCACCTGTCCAGTTTCCGAAATGCTGTACTTGGATGTGACTTGCTATCCTATCTTAATGCCAGAAACTGTATGTACCTGCATAAGTTAATATATGAGAAAACACCTGGTTATCTCTATGAGAAACTACAGTTTTGCGTGTCCAGAAGAAGCCATGTTCTAATAGTCCCGAGGCACAGTTCATTCATAAGTTCTCACCTGTTTTTCATCAACGCCATTAGGCTGTGGAATGCCCTGCCACGAAGGCTTAGGGAAATTACTGGGAGAGGTCCATTCAGGCAATCCATTCTATCTTATTACTCTACTGTATAGTTTCTTTTCTTTCATCTCCTACTTCTTCTTTACTATACCATTGTTTTTCAATTTTTAATATTTTAAGCTGAAAGCTGATTTTTAATGCAATATATTAAGCTAATATTTGTCTTAGTTTTAAGGTAATTTATTTTGTTATTTTATTGTTATTAAAAAGTTGTTATAACGTTCTAATGTTTATGCTGTACTTTAAAAGAGCTAGCTCTTAGTGTACCCATTATATTGAAATCTAAATAAATCTAAATCTAAATAGATGAAGAGGGGGTGAAAAATCGATCCAGATAGGTCTCATCTCTGGGAAAAGCCGTTTTTCCGAGTTTTCGCTATTTTTTCTTTTTTCCTTGATTCATAGTCACCCATTACCATCAAATGAAACAGCTGTGCTTATTTATTTAAATAAATAAGGTGAATGAATGCGAAAGAATCGTAAGTTTATTTTTTAACATTTTTTTTTTTTAACTCAATTAAAAATCAAATAAACTTTTTGTTAGCGGGCAAAAATGCACGAAGAAGGAAATGCGTGCATTGCTGAATGCCTATGGCAGCCGTCTAGAAGACTTCAAGCATCCTGTTTGGAAGAAATATGGAATGGCGGCAGTTATGTAAGATCTCATGAGCAGAGGAATCTTTGTAACTTTCAATTATAAATTTTTAATTATTTTATTGCATAAATTGTTATTTTGCTAGGTCCAGCCAACAAGCGTTAATATGCTGCTAAATCAATTGTAATAATTGTTTTGGAACCAGCTGTTTGATCTCATCATCGCCGACAATACCCCAAGCGGTCAGAAGCTAAACTTAAAAAAGTTTAACCAATACGATCTATTCGTTCATTAGGTTAAACCAGAACGAATAAAACACAGCTATTATTTGCTTCCACGGTTGCCAGTTTTCTCTCTGTCCGATGTATACTTTGAATCTGCACTAAAATGATTTGGGATGTTTATGGTTGATCATCCAAATTAATTTGCATTGAAAACACAAACAAAAATTTATCCGGAACAAAACCTGGTTCATTTCTTAAATAATAACTGGATTGTTCATTTCACATATTTAGTTCTGCTACTTTCTACTTGACGCAATAACAAACGCTTGCTCTTTTAGATGCATACATCATGTCAACCGAATAGAAAGCGCCATCTATTGGGCAATAGCATACAACGAAATATAATGCAAGTATATTTTTCATAAGAGTTAAATCGTATCGGATCACCCTCTTAACGTGGAGTAGAGAACCAATGCTGCGAATCAGTTCGCACAAAACCAACACAAGCAAAAACAACAAAACAAAAACAAAGAAAGCAGCAGACACAACATGCAAGCCGCCAGAGCTGTAAAATTCTCATTCATATTCAAAAGTTTAAGTACAAATGAATAACGACACAAGAATGCATTCAATTTATACAAAATTGATCCATGAATAAAATTTTGAATTCACACTCAATTTTAAAAAATTGATTTATTATTCATTTCGATAATTCATTATTCAGAATAATGCATTAATTTTTTTGTTCAATTGAATACTATTCATAAAGAATGCAATTAACGAATCGTTATTCTTTTTGGATTAAAAAAATTAATAATGAATAAAAAATTAATAATGAATAAGAAATGAATAATGAATAAAAAATGAATAATGAATAAGAAATGAATGCATGAATGCAAAATGAATAACGATTCCTTGTGAATTGCATTCTTTGTGAATAGCATTCTTTATGAATAGCAATCATTTGAATAAAAGAATTAATGCATTATTCAGAATAACGAAAAATGAATAATAGAAATTAATAATAAATCAATTTTTTAAAATTGAATGCGAATTTAAAATTTTATTCATGGATCAATTTTGCATTCATTGATGCATTCTTTTTTTGTTACTCACTGATTCAAATATTTGTTAAAGCAATCAAATTTAATGCATGTTTTTACAGCTCTGCAACAGCTCAAAAAAACCGAAAATGCACTTTTTGAGATATGAACAACTTACTTTTTTTCAATAAAGTAGGCAACTCAAGCAAAAAAAAACCAAAAATATATAATTTTTATTAAAAATCTCTTTTCAGTTGCTTTCTAACGATACTTCATTTACAAAAACAGGGGTAACAGATGACAGAGATATGATTTATTGAAAATGACTCCATTTTCAAGATTTTTCCTTAAATCAAAAATTGCTATCTCGATAAATGTAGAAAAAATGGCGACATAAAAAAATTATTTCTATTCTTGTAAGTGGAAAAGGAGCATGAGGTAATTTTTTTGAAAAATAACTTGCATTTGGCTTGGAATAGCCGGCACTATGAATAAGTAGAGTCAGAGTTAAGTTTCGTTTAGCATAAGTAAATTATCGAAATTATTTAGTTTTTGTAAAGGGATAAAATAACAAAAACCAATTTCGTTTAGTTGAAAATCGAAATTATCATAAAAGAAAAATGCATTTAAAGTTTATTGAAAAATATGATCTTATATGATGTTTTTAAGATAAAGTTGGCATTTTCGATACATTAAAAACCGTAAAACATTCCAATATACGGTGGGACTCTGAGCGGAGCTCGGTCGCCCAGGTACTACTTCAATTAAGTACAACTACCGGCATTTATGTAGGCAATCCTTTGACATATATTTAACAAAAGTCAAATTAAATATCAAGTCTGATGCAATATCTTTTTGGAACTTTGTTAATACTAAAAGTAAGATAAATTCATATCCATCTTTTATGAAATATAAAATATTTGAGTCGGATGTTGATTTTACTATATGTAACCTTTTTGCAGACTTCTTTAAGAGTTACTTATTCATCTGTTTCTTATGATAGTTTAAGTTATTCTTTAAATGTGCAACCTGGCGATATTTGTTCCCCAATAATTGATATTAACACGGTTTCAACCTTCTTGAAAAATCTTAAGACATCTTATAAAAATGGACCTGACAATATTCCTTCATGTATTTATATTGAAATATTGCTGTGAAGACCTTGTAGTTCCAATTACTATGCTTTTAAAGCGTCGTTGCAATATGGATATCTTCCAGTGGCTTGGAAATCTTCTTTTATTATTCCGCTTCATAAATCTGGCAATAGGTCTTCGTAGACAACTATCGGAGAATTGCAAAGCTCAGTGCTCTTCCTAAGCTTTTTGAGGCTATTGTAACCTCACAATTATCACAAAGCGTTAATTCATTAATATCTCCATTCCAACATGGATTCTTATCTGGAAAATCTACTGCTACTAACCTTCTAGAATTCACATCTAAAACTGTAGAAAATTTTGGAAAAGGTGTACAAACAGATGTTATTTATACAGACTTTAGTAAAGCCTTCGATGTTGTAAATCATAAGCTTTTAGTTATAAAACTGTCTCTTCTTGGTTTTTCAACGCATTTAGTGCGGTGGATTGAATCATATTTATTAAATAGAACGCAAAGCGTTATATTTAACCTCTTTAATTCAGATGAGTTTCTTGTTACTTCTGTTACTTCTAAGGCCATTTCCTCACGGAGCAATTCAAAAGTAATGCAATTGCAACAAATGTTGCTTACCCATGTTACTATACCGAAACCTTCACATGGAGCAACTTTTTCAAAACTAGTTGGCAATATGTTTGCGATAAGTTTTAAGCAACGCAGCATGCTGCAATTTATATCACCAACTTGTTATGTTTTTTCTTTGGTCATTCTTTACAATGCTAAAAATTTAGCATCACTTTGTTGCAGCTCTTTTATTGCCCAGAAAAATCTGCTGTTTATGTTACTTTTTAATGTACGGATGGACCCAAATCTTTTTTGCCGTTTGTTTTTTCGCGTATAGTAAAATAAAAGGAAAAATTGTACTTTGGGGCCCACGCCACTTGATTTTTTTGGGCCCTTAGGTAAAATTATGCCTATTTCAATAAAAATAATCAATGTTGCGTTGCAACATGGGTTGCTCTCCTGAAACCATAGGTTGCAATTATGTTTTGAATTGCAGTGGTTTGAAACTTTATTAACAATTGTGTTGCAATTGCATTACTTTTCCATTGCTCCGTGAGGAAAAGGCCTAAACCTCAAGGAAGCCATCTTGGTCCTTTATTGTTTTTACTTTATCTAAATGATTTACCATCTGTGGTAAAGCATAGTAATATCTTGCTTTACGCTGATGATGTTAAACTTTTTCTTTCTTATAAAAATGGGCAAGACTCTTTTTTCCTTCAAACCGATCTTGACCATCTTTGTAACTGGTGCGAAATTAACGGCAACTTGAAGATTCACATTTCACAGGATTTATTAATCGATGGTCTAAAGAGTTTAATGATCCTTTTATAACTAAAACCTTATTCACATCGTTAGTAAGGCCCATTCTAGAATACGCTTCAATTGTTTGGTGCCCTCGTTATGGGTGTTACTATGACGATATTGAATCTGTTCAAAAGCAATTTCTTCTATTCTGCTTACGCGATCTATATTGTAATTCAAACTTTAATTCTCCTTCTTATGAATATCGATTACAGCTTATTAATCTTCCTTCTTTAAAAAAAAAGGAGAATTATGCTAAATGTTAGTTGGGTCATAAGAGTTTTACTAAATATGTTATTTTTACTTTAATGTTCCTCTTCGTCCTAGAAGGTCTTTTGAGCTCCTTTTTATGAACTTTTGTAGAACTAGTTACTTACAAAATGAACCACTAAGAAGCGCTTGCGGAGACTTTAATTTGGTTTCAGATTATATATCTTTAAATGAATCCATGTACTCAATTAAACATAAAATTATAGATTACCCCAGTACCGCCGCTGAGTCTGATCACACTTTTTCCAAGGATACATAATTTTCACTTGGTGATGGATATAAAACTAAATTAAACTACACTAATATGAATGGACCTGAACCTCCGTACCGTACTGGTTGTACATTTTGGATTTTTTCCTTCAACCATGCAAGAACGGTTTGTATTGTATTTATTATGATATAACTGGATAATGATACCTAGTTGTCTTAGTGTCTACGTTCTCTAACACATCTTTGTATATAGTGAAATTGGTGTGGTACATATGACCAAGTTTCTCGAAATACCGCCTTGCTTAGCCAGGATTTCATTGGCTTAAGCAATGACAGAACGATGTATATTATATATATACTAGCTGACCCGACAGACGTTGTCCTGTCCAAACTTCAATTTGTATAAATCATTGTGTTTGTTTTCGGAGTAGGTGGTTTTCGGGTAGTCCATAGTCGGGCTAGACCATCTTTAAAGTTTCTTTACTTGTTTTTTATTTACAAATATTGTGTTATAACATCATTAGTGTCATTAAAGCATTAATAGTTTTGTAGAGGAGCAAGTTTATAAAGTTTATTTTCATTCTAAAAACGGACATTTTTAAATTAGCTTTTAAAACGTACGTATGATTTTAAAACGATCGGTTGAAAGTTTAAAATAAAAATTTTTAAAAATAGCTTCTAATTATTCTTCAATTCTGAAATTTTCATTTTAAAATATTTAACGAACGTTTAATATTCATTCGCTCATTTAAAACGTCCGTTTTGTAAATGAAAAGAAATGTTAGAGGAACAAGATTTTCTCTGTGTAGAATTCGGGTTTTATGTCTGTCCGATGAAACTTTGAGTAGCTACAAAGAAACCAAACGTTCATAATTTTGTAAATTTTGATAAATTTAAGAAATGTTAAAATGTTATATGATGTTGAAATGGATACAGTCTTGATGGTTGAAAGAGCACTTTCGCATTGGTGAACGTATCGTATCTGAGCAATGAATAACTAACAATAAAAAGCCCCGATTTAAATTAAAAAAGGAAAGTTAAAAAGAATTTCCTCATTAAGCTAAAAAAAAATTTTTTATTTTTATTATATTAAAATATAGTTATATAAAAAGGTACACTGCGCAACAGATGCAGTGGGTGAGGATGTAAGAGGATCAAACTGGAAAATATCGTTAAAAAATTTATTTTAAGGCCTCGGAGTACCACATATACCGAGGTTTTATACAGCAAAATTTTGAAAAAAGCAACACAAAAAACTTAAATTTTTTAAAACGTTGTTCAGGCGTCAAAAAAAACCACAAACAAAGTCAAAGGTCGATAAAATAAAGTAACAACAATTTTTTAAAAAAACGTATCCATAAAAAAAAATGTTTGCTATTTTCGTGTTAAGAGAGCCCAAATTTATAAGGGATATATAGTGGGATGCCATGTACAAAAACAGTGACGCATACTGTAATCGTTTGCAAATAGAGTTCTCCGCACCCTGTTCTACAACACTTTTTTTACATATTTGCTTACCTTGTAAGAGTGAATTCTTTGATATTTACAGACTAAACATATGAACTTGGCACATCAAGACATCATTAAATAAAACAAATCCACATATTACACTTAAATAAAAGCACTTAAAATACCAAAAAAAGCACCCATAGCCAATTGGGGTGATTTAGGTTTAAAAGCGAATACAACACTTGATTTTTTTACCTGTTTGCAAGTTTGTTATACCCTAAACCTGAATACCTCCCATACAACGCAAAAATCGAAAACTCCAAAACTAAGCTCATAATAAACTTCCAACAATAAAATTTGGTATGTATATACTTTATATCAAAACACGCCCACCTCCCATTCAACCAATAAATTGAAAACTCACTTTATATCAAAACACGCCCATCTCCCATTCAACCAAAAAATTGAAAACTCAATATGTAAGCTTCTGTTCAACCTACAGAGATAAAATTTGGTACGTATGTTTTGTTTAACAAACCAAAGATGTTTTTGAAAAATGGACGTCATCCGCCCACGGACACGCCTACCTCCCATACAAACCAAAAAATTAAAAACTGTATAAATATGCTTATGTATGTCTAACAGAGATAAAATTTGGTATGTATGTATTTTATACTAAAGCTAATGTGTGTTCAAAAATTGGGCGTAGTCCGTCGACTAACACGCCCACCTCCCATACAACCCACAATAGTGAAAGCACTATAAGGGCATTAACATTTGAGTCTTTTATTTTGGTTTTTATAATAGTATTTGTAATTTTTGTTGACAGCGTATTTATTATATATGCTTTCAGATAGGCTTTCACAAAGTGAAGTGATTTTTTGTGTGCAGCCCAAACAAAGGACGTTATTGACCAAAAAAATCCCCGTTTCGTCTGCTCAAAAAATCTTTTATCGTTCAGTTTAGCAGTGATGTCAACGTTCAGAAAACATCACTGTTAATTTTGAGATAAATTGATCCTATAAATAAATTTCCAATGCATTGGAATGTACAAACTGGTATTACTTTTAACGTCACCACAATTTTCAGCAAAGTTTCGAAATGTTAAACAAATCTAGCTAGACGCATTGCTTGCGGATCATATTTTTAGAATTCTTACATTTTTAATCCTTTGTCCATATTTCCGATATGGTAACTGATAATTTTGCCAGAACAATGCAGTAAATCTGATGACATCAATGCCTTTTCAGGTTGAATCGGGGTTTTTTTTTTTGTTGATAGAAAATATACTGGCCATTTTATATTGAAGTGTTTTATTAGTTGCACTTACCATCTCCAAATTGGCTCAAATTTTATTCTTGAATTGGTTTAATGATTAGAAACCAAATCCGAAGTTATACATTTTTGCAATCATTTTTCGCGGCCAAAATTGGGTCTACTTTGAGACAGCGTAGCTCAGTCAATTTAAATACGATTTTCGTAAATAGGGTATCATTGGAAAAGTTTTTGTCTACTTTAAAGGAAAAATATCAAACTTTTGGAAATATTGCAGTAAGTCAATCCATTTTTAATTTCAAAGTATAATGCCATCACCAGACGCTATAATTTTTTTAACTTTCATAATATAAGCTGTTTTAAGGTTTCATTACCTTTCTAGCGATATAAAATTAAGGTGTACTCTTAAAGAGTTCCGAAGTTTTAGCGATACAACGTGAAGTGTTAATGAATTTTCAATACAAATTCAACAAATTTTTAATACAAAAACAAATGAAAAAAATATTTTATGAAAATTTAATGTAAGAAATGTAACGACAGCTAGTTGAATTTTTATTGAAAATTCATTAATATTTCAAGGTTTTCAATTTTCTAAATCCATCTAGAACGTGAAAATTATAAAAATGAAAATGAAAGCGTCTGGCATTAAACTTTTAAATTAAAAATTGGTTGACTTACTGCAGATTTCTATGTTTTCCTTTGGTTTTCAGGAACAATAAATTTTCTCCAAAAACGAAATAATATTCGGTAAAGCCTAAGAACGTATAATTTTTAATTTTCAATAAAATGTTTTCGAGTATCTAAATTTTTTTTTTTACTTTTTTAAAAATATTTTTTTAATAAACAGCTCATTTGCATACACAGTCCCTTAGAATCCAAGGAGACGCCGTGTCTACTGACCGTGATCCAATAAGGACCAAATTTTGTTCGAAATGTTCTTAGGTGTAATCGAAGCTAATTTCGTTGCTTGAGGAAAAATTAAATGATCTTAAAATTAGGGTTCGGTCTCATGTACACTCAATTTAAAATTTTTTTATTTGATCCAATAAAATTGATTGACCAATGTCGCGATTCTTATATATTTTCATTGTGTATGAATTGTATATAATTGCTTGAAAAGTCTAAATAAATAGTTTTTAACCCTTTTTTTTAGCTCAGAAATCTATTTTCGTTTTCCAAAAACGACATTTTAATTCTTTAACACGAACTAAAACTTAATGAAGATCTGTAACTTTTAACATCTTGTTTTAAAGCAAGCAGCATCTGGATGAAAATTGTTCCATTCAACTTAATTTAAGGATTTTGAAAATAAATTTTACCACACCTTTCAGTATCGTATCAATACACTTACACCTGTTAACTAATGCGAACACACCATTTCACACATTGATTGCACTATGCCCCAATATTTTTATATTTTTTTCTCGCTTTTTTCAAGTCTATCTTGTATTCTACTTATCCAATTTTTAAAATCAAGGCTATAATCAAAAATAACGTCAGGCAACGCATATGAATGAAGGTACTAAAATAGGACATTTTACTGGTTTATAAATTTTTGATTCACATTTTGGATCGACCTTTTTAAGTATTAATGACCAAAAATGTTAAAAGCAGTACAATGTTCAATTACTTCCGCACTGTAATTCATTTATAACATGATTTTATACTTACGCTTGTAGCACTCTTTGTCTCAGCAAAAATTTACGCAGCATCAAAAACAATATAGATAAACATTTACGAAGCATTAACATATCATACCTAAAAATTAAGCAACAAAGACTTAATCACTTGAAGTCTCAGCGCCAACTGAATGAGACAACTTCCTGCGTCTGCTCTTGTACGTAAAACATCCCTTATTTAAAGCACTTTAAGTAAAAGAAACAATAACAACAAACACAATCGGAGAGGAAAAGAGCGAGAAAGCTTTACGCTGCAGCGCGCTGGTTGTGTATCTAACGATTCAATGCAGCAATGTTTTTTGGATTTGATTTTTTTGGCTACTTTTTAAACTCAAGTTTTAATAACTTTTAAGAGCAGTTTTAAAGAAAAAAAGTACGCCAACGACCAAGTTAAACATGTTGCTTTATGTTAGTGAAAGAATTACAAAAATCGGTTGAGTGGTTCTTGAGTTACACGTCTACGTAGATACGTGAGAAGCCTTTTATATAATAGTATGGATATGGATATGGATATAGATATATGCAAATCAGTGTTGCCGTTTTGGCTATTTATAGCCAAAAGTGGCTATTTTTTTTGCTTGTGATCAGTTTTGGCTATTTGGCGATTTTATTTTTCATTTGGCTATTTTTTACCCGGCTATGTTTTTGCATTCCGGCGAAAATTTATTTTTTATTTAACATATAACATTTTCAATTGCCTGAGAATCGCATCATCCGGGTATTACCGACTGTAAGCTGCTAAGGCCGGTTCGCCGGGAAATTCGCCAATGTACTGCCGAGAGGAGTTATAAGAAATTCGCCGAAAAGGGTGGCAAACGAAGTCCATTTTAGAGTCCTCAGCAATTTGCTCTGAAGCATCGCTGTTGTGTCCGAATTCAGTGAATGTTTTTGTGAATTTGTTTTTATGAATTTGTTTTTATTTCGCTTCGATATAATACGACGCTGCTTCGAAACTTAACAATTTTTCAGAGCCTTTTGTCATATTCCCATTATTGATTTTGAATATTTTTCAAAAATTCATCTTCCAACAATCGCCGAAATGAGCGAAGGAACATTTTGAAAATTTTCGTGACTCGCGCATTTATTGTTTGAGCATTTGAAAAGCGATGCATTTTCCCAAAAACACTTGGGCGAATCACTGGTGCAACGCAAAATCCACTTTTCTGCCAGTCGTCTTTCAAATGTTTGCAGGGAAATGATTTAAAATTTGAACGTGAGGGTGAATTCTCTCTTCATTTGAAGACGGCCTGCCAGTGATGCTTATCGTGCAGCCGAGCGCAAGAATATCCAATAATTTGACATACAACATCTCGAATCATGTGTCACATAAGAGTATGCAACAATGTATATAACTTTGATCATTGAAAGTAATTCTGGTTTGTTTTCAAAAGTATAATTAAGCAAGTCAGCATGGAAAAGTAAGTTGATATAGCATTACGCCACATATATAACATTCTCCACTTGTTTCACTTGATTTCACTTTCTCACCTACTTATCTTTCTCCCATTTCTGAACCAAGGCAGACTTGACTGAATACGTTTAACACCTGAAATCCTTGGTTCAAAGCTAAAAAAAAAAATGTAATACTGTTTTTACTTCCGAAAATGCAAACCTTATATTTATTAAGTTTTTTTTACTCTTATCAAGTAAAGCATTAATGAGGTAAGGTCCTTCTATATTAAAGGTCCGTCTTTTTAAAGGATATTTGCCCTAAATGTGTTTAAAATATGCTCTTATATTTTTTTAACACATAATTTTTTATAACATATTTAAAAAAAAACATGTTTGTAAATCTGTTTCCAGTAAAAAACGATACTATGTTGTACAAAAAACTAGTTAGTTAAAAAAGGTATGAATGTTAGTTTTGTTTCTTTTTTCTAATACAATGAATTAACCTTTTGGCTATTTTTTTTACATTTTGGCTATTTTTATTTTCTGTTTTGGATATAAAAATAAATTTACTCCGGCAACACTGATGCAAATGCTTATCAGTGTGGCGTACAGACCTTGTTTGTCTCGATACCTCCCACCGTTCTAGGCCGACACCATGCTATTTTAAGTGGGGGCGAACATAACCATTAGAGTGGGTCGCTTTATATGGGAGAAAAAATGAATATAAAAAGACACCCCCTAAAATGAAAGCTTACATCGAAATTGTTTCAGCACTATACAAATTTTTTTTTTGGTTTCCCAAAAAACAGCCAAAGTGGTCTTTTAGTTATAACATTAATATTTTTAGCCCGAAGTGAAGTACAGCATATCGTTGGAAAGGTTTGAAAGAATACTACATCGTGTTCTTTGGTGTCGATGGTGTCAGTGGTCATCTTCAAGTAGATATTTTACAATTTTTATTTTTTTGCTCGAAGTACCCCATAACTTCGATTTAAAATTATTGTTTGAATAAACTTCATAAAAAATCAATATACTATTGTGAAGGAATTAATTGATTTTGTTCACTACAAAAAAAGTTACACAGGTAAGTTTGTAGTTTTAGTAACACTACTGCATATCTATTATTGAAATATTCAGTGGTTCCTAATTTTACGTGATTCCGCTATAACTGCTAGTCTCAGAAATACTTTGCCTTTGGGTACTTCTTCTTTCAAAAATGATTGCAATTAGCTTTTAAGAAACTTGTTCCGTTATATTCAGTACTTAATCGAAATCGGCAGCTGGCTTCACTTTTGCAGTGTGTCATAGTTTTTAAAACAATTAAATTTGCAAAAGTGACACATTTTTGCTAAAGTAAATTCAAAGTTCCAGGTAAATATTTATGTGATTTTATACAAAAATATTTTGCAATGATTTGTTTTTTACAGATTTCCGCTGCCACTCACAAAACACTGAGCACTTTGTTCACGTTGGGAGTGAATCTGCTTTTGCAAAACTCGACAGCCGCGAACGCTATAGCCAACTGAAATCACGTCAAAATTTAATATAACTACCAAGGGAAAATTTCAATTGCTGAATGTTTCTGTATAGAAATACAGTAGGGTCAGTCCGCAGAAATTGATCACATAGTGGTCGCTCGACTATTTTAAAAAAATTTTCGTTTTTTACCATAAATTTCGTTATGTTTCAGCACCTTAGAACTGCTTTAAAAAAAATTTTTTTTGTTGTATTTACAAAATGGCGGCCATGTTTGTCATGCAACCACGAGCGATTTTCGTATCTTATAGAGTTTGCGGTAATGATCATATCTCAGCTCCTATTAAATATACAGTAATAAATGAAAAAACTAAATATTAATTATACCTTAGGCTATTATCTTGCATATCAGAAAAATTAATTGGGATGTTACTTAATTTTAAAAAAAACGTTAAAGTTACAAAAAAAAATCGTAATTTTTGGTAACTTTGAAAAAAAAATTTCAATAGAAAGAAGCTAGTGGCAGACCTATTTTTTTGGTATAAGATACGTCTTAGTAAGAACTTAAAATATAAATTTTTTAAAGTGACTAGATCATAAACTTTTTGAGTTACATCGCTTTGAAAAATAAGAAATCTCAAATTTGCCCCAACTTTGGGGTCAAGTATCTCCAATGGGCACGGGTGAAAAAATTTGAAATTTATTCTAAATAAACTACGTATTAAGAGGATTCTGATGATATAAGAATGAAAGTGGTTTTTATGGTTCATTAAAAAGATATAGCATTTTTAAATTCATGCATTTTATTACATGAGGTATGATTATTTAGGTGGGTCAACCCTTATGGGGAAAAAATTCTGCATTTCCGGCCCCTAATATGAAAGCTAGTGTTGAAAGGATTTCAGAACAATAACAAATTTTTTTTTGTGAACCCAAAATCTGCCCCAAATGGTCTTTTTTGTATAACTTCACTAGTTTAAGCCCGATCGTGAAAAGAAGTATATCGTTGTATAGGTTTCAATTAGTACAATAGCCCGTTTTTATAACAGATTTTTCTTGGAATCCATTTTTGCTCAAATATTTAAATTTTTCGTTGTATTTCCTCAGCACCCCCAAAACTTTAAATTTTTTTTAATATAACAAAAGTTCATAAAAAATCATTAAACTTTTGTAAAGAAACTATTTAATTTCATTCGTAGGGAAAAAAGTTACAGCGAATCAAAATTTTAGTGAAGTTCCTTCGGTTTATCTTCGTTTTGCTTCGTATTCCTTCGAAATGACTTCGTTAAACTTCGGTGTTGTTCGTTAGTATTCGGTTCATCTTCAATTGGGTTCGTTTTTCAAACCAAATTCGTTTTTCTATCTTGCATTCTTAGGTCAGAAGAATCTTCGTACAATTTGGTCAAAATCGCTCCAATCGTTAAGCCATATTATAAAAAAAAACATATAACATTAAAAAAAACAACCTAACAAGTAAAGCAGCAACTAAAGGAAAGGCACACAACCTCACACACAAGCGAACAAAATATTTTCAATACTAAAAACAAACTATCTGCTATTCATATAAAATGCGCTTCGTTAAAATTAACACAAACTTAACAAAACTACCGTATAATCGCGATGTTATTGAGTATCTTCTGTTTCTTTAGCATTAAGGTGCCGAAAGTGTCGCCAAGCATAGAAAACTTTCATATAATAAACTTTCGATAGAGGGCGCTTAAAGTACTAAAATATATATGGCTCAATAACGCCTGAACGACTGGACCGAATGTAAAGAAATTTGGTATGAAAAACGAACCCAAACGATGATGAACCGAATACTTACGAACAAAACCGAAGTTGAACGAAATCATTTCGAAGGGATACGAAGCCAAACGAAGATAAACCGAAAGCTAAAGTCGAAAAGCGAAGGCGAACTTCACTAAAATTTTGATTCCCTGTAACTTTTTCCTACTAATGAAATTTAATAGTTTCTTAACAAAAGTTTAATGATTTTTTATGAACTTTTGTTATATTAAAAAAAAAATTTTAAGTTTTGGGGGTGCTGAGGAAATACGACGAAAAATTTAAATATTTTAACATAGATGGATTCCAAGAAAAAACTGTTATAAAAACGGGCTATTGTACTAATTGAAACCTATACAACGATATACTTCTTTTCACGATCGGGCTTAAACTAGTGAAGTTATACAAAAAAGACCATTTGGGGCAGATTTTGGGTTCACAAAAAAAAATTTGTTATTGTTCTGAAATCCTCTCAACACTAGCTTTCATATTAGAGGCCGGAAATGCAAACTTTTTTTCCCCATAAGGGTTGACCCACCTAAATAATCATACCTCATGTAATAAAATGCATGAATTTAAAAATGCTATATCTTTTTAATGAACCATAAAAACCACTTTCATTCTTATATCATCAGAATCCTCTTAATACGTAGTTTATTTAGAATAAATTTCAAATTTTTTCACCCGTGCCCATTGGAGATACTTGACCCCAAAGTTGGGGCAAATTTGAGATTTCTTATTTTTCAAAGCGATGTAACTCAAAAAGTTTATGATCTAGTCACTTTAAAAAAATTATATTTTAAGTTCTTACTAAGACGTATCTTATACCAAAAAATAGGTCTGCCACTAGCTTCTTTCTATTGAAATTTTTTTTTCAAAGTTACCAAAAATTACGATTTTTTTTGGTAACTTTAACGTTTTTTTTAAAATTAAGTAACATCCCAATTAATTTTTCTGATATGCAAGATAATAGCCTAAGGTATAATTAATATTTAGTTTTTTCATTTATTACTGTATATTTAATAGGAGCTGAGATATGATCATTACCGCAAACTCTATAAGATACGAAAATCGCTCGTGGTTGCATGACAAGCATGGCCGCCATTTTGTAAATACAACGAAATAAATTTTTTTTTAAAGCAGTTCTAAGGTGCTGAAACATGACGAAATTTATGGTAAAAAAATAAAATTTTTTTAAAATAGTCGAGCGACCGATTTTGCTATTTTGTGATCAATCTCGGCGGACTGACCCAGTAGTTGTACTGAAACTTCTAACCTTTGTTACTTTTTTTATAGTAGGCATATTCTTTTCCTACCGACTTACAAAAGAACGCTAGGTAGGATAACTTTTTACATGCAAAACAACAACACAAAGTCGGATATTTATGCGAGTTCAGGCAACTCGGTAAACTGCTATCCGACCTTATTTGCAGTGCTGTAAAGTTGAAAAACTGATCTATTGTGAATGAGTCATGAAAAATCCTACGGAAATTTCATGCATACGTCAAAATGGTTTTTTTTTTGTGAAAACATAAACAAAACGAAATAAAATGGAGGAATTGTGAGTAAAATTGCTGCACGTAAATTTTTCATAAATTTATAAAATAATATTTAATTTTTATTTCAGAATACACGAAAAACAGCGAAAAAGATGGTCCCGTGAAGAGACAATTGGTTTTCTGAGGTGCTACCTCGCCCGGAAAGCGGAGTTCCAGCAACCAAAAAAAAAGAGATTGGCCTACGCGAACGGAGAAGACATGGTGTCGTTAGCGATTACGGTACAAAATACAAGTTTTTTTAATGACTTATATTAATTAACTGCATTTTCAGGATTCAGACAGGACAGCGATATGCTTGGAGTCCATGATGCGAAGTCTTCTCCAAGCATACAAGTCAGCACGCGATAATAATCGCAGCACTGGTGCCAGTCCGTGTTTTGCTCCGTATATGGAGCTAATGGACGAACTTTTTGGCTCCAGTCCAATTATCTCAAACGACCACACAATTCACGTTGGCTGCAGGTCGTTTGAAACTCTGACGGTGCGTGTGGACACAATGTCACCATCTTCATCACCGAAAGCGACCTCGCCATAGGCATCACCTTCCCTGGTATCAACACCGCTGCAATCACCGTCACCATCGTCCTCAAGTATGGACTCTGCCCAAATTGCAAGCAGATCAGCGCTGTCTCCATCTTCTTCATCACCAGTAATGCAGAGAAAACGGTCGGCTCGAGACATTTATTATGAAAATAAATTGAAGCTTAGAAAGTTGGAAGCCGAAGAAAAACAAAGAGCGAGGAACAAGGCTACCGAGGACTTGAAATATATGTTGCGGGAGAAGTGGCAGAAAGACAGCGAGCTTGAAATGAAAAAAATTGCAATGCTTGAAAAAATTGCAAACCGCGAATAAGCATTTTAAACTTTTTTTTTTTAATTTTGTTTTAAATTTTTTAAATGTTCATTTTTTAATGATGTGAATGTCTTCGATGGCTTTGTTCCTCACTTTTTGTTTCTCCTCGGCTTATGTGCTACGGGATGCTGGCACGTCATTGGTGCAATTTTATAAAACTAATGATGTCATCTGAATGCTATGAAATTGGTTAGTTGGCCCATTCAAATATCAGTGCTAGATTGTTTTTTATCAATTTTTTAAAAAATTTTCTAGTTCATAAACAATTTGTTCTATTGTGCAGGTCAGGAATGGAATTTCAAAAAAGTGAATATACCACCTGAAAGATACTTAAATGGGCAAAAATATAAGTTATCTTCATTAATTAACCCCATTGTGCAGCTCGCAATTATAATTTCAAAAAAATAAATACACAACATGAAAGGTATGAAAATGATTGAAAAAGATGTTAAAAAAAAAAGAAAAGAAAATGTTCATTAATGTGGAAGGTGATGCTTGTGGCGAGGTCGCTTTCGGTGATGTTGGCGGTGACATTGTATCCACATTCAGAGTTTCAAACGACCTGTAGCCAACGTGAAGTGTGTGGTCGTTTGAGATGACTGGACTTTTTCAATAATTTTCATACCTTTCACATGGTGTATTTACTTTTTTGAAATTATACTTGTGAGCTGCACAATGGGGCAAATAGTGCATGATATATGAAATTTTTTTAAAAAATTCTTACGAAATTTTCTTTAATCGAGATTTAATTAATGAAGATAATTGATATTTTTTACACATTTTAGTATTTTTAGTATTTCGTTGCTTACCATTTCCTTTTTAGATTTAAAAACTATGAATGTTTTTTAGTTCATTTATACATACATTCGATTTACATATGTACATTAAGGTGCCTTGAAAAAAAAGTTTGATTTGTACCTATCCTAAAATGAACCTTGATGTATTTTATGATGATTCCCAAAATATTTTGGCTATGTCGAAATCCGTCAGTGAGCTAAACCATTTTGCAAAAACCTCCAAAAATCATGTTTTCCGTACATATATCAACTAGTGTAATAGTTGTAAACAAATAAACTGTCTCAAATTATAGGCCTGAAAAAGTTCGTTCAATCTGCATCAAAAATTTGAAAATATTTGCAATTGGGTTAAATATAATGATGTTTTCATGCATTTTTTTAAAGATTTTTTTCACAAAAATGCAAATTACTTTATTATTTCTGATACGATCGCCGTTATCAAGATATCGTTTGAAAGGTATGCACGGCTGTCATATATTTTGGACATATTTCTTTGTTTAATAAAGTAAGGCTCTTATTTTATTTCTCCATTTGTGCGCAGTTTACCTGAAAATAAAATTTTCAAAATCCAAAATACTGTATTTTTTTTTATTTCAAGCGTTTGTTTCAATGTAGAATTTTTGAAAATCATCTAAAAAACTAAGAAAAAAATCATGAAAAACATCATTATCTTTAATTCAATTGCAAATTTATACAAATTTTTGATGCAGATTGAAAGAACTTTTTCAGGCCTATAATTTGAGACAGTTTATTTATTTACATCTATTACACTAGCCAGTATATATACGGAAAACATGATTTATGGAGGTTTTTGCAAAATGGTTTAGCTCACTGACGAATTTTGGTATAGCCAAAATATTTTGGGAATGATCATAGAATACATCAGGGTTCATTTTAAAATGGGTACAAATGCAACTTTTTTTTTCTTCATACGAGTCGAGGCACCTTAATGTACATACATTAGATTTAAAAACTATGCATTTTTTTTTAAGTTTTTTAGTTCATTTATACATACATTTATAATCAGTTCATTACAATCAGTATTTAAATTCATTAAAATCAGTAAATAAATCTATAAATAAATAATTCAAACAATATTTTCATCTCTTAAGTAATTAAAAAGGTTTTGCCTCCTGTCAAGAGTTGCATATATGTTTGAGTCTTCAAAATCATCTTCGATTGCATTCGTGTTTGAGTCATTTTCTTCGTTGGCATCGCACAAGTCATCAAAAGAAATACAAATATTATGCAGTACACATACGCTGACTACGATCTTGGTAACTATCTTTAAATCTGTTTGTTCAGTAAACTTGAGTAGTCTTCGAAAGAGTCCCTTTAGTAATCCAAATGCATTTTCCACTACCATTCGTGTTGAGGAATGTATTTCGTTGAATTTTCGTTGGCTTTCATTTAAATTTCCGTAATCTTTAAAAGGTGGAATTAGCCATTTTGTTGACGGATAAGCGGAATCACCTATTATAAAGAATGCATTCGGAAACATTTCTTCGTAATGATTTTCTGCATCTTGGAACAGTTTAGATATTCTTAAGACTCTGTAGTCATGAAGCGATCCCGGTTCCCCACACGTTATGTCAATTAACTTTTTGTTGGCATCCACCACAGCTTGAAGCACAATACTGTATGTTTTTTTTCTATCGAAATACATTTGCTTATGTTCTTTTGGTCCTTTTATTTCAATATGCGTGCAATCGATAGCTCCAATTACGCCCGGAATACGTTTCTTATTATGAACCTTTTCTACATTTTCATATAGATAGCTTCCTTCTGGCCATTTTATATGTTCGTGACTTATAGATATCCAAAATCCGGAAACTCGAAGCACAGTTGACCACGCAGCAGACACAGCTACTCCAAACAAATTTGCCAGCTGTCTGAAAGTCACTGTATTGCTGACATACCATATGTAGAGATAAAGCGATTTCTTTGCTGAAATGCGAGATCTTCCACCACCAGCTGGGTCAGGAACGCTGTTAGATTGCGAATATTTCACTAAAAATAACAACTCAGAAGTCATACCATGCAGTTTCTTCAATAGAAATATATTAATTCTTATAAGATACTCCACTGTTTGACGTCGTAGCCTCATATGCATTTTGAAATCCACCTCGCTCATGGCATCCAGTACAGCCTCAAAATTAGAGCCCTTTTCGTGTAGCTCGATTTCGCTGTCTGAATCTTCAGAGGAGCTGGAACTTCCATATATCGCTGCCACCACCTCGTTTACTTCTTGTATACCTACATTGCGATGCTCACCCATGTAGAGAGAAACGATCTGCAAACGCAAAATATTATTTAAATATTTTAATTACATTTTTTAAGCAAATAAATTTATTTACCAAAGAATCCTCAAAATTACTCATTTTGTTCAGCTTTCGTATATTTCAAGTAAGCAAGTAATGTAATTTTTATTCAGACTTCAAAATCTTTTATTTCAACATTCGAAACAATCATATATTTTGACAGTTGTTGCCAGTGTTGGTAAGCAACTAAAAGAAAAGTTATCCGACTTGCAGCGTTCTTTTGTCACTCGCTTACAAAAGAATGTGGCTAGTGAACAAAATCAATTAATTCATTCACAATAGTATATTGATTTTTTATGAAGTTTATTTAAACAATAATTTTAAATCGAAGAAATGGGGTATCTAGAGCAAAAAAATAAAAATTGCAAAATATCTACTTGAAGATGACGTCTAACAACAACGACAAAAAAGGACACGATGTAGTATTCTTTCAGACCTATCCAGCGATATGCTGCACTTCATGATCGGACTAAAAATAATAATGTTGTAACTAAAAGACCATTTTGGCTGTGGCCAAAAAACAAAATTTTCATAGTGCTGAAATACTTTCGATGTAAGCTTTCATTTTAGGGGGTGTCTTTTTATATTCATTTTTGGTGACCCGCCTTAATAACCATGTTTGCCTTGTACCACAATGTTATTTGCTGTTCAATATTTTAAAATATCTTAAAATTTATTTGTACATATAATAATGTTAATTTTAAAATATTATATTCTATTATTAATGTGTTTTGTATTCTTTTGATAATATTCTATTCCTCTTTTATTTTGCTTTATACAATAATATTGAAATTTTGTATTTTTAATTTATTATAGTGCTAGAAAGCCTAGGGCTTTCAAATAAATAAATAAATGTGTGTACAAAACAAAAATGTAACCAATCTATTTACGTGTAAGATGCTTACTGCGTGAAGATCAAACGCAAACTAATTCAATGGCAGCTTCGCAAAAGTTCGGTAGCTTCACACACACGATTTGTCTATGAAAGCCGATGTCTAGGCGCAAATGGCGGTGCAGCTGCTTCTGTAGGTCTTGATAATATCTAAAAAGAACAAAAAGGGATAAAAAACAAAAATATGTAGTTATTCTGCCTTTGAACTTAAGAATTGATTTTTCTCACCTTCACATCAAACGCTTCCATTGCGTTCCGTATCCTTGGATATACGGTTGTTGAGTGCTCGTTCCTCTATGTTTGGTACTGCCAATTGTTTTGTCAGCATCATCAGGCATGACCGTCGTCTGTCACTTCTTCGAATTGGCTGCATTTAATTATATAAAATAAATGCTGCTAATGCAGCAACGTCCACCATATTATAAAACATGGCCAGTGGCCAGCGGTTTGTTGAGCACTTGCATATTTACGTGCCAAGCAACTGGTCCATTGTATCAACGCTTGATTTATTGGCGTTGTAGTCCAAAATAGCAAACGGTTTCTGATTCTTAGATTGCATGTCCACACCGCAAGTTTAATGTTGTGTGGACAGTAAAATGACCGCTTTGTTCTTCTTGGGCACATATGAACACAGCACTACATCGCCTTCTTTGGAGCCGAACAATGTGCTGTTGACAGGACGCATACGATTTTTTTGGAACTCCTGTTGCACAAATGTCTTATTTGAGCGCACTGTTTCAACAAATGCAGTTTTCTTCCTGATCGAAATACGCACCAATTTCAAAGTTGAGAAGAAATTGTCAGCATAAATTGTGCAGCCTGCATTCAAATAACTCTGCGTAAGTTGAAGTACAACATTCTGCCTTTGATTGACCTCTCGTGTTTGGTCAGCCAATTTACCAGAGTAAATTATTCCTTTGAGAGGATAAAATGATTTCGAGTCGCACAACCACTATACCTTTATACCATACATGGCAGGCTTCGACGGAATGTATTGTGTGAAGCGGGTGCGGCCTCTGTATGGGAATAACTGCTTATCAACGGTCAGTGCATCATGCGGAGTGTAAGCTGCTGCCAAGTTAGCATTTGTAGCATTTGCCAAGCATCATCAATAGCCGCAGTTTTGCTTTTGGTTAGTCGCTGCTTTCGCGTATTCTAAGACATTGTAGAATGCATCTGATGCGAACATACGATAATGCAGTTTTGTATATTGGACTGCGCGTTGGGCCCCATAGGTCTGTAGCAGGTTCACTATTCGATTTGGTGAGTCCAGCATATAAAATAATAGCCAAAAAGACATCTAACTCCTTCAAAGTAATTGTTTTCCATTCTTTTGTATTTGTTGGATTAGCCAAATTCAATGCAGCTGTCACTTCACGGCCTTTTCGATTTGTTTCGCGTATTATGATGTATGCCATCTCTTCGATGAATACCGAGCGGGAAATCGTAAAGGGATCATGTGGGGCATTCCATCATGACGTACACGACATTTGTACGAATTTTGCTATGCTTAAAAGAAGCTTGCTAAAAATCGAAGTAATTATGAATTATTCTTTTACATTATTTTATTAATTTAAGACCTCTCACATTTTTAGAAATAAGTTTTGGCGAATTTATCTGGATGGTTAAAAGAAGAAAAACGATCAAATGTTGTGTGACGTACCCGACAATGAATCAACCAGTTTAGATGTCATAACGATTTATCACGAAAATTCAGCTAAACCGTAGTTGCCAAAATAAAATATGGATATTAATGAAAACATGCATTTTGAAGATAACTATACAAATTCAAATTCAGAAATTAAACTTAAAGAAAATGTGAAAATTTATGAAAAGCAAGTATGACGTATACGACATACTATGTGAAGTAAGCGACACGTACGAATTTAAACTATTTTATTGGTGTTTTTTACTTTGAATATTGGTGTTTTGGCATCCATGTTGTATTCTTGAGTGTGAATTTCGTCTCCAATGTACTGCAGAATGTGAAAGTTCATATGACCGTGATGGGTTGCAAAGGTATCCATGGGGATTTCTCATTGGCGTGTCACTATTACAAAACTCTGTATCTCGGTTAATATTGGAACTAGGGTACTGAAATTGAAATGATACAGAGGTAGGAAGATTCAGTACAACGTACGATGAAAAAGTGGGCGATGATACATAGGGCGTGGCACTTTTAAAAAATTACTTTTTTTTCGATTAATATTCATACTAGGGTTCTGAAATCCGGTAGAGGTGTAAATAGAATTATTATAAATCACTGTAAAGAAAGTAGGTGGGACTCAACAAAGGGGCGTGTCACTATTAGAAAAACTCTGTAAGTTGGTTTATATTATTACAAGGATAGCAATTTGGTGCATTGATACATTTTTCAAAATATCTCTAAAACTGTCAAGGATTGGGGTAAAATATATATTTTTTATGAAAAGTTTTCTGTTAAGTTTTTATAAAGAGTTTTGCACCACTTAAAACAATTTTGAAAATTTAAGAGAGGATGAAAAGTTAAAGTCTAAAAAAATTTGTTAAAATTTTAATATTTTTCAGCTTTGTAGGCACATATTTCGCAAACTAAGAAAGATAATTCAACTTTGGGTTCACAAATTTACAAAAATTATATTTTTAAAATAACTAATTTTAACACGATTGAAATCCGCCCCGCATTTGAAAGATGTAGTACAATTATTGAAAAAAATACAAATTTTCAGATTTTTGCCTATAACTCCTAAGTTCGAACTCATAATGAAAAACGGACACCATTTTCTAAATCTGTGTTTAAAATTCATTTAGAATTGATAACAGTTTATTCTGCAACTTCTGTTGTTTCCCCATATTGTCCTTTCGCAAAAAGTCCATAAACCAAAGATCATATAATACAAAGATGCGCCACCGCCATACAATCGAATGGCACAGTAAAAATTTAATGTGGATTTATCATAAATCCACGTTAAAGCTTTGTGAGCGCCAGCGAGTGAACGATGTACAGCTTTTGAGAGTGAGAGACAAGTAAGCAACGATGTGAGCATAATATTGGAGAGCAAAAGAGAGCATATGTTAAGTTTTGATGCACGAAACATCTCATAAAACGATCTAGACGCAACAAAATAGTAGCTGAATTTCCTTGCGTTTTACCAAAAAAAATGTAGGCATGTATTTTTCAAATCTACCGTACGCACATTGTAGGCGTATGTTTTTCAAAATTATATTAACTTCGATTATTATAATATGATCTTTGATTGAAATGTAGCCGCAAATAACGTTGTAAGAGACATTTCTAAACTGGGTTTTTGCGGTTCTATTAATTTGATTTGATTATTTTTTAATTATTTATTATTTATTTATTAATATATGGGCATTTCCACAGAATGATCTTCCGGCTTTTTTTAACAATTTTTCGTTGATATATTAATGTTATGTTTGCACACTTCTTATAAAATCCTTCTATCAACTACAAATACGGTTTACTTTTATATTGCTTTAATTACTGTTAAAATGTCGCGTTCTTGAACCTAAATCATCATTTGTTTTCAGAACTTCACGATCGTAGTACTGGTAGCCACAACAACACACAAGCTGACGATCATTTGAAAGTTCACGACAATATGATAGCTGCGGCAATGGAAACAATGGGAGCCATTGCTTACAATTTCGATAGAAACATTATTATTATTATTATTATTATTATCATTATTATTATTATTATTATTATTATTATTTTTATTATTATTATTATTATTATGATAATTTTTATTATTATTATTATTATCATCATCATCATCATCATCATCATCATCATCATCATCATCATTATTATTATTATTATTATTATTATTATTATTATTATTATTATTATTATTATTATTATTATTATTATTATTATTATTATTATTATTATTATTATTATTATTATTATTATTATTATTATTATTATTATGATTATTATTATTATTATTATTATTATTATTATTATTATTATTATTATTATTATTATTATTATTATTATTATTATTATTATTATTATTATTATTATTATTATTATTATTATTATTATTATTATTATTATTATTGTTATTAGTATTATAATTGTTATTTTTATTAAAACTATACTTATTGTCGTTTAACTATGTAACCAAAATTTGTGAGGGCTTTCTGCTGTGACATCTTTGCATTTTTCAATTATTATGGTTCTTATTTCACGTATTTCTTGGATGGACTAGGCATATTTAATTGTAAAATGTCGCGTAAAAATATGTAAGTTGAAGTTGACCTATAATATAATTTTTGGGCAAACAATCTCTCGTCAATGTCCCATGAAGCATTAGTACCCCGCTTTGTTTTTAGAAGCATTTTACACAAAATTTTTCGTTTTCTGATATATTCATTTCAGTAACTCTATCATTAAGGGCTTTTTGCTGTTGTTGTGTTTTTTTTAATGTCATTAATTTTTTTTTTTGAGCTTCAAGTTTTCTTTATTTAAATTCAATACTTTTTTTGGTTTTTATAGCTAATTTGTTACGCAAGCCATAATTTTGTCTTCGAAATTATTTAATATTCTTTAAGTTTTTCAAGTAAGAGCCGCAAAGGACCTCGGGCGACTCAGAACGTTTTCTTTTTCGTGACGGTGATTTTATGTTTTCTTAATCAATGTCAGAATTTCCATCATGTCAGAATTTCCATCATCACTTAAATATTCTCTTAACTGTTCTTCATCGCCGCCTAAAGGTAAATTTGGAACAGCACCTCGTTTCAAGAAAAATGATTTTGGCATATATATAATGCTGCAGAGTTTTGAACAAATTCCTCATTTAAGTGACACTTCTCAGTCCATTTATAAAAAAGAGGAGTATCAAATTTCGGAAATTTGAATAATTTTAACTCTGCAAAATCTCGTTTTGATTTCCTACAATGTGACAAAATGCATTTGTTGCCAGCCTTTTTGCACTTTCCTTCCATATCAAAGTAATTAAAATCAAGTCAGGGTACAAATGCAAAGTCGTCAACAAATTTTTCAAACCTATTAATCAAATCCAAAATATGTGTATCAAAATCGTAAATCAGTATCCCTAGCTGTTGGTCAATATCAAAAATAGTCAATGTCAATTCAATGTAGGTTATAAAATAAGCTGAAAATAAAATAAAAATCTGTGTCGCACACAATTAGAAAACCGAGCTCGTTCGCTGTTGAAATCATAATGAAAATAATGCAAGTAAATAAAAACCTTTGTCGCTGTGAAGCACTGACAACGGAAAAAACAAATACAACACGAAATCACAAAGCGATCGCTAGCTATGGACAAGGGGAACGCACAGCATGAGAAGAGTGAAAGAGCATTGCAGAGAGCAAGTTCATTCAAATGTCGAAAACTTTTCTCTCAAGCAAGAATTTAAAGCTTTTTCGTATTGCACTAACAAAAGCTTACGTTTTGATCTGAAAAATATTTGTTACTTTTTAATGTTCTACGTAGCTCATCTTTATATTATATGATCTTTGCATAAACTGTGTGACGTACGCGACAAACAAATAACTGTTAATTTTAAATATTTTAATTGTTGACACTTTGTCTGTTTAGTAGTGATCTGAAATAATTTTATCTTCACTCTTACTCTAGTGATGGCAATATATATCTCTTAAGCGTGACGTACACGACATCCAATTGCCAATTATAATGTAATCGATTTTAAACAAACGTAACTCTTCCTTGGAGAAATGGAGGTTGTGATAGAAATAACATGATATGCGGTATTGAATAAAATCAATTATATAATAATTAGGTACGTATATAAAAGGAAAAATTGAGTAATTTTAAGCATTGATCTCTTTGACGATATCATAACTAAATATATATATTTTTATCATTGCAGTGATGAGCTAGAGAAAAGATTAATTGCCATAAGGGACTTGACATGTGTAGGTTAACTGCCCCGTTGTTAAAAATTAGAAATGTTGCTTTTTTTTTTGCTAAAATATACCGCTTTGCATGGAATGCCCCATGTGTGGTTCCTACTGGTCCCGGTTTCCTCCTTGTGAAGTCGACCACGTTATCAGCACGAGTGCGGGAAGTCGGTGGTGCATTTTTACTCCATTTGGTGCCATCTTTGGAAATGATGTAATTGTCACTTGTTTGCGGAGCACCAGTTTCTTCCTTTTCATCATCGTCGTCATCACTAATATCTTTATTGATCTCTACATCTGCTTCATTTTCGGCATCAGAATCATCAACATAAAAATTTGGTTGATATGTCAAGTCATCTTCCGCACCTTCAAGATCAAATGCAAGAACATCCACTTCATCCCCCTCACTCATGAAGTCTGCAAATTTTCCCATCCACTGCATTTCTTTCTTCCTCACTCATTTGCTGGTAGCGTGTACTACGACGTACCACAATTTCAGCGATATCTTAATTTCTATCGGCCATTGTATTTTCTTTTTGGTACTATTACAGTGTGTAAAAAATTAAAAATACATTTTTTTTTTTTAGAATATTGTTCTTTAAGGACTCAAGAATACGTATACAAAATTTAAAAAAAAAAATGTTAAATAAATAAAAAGATACAACATTCATTATATTTGTATGTCGCTCATTTATTCATATATTATCGTTCATAGAAGAAAATCTACACGCGTGTTTCTCGAAACATGTTTTATCGAAATGGTTTCTATGATATCTCGAGTTCTGCTTGATAGATTTCATTGTGATCTTCATAGACTCTGTTAAGCACTCTACCTATAAAAAGCCGAAAAACTTTGATATTATGTTTTTTACGGCTAAAAATTTCTGCCAAAAAGAGGGATTTTTTTGTAAATTTGTTTTTCAGCGCATGACATTTTTTTATTTGCATAGGTATAGTGCTCAACTACAACCTTTTACTGAAGAATGCACTTTGATTTTTTACTTTCAGACGCCTTGAGAGGAGAAACCAACTTACAACCTTTTTGAAAATAAACAACAAATACAAAAAAAAAACTTTTTTTTATATCTTCAACTTTAACTGTACATAATGTAAATAAATTTGAATTAAATAATTCAATAATGCTATGCAAAGATAATTAATAAAAAAGATGTTGTTTTTAATAGCTTCACACTGTAATAGTACCTTACGTAATTCAGTATAAAACTTAGCACACGATATTTACTTCTCACTGTATAAACTTTGTTTGATTCCGTTTACGAAACTAAAGCCGCTTTTATACTCTTTTTCTACGTTTACCTGTGTTCAATCATAAAGCAGGCAAAAAAATTCAAAAAGGGACGGACCGTTTGTTATATTTTCAAGCAAAGGCACAATAAAAATAGTCCAAAAAGTACCTTAAATTCGAATTCAATTCAATTCAATTTTATTCATCCATAATTGCAAATAATACAAAAGTAAATAATAAATAACAGATAATGAGTTTTTATCAATTAAGATATTTCAACAATTGATTACAGTGTTTACAATGTACAGAAGAAGTGCGATTAATTATAATACAAGTAAAAGAAAATTTAGAGGTAAAAAGGGGAAATCCTCTATATGAGATATAATTTAAAAGAGATTTCAAACATTAATAGAAACTATTTGAATATTAAATAATTATTCTGTAGAATAATCACAAATAGTCAAATTTCTTGTTTGGTGATTGTCTGTTTGTTTAAAGCTACTAATATACAATAGAGCATTCTCTTATCAAGGCGTGAGATGAATATGCATTTTTATTTAAATAATTTGAATTTATTTTATTTATAAAATCGATGACAGTCTCGTATCCTGTCTCCTCGTGCAGATCCCGCGTTGAGTATCTCCAATGTCTTCTGTTTATCATTTTCAAACATTTATTTTGAATGATCTGCATCTTTTTTAAATGGCACCTGGCTGCTTTGTACCAAATAGGGCAGGCGTAGGATAGAATCGGTCTTATCACACATTTGTAAAGTAAATCCTTATTATTGTGATTGAGTAATGATTTCCTGTTTAGGAAAGGCCAAAGGGATCTGAAAGATTTAATTGCTTTTTGGCAGGTATAATCAATATGTCTCTGGTAGTTCAGTTTTTTGTCGAGGATGACACCAAGATATTTAACATCATTTTTAACGTCTATATAGTTGTTGTCTAAATTAAGTTGTCGAACAGCTAACCTTTTTGGAGACTTGTTGAATGGAAAAACAACCGCCTGAGTTTTATTAATATTTATTTGTATTTTCCATTTTTTAAAATATTTGTTGCATTTGGCGAATCCCTTTTCCATTTTCTTCATTAGGGTCGTTGTTAGTTTACTTGAAGTTAAGAGGGCTGTGTCATCAGCGTAGTAGGCTGCTTCTAAAAATTTCGATGGTTTGAAGTCTGATGTGTATATCGAGTAAAGCAATGGAGACAACACGGATCCTTGGGGGAGGCCTGCCTTAAGATCGTAATGGGAAGACTTTTGATTGTTTACAGATACTGCGAATGTTCTGTTATCTATAAAATCAGCAATGATTCTGCACAAATACGAAGGGGTATTCGCTTTGAGAAGTTTGTAGAGTAGTCCGTTGTGCCAAACAGTGTCAAATGCTTTTTCAATGTCAAGCAACACTAAGCCAGTGGAGTGTCTAGAACGCTTGTTGGACAAAACTTTGTTCACTATTCGGTTGATTTGATGGATTGTGCTGTGTTCCTTTTTGAACCCAAACTGTGTACTAGCAATGACATTGTTATCAGATGTGAATTCTTCTAACCTATTATGAATGAGTTTTTCAAATAGTTTTCCGACGTTGCTTAATAAGCTAATTGGCCGGTAGCTGTTTGGGTCATGCAACGGCTTTGATGGTTTGTGGACTGCAATAACTTTAGCGTCCTTAAAAGCATTTGGAAAATAGTTCATCAGAAAGCAGCTATTGAAAATTGTAAGCAGAAGGTTAACTGCCTTTTCAGGAAGATTTTTAAGTAGCAAGTTAGGGATATTATCAAATCCCGGGGATTTTGAAGATTTAAGGGAAGATATAATGGCTGCTATTTCAGTAAATGAAGCATATCTTATATTATAATCCACTTGGCCACTTTTAAAGTCGGAGACTACTTTATTTACCTTATTATCAAAAGAGTGATGGTAACTCGAAGTTAATGTGTTTGAAGACGCAAAAGTTTTAGCCAAAAGTTCAGCTTTCTCACAGTCAGTTATAATTTTATTATTACCAACTGCTAGGTAAGGTATGTTGTTTTTCTTCTTTCCTCTTAAGCTGCGGCTAATTTTCCAAAACTTTTTGTCACCCGGCTTCAAGTTCGTTAAAAGCTCAGACCACTATCTATTCTTCTCTGCATATATTTTCCTGTTAATGATTTTGGTGAAATATTTTGAGCATTGCTTAAAGAAGCAGGCTTGGAAAGAGTCAGGTGCCCTTATATGTCGTTTGCTGAATTTCCGTTTAACTTCAATAAGTTGAGATATTTTATTTGGTAGAAAAAAGTTGTTTCTGTAAACTGTTTTAGGGGTTGATATGTCATTAGCTTGTAAGATGATTTTTTTAAGATTATTCAATTCATTATCAATAGCACTTTTAGAGTCAAACAAGCTTACAGTGTTTGGTATCTTTCTGTTTATGTAGTTATGGAATACGTTCCAGTTTGTGAATTTGTAATTGTATTGTTCCAGGTAAATTGTATCAACGGATGAGCATTGCACTGTACATATGACAGGGAGGTGGTCAGACGGGAGTCCAATTTGTGAAGTTGACAGTTGCAGGTTATGGCATGAATTGCTCAGAACTAGATCTATCGTGGAAGGATTTCTATTTTGTTGGTGGGGAAAACAGGTCGGACCGTCAGGGAAGTAAATGAAAAAGTTGTGTGATTGGTGTAAATTGCTTAGGGAAATACCGGCAGAATTATTGGAAACGCAATTCCAGGATCGGTGCTTAGCATTCAGGTCACCTAGTAATATGAACTCACTGTTGACGGAAGTTAATTTTATGATGTCGTTGGAAAAATCCGATGTGTATTTTGATGAGTATGCGGTTGTTATAATAATAGGCCGTTGATTTATAATAATTTCAACTGATAAATTTTCTAACCATTTAGTTTTTGTTAGTGGGAGTAATTTATGTTTTATTAATTTTCGGACGAGCAGCGCGACACCACCACCATTTCGATGTGATCTGTCATTACGATATAAGTAGTAATTGCTAAAATATGGTTTGTGGGACTCTTTAAGAAAGGTTTCATTTAAGGAAGCAATATCAATATTATTGCTCTCAATAAAATATTCAAATTGTTTTAAATTACAATAGTTTGTATGGGTGTTGTATGTTTGTAAATTACAATACGATGGGAGGGGGTTTTACCCCATTATTTACTGGATCCGATGAATGTTCCACTTGGGTGTCCATGGGATTGTGATCAGCAAGTAAGCTGAATTTGTTGTAACTAAGCATAGAGTTAGTGTTTGCATTTGTTATTGCCGGCGCGAGCGGTGCACGTCTTTTAATTGGACTCCGGTTAGAAGTTTTGAGTCGAGATTTCGACTTGGCCCCTGGGGCCATAGTTTATAAATTAAATTTATCAAAGAAAATTGCCTTAAAACGGCAAAAGCACGCGAGAGAAGAAAAGAGAAAATAAAAATAATGAACACACAGCTGTGTGTACCTAAACTGTTAGCTGATTAGTCTTCGCTGTTTAACAAATCGAGAGCGCGCACGACCGTTTGCTATAGAAGCTAATCGTGAACTGACCTTAAATTCGAAGAATACATTTCTCCCATACAAAATCAAAACATAGTAAGCGCCATTTCTGGGATTTTCTTTTTATGATGAAACTGAAATCTTAATATTTTACTCTATCTACTACAGTCACCCTCTAGTCTTTCCGACGTGTAGTATTTGCAATATTGGACTGTCTAAACATAGTATGTACACAATAATTTTGGTTTTACAACTTCAGAACATAGTATGTACAAAAACAATATCAGAACATAGTATGTGAGGGAAATACTATCTTTTGATTTTGTAAAATTGTTTAATGTTGTTGTCGCGTGATAGCAGCAATCTCTTTTTTTGTTTTGTAAAAATTGCTTTAACACAATTTACTTAAAAAGGTCATTGTTGCGACTCATCATATAATAGTTTTTATAAACGTGTTTTAGTGTCTGATAATACAGTTTAAAGAAATTAGTACAACATAATAAATACTTACATAAAAGTTAGTAATTTATAAAGTTTTCTTAAATTGTGTACTTATATATTTTTCAATGTTTAGAATGCTAACGGCCACAAAATTTATCAAAATAGCAAAATGTTTTAAATTACAGAAAGAAAATATCAAACCGAATATCGAAGTGGAAGGTAGTGAGATAATTTCTTTTGATCATTTTAATAATGATAGTGATGTAATAGCCACCTTCGAAACATCTGACGATTCTATAGCCGACCCGAACTATAGAATGATCAGAAATATACAAACATTATAAAACGACTTGTTTATTACTCAGATACTGATTTAAGTTCGAATGAAGAATTTTTTGTTTATGTTACAGGAATTACAGGTAATCTTCAGGAGCAATCAGCAAAAAAGGCATATCTTACCGGTATGCTCATGCAGACTTAAGTGCGTTGAAAGCTGCATTTATTGAATCGACAATATATTTCAGACGTTTAGAAGTCATATACTTTTTCTGAAAAAAGGAGTTTTTAGACAAAAATGTTATAGAAAAACAGATTAAAAGGAGACGACCAAATGTCGATAGAATCAGAAACCACTCTATTGTTTATAACCTAGAAAAATTACAATGAAATACTTTGAACCGGGTCATTCATTTATGAAAGCAGGTTTGGTTCATGGCAGAATTGGAACCGAATGGAAAAAACGAGGTGAAAATCTAGACATGGCCTTTGTAGTGGATGTTATTCGTTTTACTGACAGAAAAAATGAGGTGTCATGCTTAACGTCGTCTGATTTCCATAACTTTGTTAATGGCACAAAAGTCCGCAGAAATGTTAAGAACGAAACAAACGAAATTCCTCTTTTGAACAGTATTCGAGTTGCCAAATTTCGACAAGGTCCTCGAAATCTCTTTTATAAGACCGAAATAAATAATAACGCCAAATTTAGGGAGATGTCTTCAAAGTAAAATATTGATTGTACTCATATCTTGTCATTTTTATCTATGCGATTTTTTCTTATATAACAAATTTCATGGATTGATACTTTTTTAATATTTTTGGTTACTGTTAATTACAATTTTTGTCAATACATTAACTGTTTTAACCATTATTAAAAAATAAAATAGTTTCTTTAAAATATATCCGGATAGTTAAATTTCTGATACACATACTAGGTTTTGATATTGTAAATTGGGTTTTTTATATATAAAAAAAGGTTAACACAACTAAGCAAGTGCTTTAGTGGTTTAACACAATATTTTGTAAGAATTTTCAGAGTGATTTCCGAATATTTGGCATCTTTTGATACTTCATAGCAATTTTAGTTTATTAGTTAAGACCAAAATAACAAAGGGTAAGGCAAAAACACAAAACCTTACTTTCCTCAAAACTATGAAAGTGGAGTTACTATGTTTTGATTTTGTACGGGAGATTTGTGATGTGTTCAAACAATAAAATAATTCAAAAAGGGTTGAATTTCCCCAGACAGGTAATTATGTTTTCAAGGAAAGCCAAGAATAATCTAGAAAGTACCTAAAATTCAAAGAACAAATTTGTGATCAAATAATAAAACAATTAAAACCAAGCCAAAATAAATTGCATATATTAACAATTCCTTGCAATTTCAGTACAAGGTCCATAGGGACCTTGTCACCCTTTCCCGTACTAAACACCTTTACACCCTTGTTAATCCTAAACTATTGGTTTTTTTAAACGACTCAGCATAAAATTCCCTTGGAATACATATAGGGGTCGGGTATATCTCCCATGGACCATCAAGGAGTAATTTTAGTTAGAAAATTAAAAAGGTCCCCAGGGACCTTCTCACGCATCGAAGGGTTAAACGCCATTTTTGTTGTGAAATCCTCATTCAGGAATAAAAAAAAAAGACGCTGTTTCATTCAAATGCTGTGGAAAACACTTTAAACAACTTAAATAAATGATAAATACATTTATTTGTGATTTTGGTTATAAACCTTGACAATTTTCCTTGCTTAGATTTCAATAAATTGTTATTTAAAATAATTTTTACTTCTTTTAGAGTATTTAAGATGTATTTATCTATAGATATTAAATTAATATTAATCTTATGATATTAAATTCATATTTATCTTGAAAAATTTTTGTTTTTTTTATATCAATGAATTGTTTTGTTATGTAATTAATAAATAATTTGATTAATTTTTTTAATATACTTTAAATAAAAAAACTTTTTTGAATTAAACTAATTTGTGTATATATTTTGGAGTGATTTTTTGGTACCAAATGCGGGACAACAAGGTATTTTTGTCAAAGAATTCGGGAGTTTTGGCAAAGCCCCAAACACATCACTCCCTCAAGTTGTGTTTAAAGATTTTTACTCTGTCGCGCACTCAATTAAATTGTTTGCGTTCAAAGCTAAGACTGCATCTTGTACCTGCTGCGCTTGATAAACAGCTCTTTAGCCGGCTGCATATACTTGTGGTGAGAGAGTAAATAAGCGGCACAGTGGGACTAAATTATCAGTTTGCGAACAAAATTTACTTAGTCTATTTTCATTAGAGAATTGCACTGTGGGAAATTTTTGGAAGCACAAATTTATTGGAATTGGAAAAAAATAACAATGATTAAATAAAGTTTTTCTTAAAAAAAAAAGAAAACAAAACTGAAAATTTTTCGTGGTTTCAATATAAAAACACAAAATTTTGTTATCAAATTTTTATACAAACAAACAGTTTCTTTATATATTTTTGGTTGAACGGTTTTTATTTATAAAAGTATTTTGTGATTTTTTTTTCTTTGTTGTTGTTGTAACTCATATTCGTATTAACATATTTATAATTTTTTATAATATTTTTAAAAACTAATTAATTATAACAGGTGTTTAGGCGGCAACCCTAAACCTAAAAAACAGCTGCCTCCTTGCCGCCAAATCAATCACGTATTGATTGCCGAAGCCTATAGTTTTTCTTTTGCTTGTCTGCCATATTTTCTCAGTCTTTTGTGAAGAATTTAGGGCCGTTTTATTCACTTTTATAACTTTAGATTTAAGAATAACTTGGGAATTTTTCAAATTTTCTAACCTTATTCATTTTATTCACTTCAAGTTGTCAAACATAACTTTAGAAATTCAAGTTAATACATAACTTTTGTTTGATAACTGGAGTCAACTTGTGATTTTTTAACTTCCAAAAATATGAGCAGTTATGTGCTCTAACTTGGGATATTTGGTATAACTTTTGTTTTTTGTTTCAATCACAAACAGTATATACGAAATATACATATGTACGAGTTGAACAAATTGTACCTGTAATGAGAGCGGATTTTTATGCAAAACTGTATGTAAGAAATATGTTTAATACGCCGAGATTTGAAACGGCCATACCTACAGTTGGGAATTACTTTTCTAAAATCAATAGGACCCAATAAACTCGAAACTGTGATGAAAATCTCTCAACCTATGATGGTTTATGATGGTTGGAGTAGTCGAACAATGGCGGTTGGTGGAAATTTAAACCTTTATCAGACTGCACAACAACTTTGTGTTGGCCGGAGACACGAGGAATCTGTCTGTCTGTGGTGGTGTCATCTTCCTCAGATTCAGATATTGAAACCATCGCGACGTGTTCGTCCTCCATTTCATCAGGCGTAAGCAATAAGGTCGTAGGCAATTATTTTTCATTAACCTCAGCTGATTCTAGAATGGCCAGCCAAAGTGGCCACCACATCTTCTTGGAACGAATCGGCAAACGGTAGTTTGAAACAATACTATCATGGAGATGGACCCTGCACATTAAACAAACATAGTTTGTTATTATTAAAATTGCTGCGCCGTGGCTTGACCAGGCTGACCTTCCCGTGTTCATTGTATACGTATTGTCGTTGTGAGCAGGTAAACTCCGGGGTAAACTCCGGTAAAGTTCGACAGTAAAGTCACAAAAGCAATAAAACAAGATGGAAATAAACATGTCCCCATTGAAATGTAACGGTTGAATGTTCGTTTGCATTCAAAATTTAATTGTCGCTAACCGCGACTGTTCGACTAGACGAACAATCATTATTGCGCGTTTTCTGTGACGAACTGCCATTGTTCGAACTGCCATTGTTCTTTCAGTCCGCTTACAAAATGTTCAGGAATCGTATACATATTTAAGTGCTAACTTAATTCAGTGTAAACAGAGTAAACCTGGTTACCAGACGCAATCAATGTTGTAAATTCGAAATTTAAAAACCATGTTAATGAGTTGTAAGGCTTTCCCCATAGTTAATGTTTGAAATAGTTTTGCAATGGATAAGGCTTGGCTTAATGAACAGTCCTCTGGTTATTGACATCATTCCAAAAACATTGCAAAATAACATTAAGTAATTGTGTTAAACAATTAAATAATTTATTAAATAATTTCATAACAGATTAACTGACATTACAATCCACCTGAAGAGCGGTGCTATTAAAATGCAACATTATATCCTTGAGTCACAACAGATGTTCTTGGTTGTGATGATTCTTGATGAACGAAATTCATCTATTGATTGGTGTGCAAGCATCAATTTCTTACAGTTGATGACGGGACCAAGCAGACATTGTGCAAGTTATTATTGCATATATTCCCATTTTTTTTCACCATTAGATCGATTAATATTTGATTTGTTTTTAATTATAAATTTTTCCGAAGATTTGTGTGCGAAGATTTGTGTGCTTCTTGTATTAAATTTGAAACTAAAAGATTTTAAATTAATTTCTCAAGTTATGACTGTCAAATATCATTAATTTCCCTGGGATTTTTTCATAACTGGAATATTTATAACTTGACTTAACTTCTACTCAATAAGCGTCAGCTTGATATTTACAAAACTGAATAAAATCAAAATTTAACTTGAGAAATTAAAATTCAAAACTTCACAAGTTATACAAAAAGTCAAGTTAACAAAAGTTATTGAAATTTCTCAAGTTAGCTCAAGTTAGAAAAAGTGAATAAAACGGCCCTTAATCTGCTGCACTAATTGCTCAAACTCACGTTAGCATAAATAAAAATCCTGTTTATAATTAATTATATTAAACTTATGCGTATTATTTGTTCTTCTTTTATTTGACGAAATAAAACTTGGAGGACGTATTGTACGAAGTTTTATTTGCGGCTTAGATGCTCACAACAACCACCAGCTACAATTTGTGACTTCATCATTTACAACGAACAAGACCGTTGCGTTTGTTTATGATCCTTCGAGCCGTCCAACCAAAGAGAGTCGAGCTAGCCTGCACAAAGCGAATTTACTTCAATCATCTATAGCATCCACCAGAAGAACAAAAGGGTTAGTTGATGAATTATTTGTGGTCTCTTTAAAAATAAGAAATTCATGCAAGTGTGTAAAATAAAGTAAAAAAAAATTAAAACAATTTACCTTAAAAGTAGAAAATGTATAATAAGTGCGCGATATTTCACGAAAAAAAATATATTTTAAAATCAAAAAGAATTATAAATCTTTTCAGCTAGTGCGCTAGTGCTTTTTTTTTTCTTACGGGTCGAAGTAGCACAAAGCAACATTTTAGTTTATTCGTTAAGCGTTATTAAATAGCTTTTTACCGGCTTTGTGGCAAAACTTAAAGTTTATTTTAAAGGTGATTTAAGTGCCCTGAGTACATATAATAAAAAGAAAAAAAGTGGTAAAAAACCAGAGAACTAATGGAAAATATTATGTCTTTTTTTTCGTCATTCTTTGTATCGCACTCACACACGTGTACAATTCGTTCCACGAAACTTTTTTCTTTAAAATAATAATAATTTTCTGCGTACATAAATTTAATTTCGGTCGTTTTTGGTTGTTTATACTTACAAATAAAAAGTTAATTTTCCGACGACAAAACGTACACAAGCACGACAACGAAACAAAACAAGGAAAAAAGATAAAAATAGAGAAACAAACAGTCTTATTCAATATATGTCCTTTAACAACCGCTTCATCCTTGTTTAGCTACGTACTGTTTAAACCTTAACGCAGCATTTACGCAACCTTGCTTAAATTGTTATTCAGAATAATTTTTTATTACTTCTGGAACTAACTTATCGTTATATTAAAAATGAACGAAACCTATTACAATATTCTTGTACATTTAAAAAATTTAACCGAAAATTCCATTTGCAAGCAGCTGCTCTAACAGCAGTTGCTCCAATAGAATGTGACCACCTTTTTTATGGTCACTGAAGTCTGGGCGGACAAAATTGATTAGATTTTCTATGTTAGCTTTAGAAAATCGATGTTTTTTCCCAAGCTCCTTTTCGCTTAGTTTCATAGGATTTAATCTTTTTTTGATAACTTTTCTTGGTTCCACAGGATTAAGCAATGATAAACATGCTTATCCTGTGCAACCAAATCAACATCGTTAACAACATCTTCAAAACTGAAAGGCATTTTTAGCTTCATTAAAAACAAGCAACATATTTGACAATCACAAAAATGACAAAAAAGCTTTTGAGTGACTTTTACGTACCCTTTTAACGTCAATTTCGGTGCTTAAGTAACGAAGCCCTTAAACAACGCTGCGTAAGACGAAAAATTCATTCTGAATAAGGGTTTGTTGCTTAACGCCTGCTTAACGCTGAAATAAGTTTTCTACATATAAGAAAACTGGCGGAAAAGTGCATGCAATTATTAGTTGTGGATCAATCAGAATTTGATTGCATTGATTGACTTGTATTTGAATAATTAACAAATTTTTTGCAATTGCAATATTTTTTTTTATATATATTTTTATTTTTTATTTGACAGTTTTTTCACAGAAAACACAACCGGATTTAATGAAAACAGAAATCAAACTGAAAGTGTGCATCATTATACAAAGAAAATAAAATGGCGCCAAAGCGATCAACCGTGTGGAAATTCTTCAAGCCAGACAATAAAAGCAGTGCAACCTGCAAGGTTTGTTTTAAACAACTAAAAACTTGTGGAAACACCACCAATATGGTAAAACACTTAAAAAATCATAGAGAACAGTATTTTTTCACCAACTTTTTGATGTTTCTTATCACTAAAAATACGTACATTTAAGGTATAGGCAAAACAACGCAGAACAACGAAAGCGAGCAAGAAAGCGCGGAAGATGTTGAACCAGTGGAGGAAGAGCATATCGTTCCAAAAAAATTAGGAGGGCATCTTTAGTGCACCATAATAGTATGTGCACTATTTTATTTAATATTTCACAATTAAACTTATTATTTCTTGTAAATTCTTATTACTTAACTTTTTATTTAATTATAATTAATAATACAAATTCATATGTAGTAAGTACATTTGCTTCAAGAAGTTTTTTTATTCTGAAGAAAAAATTTAAAGTTAATTATTTTTTGAATCTTAAAATTTGAATACATAAAATATTTTTTAAAAACAAAGTAAAACAAAATAAAAGTATTTAATTTAAAGTTGCATGTTAGTTTGTACACTACAAATACTCCTCCTCCAATTGAACATTTACAAATGTTAAAAGTCACTTTCTTTTGAGTGGGTTTATTTAATTCTGTTGTGTTGTGTATTTGTGATTTGTCATTAGTGTATTCTGGTTTAAGATGATCAATTGAGATAGATTTTATTGTGTTACCATATTTAATTTGAAATATTTTATCATGTCTAGAAATAACTTTAAAAGGTCCATCAAATGGTTGTTGAAGTCCAGATAAACGATTGATTTTTACAAACACTTATTCACAAGTACTAAGCAATTTTGGAACGTAACTATAATCTTTATTATGATGAACAATTTTGAACGACATGTGAAAAATGTTCTCTTAACTTTTGAAGAGTTAGATCCGTGTTTATCGTATCATTACATTGAACAGCCAATTCTCCTGGTAACTTTAAGGTTTGACCGTTAACCAATTCTGCGGAAGAACAATTTAAATCTTCCTTGATTGCGGTTCGTAGTCCAAGAAGAATCCAAGGCAAGAGTTCTGACCAATGAACTGAATCGTCTGAAGATATAATTGACGTCTTAAGTTGTCGATGAAAGCGTTCTACCATTCCATTTGATTGTGGATGGTATGGTGAGGTGTGAATTTTATGTGAACCATGTAAATTTGTTAATTCTCTTAATAACTTTGATGTGAATTGCGTGCCTTGGTCCATAGTAATTTTGAGTGGAACACCAAAACGTGGAACATAATTTTTTACGAAAGTGTTAGCTACAGTCTCTGCCAAAGTATTTTTAAGAGAATATACTTTTGGCCAACGTGTATGTCTATCGACAATCGTTAACATATATCGAAAATCATTTGAAACGGGTAGTGGTCCCACCAGATCCATATGGATGTGCTCAAGCCTACCTGGTGGAATTTCAATTTTTTGGACAGGTCCCAACCAGCAAGGAACGCTCAAAATTAGGGTTGTACAGCGAATTCTCTAAGCTGCTTTGCAGTGTAAGCAGCCCAAAATTTAAGTAAATTTTCGTACTTTGAGGTACAAGCTAGTACGTTGCATAGACTGCTAAACAGCTTTCTGATCGAACTTCGAAAATTTTCAAAAATCTATTATAGTCGTACAAATTCGAAGAGGCAAAGAATTTTTAAAAATATATATTTTTCTTGTTTTTTTCTGATTTTCGTCTTTATTTTTTTTATTTATATATTTTCTTCTCCTTTCTTCTTTTCGCCATTATAGCTTTTTTTCTCAATTTGTAACCATCTGATTCGCAGTGAAAAACTTTTAATTAAAATTTTGCCTTTGCCAGGGTTCGATCCCGTGCCTCGCCAATTTGTAGTCCGACGCCTTAGCCACTCTGCCATGTCGATTTATATCGAGACAAAGATTTTTTTCATTTATACAGCTAGTTCTGTCGTAGGTACCAATAAGCAGCGTTGAGGTGCAAAATTATGTTCAATCGAACCATTAAGCAGCTTTAAGTTCAAAATAAATGTAAAGAAGATGTACAAGCGGCACTTCAGAACTATTTTTGAACTTAACTTTCTTAAACCTGCATAGAAGTATAACTTGTTACTTTTGGAACTATAAGTTCTATTGCCTGAAATTACCACCATAAAGCAGCTTTAGGTGTGGCAAGTTCCACAACGTACCTTTAAGCAGCTTTAGGCGTGTCAAGTTCTACAACGGACCATAAAGCAGCTTCGCAGTGCCATGGAACTTATTTTGCCTCTTAAAGCAGCTTTAAAGGGAACTCATACGTTAATTTCTACTCATTTTGCTGGTTGGGGTGTTTTCTTGTATATATTGATTTTAGATTTTTGACAATTGATACAACTGGATGACCAATCATTTATTTCTTTTCGCATGTTAGGCCAAAAATATTTTGATTGTATAAAACGTCTCGTAGCTCGTATGCCAGGGTGAGATAATGAATGTATTTTGTCAAATATGCTTCTTCGCATGGAAATTGGAACAAACGGTCGAGAAGTATTACTAGAAATGTCGCACCAAATTTTAATATTTAATATAGGAACTAGAATTTATTTTAGATTGCATTTAGAATTTGGAGATTCTATGAGAGATTTTGGTGTTTTGTCAGGTTGTTGTTCTTTGTGAAGTGTTTGAAAATTTATTTCTTGTGTAGATATTGCATCAATTTCTAGAATACGCGAAAGAGTGTCTGCGACTATATTTTGTTTTCCGGAAATGTATTGTATGTTATTTGTAAATTGAGCTATGTATTCTAAGTGTCATGTTTGTCTGTGTGATCTGTCTGTTTTTGAATTTATGATAAATGTTTGTGGTCTGTATAAATAATGAATTGTCTTCCTTCTAAGAAGTTTCTAAAATGTTTAACAGCACGATAAATTCCTAAAAGTTCTGTGTCGAAAGTAGAATATTTAATTTCTGTTGGATTAAGTTTTTGAGAAAAATATGCTATGGGTTCCCAACTATATTTAAAGGATTGTTGTAGAACAGCTCCAATGGCGACATTTGATGCATCTACTGATAGAGATAATTGCGCATATTTATTGAAATGTGTGAGAAGAGTATTTTTGGCGAAAAGTGTTTGAACTTTCTCAAATGCAGTGATTGGTTTTTCGCTCCAATTTAACTGTTTGGATTTACATTTAGATGCAGATGTTAACATGTCGTGCAGATAACTGAGTTCTGCAGCTAACATCGGAATGTAACGATGATAGTAATTAACCATTCCAATAAATTTTTGTAGTTTATTTATGGAAGTTGGTCTTTCGAAGTTTGTGATAAGATTAACTCTATCTTTAGATGGCTTTATTCCATTGGAGGAGATTTCATAGCTAAGAAAATCTAGTGAAGATACACCAAATATGCATTTCGAGAGTTAAAGGTTAAGACCATATTGTTGTAGTTGATTAAAAAAAATTTTAAATGTTCAAGATGTTGAGTCTCGTTTTCACTGGCAATTAAAATGTCATCCACATATATAAAAACAAAATCTAAACCGAAAAATACTTCGTTCATGAAACGTTGGAAGGTTTGAGCACTATTCCGTAGAGTGGTGTAGTGATTGCAGTTTTATGAATATCTTCTTCAGCCATTGGAATCTGGTGGTACGCACGAACCAAATCAATTTTTGAAAAGATTTTCTTATTTTAAAGTTCGATGCTTAAATCATGTATGTGTGAAAGTGGATAACGATCGGGTATAGTAATACAGTTGAGCATTCTGTAATCTCCACATGGTCGCCAGTCATTTTGTTCTGTTTTTGGAACTAAATGAAGAGCAGAAGTTACGGGAGAGTTTGAAGGTCTGCATATACCAACTTTCACGAGATATTCGAATTCAGTTTTAGCAAGTTTCATATTGATTGGGTCTAGATGGCGTGGTCTAGTAAATGGAAAAACTTCTTTTGTTTCTATTCTATGAACCGTATTGTGCTTCACTGGTTTAGTGTTGTCTGGTTCAGAAGTGAGAGATGGAAATTCCTTAAGTAATTTTGAAAATTTATTTTCAGTGAAAGTTAATTTAAGAGCATAAATATCTCAAAAACCAGAAGTTCCATTTACTTTTAATTTGGTTGTTAAGTCGATTATTTGTTTATTTTTCATGTCAACTATGATTCTAAATTTTTCTACAAAATTAGCTCCAATAATAGGGGTCGAAATATTTGCTAATAAAAATGGGAACTAAATCACGACGAAAACCTAAGTCAATTTTAAATAGTTTTGATCCGAAAGTTTCTATTGATGAACCATTTGCTGCTATTAAATTGATGTCAGAATTTCTCTTGGATGATTTGAATTTTGTCGATGGTACAACTGAAACTACTGCATCAGTTTCTATCAAAAAGTTTAAATTATTGTATTTATCTAAAACGAAAAGGCGGCGAGTGGGTTTTATTTGGGTTCCATTATCTGCCACCGTCATAATGGAATGATTTAGTTTAAATTTTGGTCGCTATTGTTATTGTTTTTATTTATAAAAGCACATGGTTCAATACATTTAATTGCGCTTTCATTAAATTTTCTGTGATACCAGCAAATGTTATT